>CM021768.1:61409536-61456690 GCA_011076525.1 Nettapus auritus | reverse complement strand
CCCCGGGCAGCTGCGCCCCGCGGCGTGCCCTCGGCTGGCGGGGGCGGGCGGGCCGGGTTGACCTGGCGGCCCGCGGGCGTCCCGACAGCCGCCTGCCCCTCCGGTGCCGCCGGCGTGCGGGAAGGCACCGCGTTGCGGTGACACCCGAATTGTACAGCGGGGCTGCTTCCGCGGCAGTCCCGGTTTCGGCTTTTCACAGAGAGGTTGTGCCGCGACTGGGAGTAATTTCCTTTCCAAGCGGGCGCTGTCTGCTGAGGGAATCAAAGACTGCCCACGCTTGCAAAGCTAAAGCCTTCCTCCGAGTTACGCCAAAATACGCTTGTTATGCTTCTATTTCGAGAGGTTTCTCGCACTCAGTGGGATATTGTTGAAACAGCGAGGGTTGTACGTTTTAGCGGTAGGATTTTCCCTCTGGCTGCAGATACCGTTCGCTCCCGTGTTTGAGCTCTGTGTAATACATATGTTTAAAATAAAATAATAATAATAAACCCCCCTTTCCCCTCACAGCTGCAGATTTCCCTTCTGGCTTCTCTGGTTTCATTCCCAATTCACAGAATAAAAAAAACTTGCAGTGTTTCCTCTAATGCTTTCTCCCTGTGGTTAGCCCTGCTTCTTGGCGCTGCTGTTTTCAGCTGGAGTTGTCCGAGCTGCCAGCTTTTTCGAGGTGGAAAAGACAAACTGTGGTGGGTGCGGGGTGGGTTGCATTCATTCACGGAGCCTGCTTCTCAAGGCTTGCAGTAGTCACATTCACCAGCAAAGTTTGGGAATAA
The DNA here is from genome assembly GCA_011076525.1 of Nettapus auritus. NCBI lineage: Eukaryota > Metazoa > Chordata > Aves > Anseriformes > Anatidae > Nettapus > Nettapus auritus. The sequence continues at coordinate 61,455,920 of CM021768.1, read as the reverse complement.
GCTGCCCCTGGCCAGGTCTTGAGGTCATGTTATGGCTTTGCACAGGTGCGTAGATGAGCACGTGCGTCTGAAACGTCTTGCACCACTTCATCCAACTTGTGCTTCTGCCCTTCCTTGTTATGTTTTGAATAGGTGTGCTGAAATTAGTAGAAATAGACCTTGTGGAGAACACTCTTGGCTTTGAAACGTACTTCTTTTGTTTTACAAGGCTTGAGGACTTCATCCTCAAGTGTAAGGTCTGTGGCTTTTTGTGCCATGGCCTGTGTTACATAGTGCTGTAGTATTTCATGAAAGTTGGGAAAGTGAACTCCTCTTCGTGACTACAAACTGTTGCTATCAAAGCTTTTATTGGTGCTGAAAAGCAATTAAAAAGTTTTAGTTGGAGTTCAATAGTGTATCCTATTTTTGATGCAGCTCTTGTTTTTTTCTTCTAGGCATAGATGAAACAAGTTTTTTTCTTTCCCTGTCTCACTTGTCAGTCGATGAACGCTGAGGTGTTACCATAAACCAGCTATTTAGAAGAACTGTAGCAGAAACTAAGTGCCTTCATCTACTGTCAGTGTGATTAAGGTCATGTTATGCTTCCATGTGTACAGTAAGCATTCTGAAGTGACCCCTTGTGTACTGGAGATAATTAGTGTCATTGCAGTTAGTGGGTTACTTGCAGGAAAAGCCAGTTTTCCAGTTTGTCTTCAGGGTGTACATCTGTCATAATTCTGCTTTCTTCCCATTCTGCCTCTGCAGCTGTTCAGTGTAGTTTATTATAGTGACACCCATTAACATGGGTACAGCTAATTGTCTGTCAGAGTTTGAATTACAGACTCTTTCTGCCCGGACGTTTATACAGCCCTTGAAGATACTCTGGTAAGAACTGTGCTGAATAAAACTTTTGACCTGCGGAAGCAGATTTTCTCAAAAGTAGTTATTTTAAAAAGTGTGATTCTGTTTCATTATTGGCATGACAGACTTTGGCACACTTCACATCTTTCTCTTTGACTGTATATCTACTGGAGGTCAGACTGAGGGACAGAAGTCTGTGGTGTCCATGCCGGCTCAGTAGAAGCATAAAAAGTTTTGTGGTGTCTTGCATGCGTGTGTGTGTATATATACAGTGTATGGGTGTGAGTGTGCATCTGCAGTTTTATATGGGGTCATGTCTGGATTTTTCTCAGGAAGCTGGGGAAAAGGATTTGGAGTTTGTATCTGTGCAATCCCCATACTTCAGTGTAGGTGGAAAAAAGGGAAAGATTTTGGTATTGCCGTCCAGCGTAGCTTCTGTTGCTTGTTGGTTCTTTTAAATCAACCTCTGGCCGAGCTAGGAAATGAGCAGTGCGTGCTGGTAATGCATTGCTGCACTGGGTCATGCCGCTGACTCTAACCCGCTGCACTCCCAGCCGTGGCTGGGAGGTGGGCAGAAGTGCCTGTATGCCTGATTATTCGTGTAATTAGGTGTTTGCGGCTCACCTCCACTGGGGTATGCAAATCCAAATGTTACTTTGTGGGCTGATATTGATTTTGGATTATCATCTAGTCATTTCATTTGTGCAGCATTTTACAGGCATCTTGAAAATGGTTTATTGCTCTCTCTAAAATACAGTAGCCAGAGGAAGCACTTCAGGCATTGTAATCTTGTCTTAAACATGAGCTGAGTAGCGATTTCACCTGTAAGTGTAGAGTTAGCTTTGTATGCTCAAAGTGTTCACCCAGTCAATGGGTAAAGCCCAGAGCTCAGCTCTGCGAGCTAGCATGATGAACAAGGATGGAAAAAGCCACTGGTGCCACGTCTCCGGGGAGCATCGTGCCTTCAGCTGCCGGGGCGGTGTAGCAGAGCCTGTTGCAAGCTGTGTCGGCATCACCAGTGCTGCCCTGCTGTGCCGGCTCATCTAGGGATGCTCAGTGTCTAAAAAGTCACAGCCTCTGCCTCATCTGCATCATTTATTGCCGTGGTGTGATGGTGCGAAGCGCTCTTAGATGCTTTGTTCGCCCTTGGAGATGTAGTAACATAGCCAGCTGAATCGCAGCTGTTTCTGTAAAGCTGTGTTTGAAGGCTGGCGTTTGCCAGAGTCCACTTCCCCCCAGTAAATGGATAAATAGTGTAGCAGAGTTCTCAGTAGAAGTAACTGCTAGCATGCTGGGTGTTGATCTGCTCAACTGCCCAGTCTCTGGAAGGATGGTTGTAAAGGGAAGAAACAATGACCTTTCCAGGAGGTGAAACTGAAATGTTACACAAAAGTTAGTAAGGCTCTCAGCCCTGTTAGAGCTGGCCTCTTAGGCAGATCCAGACTTTGCCCTGTGCGAGCGCTGTCACGAGCTGTGCTGGGAGCGCTCCCTCATGTCACTGTAAGAGGTAGAGGTAGAATCAGAGCAAAAATACTCACCTGAGGGCTCCATCTGAGGGCTTCTCTGTTATTTGGAATGGCAGTGAGCGTCTGCTTATTTAAGTGAAACAACTCTGCTCATCCCAATGGAATTGCCGGGTTACAGGGAATTCACGTGTGTGACTGAAAACTTGGGGACTGTGTGGTTTGGGTGGCGCAGCAGCCTGCATTAGGTTAGGGCTGCTGAACTGCTTTGCAGCTTACTCTGCAGTTGGACAGTGCATGGGCGAGTGCCCTGTCGGTGCTGGTGTGTGGTTTGGGAACAGCAGTGACAGACGTGTTAGTGATTGAAGATGCAGCATTCAGAGGTGCCGTGTGGGTGGCTGTTGCTCGCCTCAGAGAAATGTTCGTTTTGAGAAGGGGCTTAGGAAGCGGTTCTGCGGCATGTGCAGATGGAGCGAATGCTTGGTGGAAGCTCCAGGGCTAATCAGCAATTACGCAGTTGCCTTCAGTTTTGGGGAATTGAGCTCAGTAGCCTGGGTGGTCCCTTCCTGTCCTGCAAGTGTCGCAGGCTGCGTTGCATAGTTCTTATTGGAATGAATCTTAAGGCTTGGCTTAAATGTTTCACCCTTTTTGTGTGATCCTGCTCACACATGAATTCTCCTTGCGTACACGTATAGTGATCATAGCCAGTTTGTGCCATTAAACCCAGTGTGCTACAGTCAGCCCTGAGGAGTCGCCTTTACTTCTGACCTGTTGGAGGTGGCTGACCTGCTTCTGTTTCAGATTATGTTTTATTGAGATCAGAGGTGAATCAGATGCACCTGAGTTTATTAAGTGTATGTCAGGATATCGAGAGGTGAAAAGCACCAGCAGGTTCATGACTGTAAAGGGTGGGAATTTCAAAGAGAAGTAGCACACAAGTCCCACATTAGGAAAGGAAAGAGAACGAAATGGGCAATTTACTGAAAAGTTTGACAGATTTCCCATTCTGCCTTTTTCAGTATAAAAAGATCTTGTTTTTAGTTACAGATGTCCCATGAAGAATAAGTTACTGTAGCTCTTCTCTTGAAGGTTAGAAAAATGTTACTCGAATTCCCAATAACTTCTCAACAGGCTGGCAAGAGCTGTGTGTGTGTGTGGCTGAACAGGGAAGGTCTGCACCTAGCCACCACTATCAGTAATCCGTGTTTATTTTTAATGCAGTCCTCGTGTGACTTGGAGGTCACTGCTAACAGAAACCAATGGCCTTTGGGGCAGAGGTACTGTGGTACCCTTACGAGCAGCAGTATTTCAGGCTGTGTTGCTGTAGTTCGTATGGGCTATTCCAGTGTTACGTTTATAACATGCATTCTGAACTTTGGGTGCGAATGTCTGGTGGGTGTTGTTTAAAATGAATAGTTTAAAATTAGTTTAGAAGCCAAAAAAGGCTGCTTATCACTTCTAATAACAAAACTTTTAAGGGGTTAATTGCATGAGTTTTGATGCTTGCTCTAAGCAGCCAAGTGCCACTTGGCGATTCAGCTCCCCATAAACTCAGGTTCAAAGGGAACGTGAGATCTCTGGATTGCAACTCCTGTTTCATGTGCATCTGTACAAGAATGTCACATAAGCTCCACTGGATTGTGTAGTTCCTTTAGTGTTGTTTTATAGGAGACAGGCTTTTTGGTGTGGTCAACTTCAGCAACCTGACTAGAACGGACAGGTAAATTAACTGCCATAGCTGATGTCCTGTACTTCGGGGATGTAGCTGCCCTTCTGGCTTCCCTTGCTTCCTGGAGAGATGCTGGAGACTGACTAGCTGAGCTTCAAATGGCAGGGGTGAATACCATTCTGTCCTTTAAATAACAATAAAAAAGAAGTGTATTATTAAGATACGTGGTACAAAAGAGAGGCTTCTGGCCTTTCCTTTATTTTATGGATTTGCAGAAGTATGGTTAGGAGAAGATGGACTCAAAATACACTTGTCTGAAAAGATGCAGAGGGGCAGAATTTCAAATTTCCTTGTTCATCTCAAGCTTATGAGTGTGTCTCAGGGTATATATGCGATGTAATTTTGCTTTAGGATTTGTAATACGTTTCAGACCATGTGGGAATGAACCAAGAAGGGAGGATTTTGTCCAGGAATATACAGGTTGTGTTTCTTAGATAAGATCATATGGAAGAAAATGAAGAAAATGAAGTTTAGTTTGTTTATAGGAGGTATTTCCACACTAAGTGAGTATGCTCTTCAGTATTGCTAATATTTGTTTCTGTTACGGGAAAAGTACTGTGAACTACTGGAAAAAGTACCCTAAGGAGCAGCTACTGGTCTGCTTTTTTTGTTGTTGTTTTGTTTTGTTTTGTTTTGTTTTGTTTCATTTAGTCTTTTATATTGATCACATGAAAACTTGCCTCTGGAACTAGTACGCTTATACCAGAACTGTATTCAGGTGATTTTGATGGTCCGGGCTGGTGATGTGTGTGTGTTTAGTTGGCAACATTTCTGTCTGTCATGCACAGAAAGTCCTGATCCATGTCCAACCTGTTCTTGTAGAGAGAATTCTTTATGCGTTGTAAGAGGTGGTCTTTTGTGATTCCTTATTCTCCAGCATCAGAAATTATATTTGATCTTCCATGAAATAACGACAGCAGGTCTTTGTGAAATGAACCATTCAGTGTACCTTTAGCGAGCAGTTTTCAGCCCAAAACTGGTACATGTTTCAGTGGCAGCCATAGTAAATCCTGCTCTGGAAAGACACTGTGGGAGAGATGTTCTCCCTCCTCCAGTTTGCATGGATAATGTCAAAAAGGAGGGAATCTTGCAATACTCGGGCTCTTAAAACACACTAGAGTTCACTGGAAGTGAAAAAACAGTCTCCGGTTAAGTTGCTTATGCTCTCCTGGAGATGATAAAATGAACTTTCTGTCTCAAAGGATGTGTATTTTTACATGGATTGCTTTTTGAAGAGATTTTCATTTTTAGAAATAGAGTCAGGCTTTGATTAGACTTTTCTTCTTATCACTTTGGGAATTACTCTTAAAAGTTGAAAGCGTTCTCGCCAAGTTTACTACTGTGAGTCATGTTCTCATTGAACACAGTCGAAGCAGTTAACAGTTTACTGAAGGGGTCAATGAAAAGAATTTTGCTGAAAGGTTTCTGGGAAATCCCAGCTCACACGAAAACGAGGAGGTTAGATTTTCTGCACCCACCTAGAAGCAATGGCATTTTGGCACTTGATTTTCAAGTCTGCACCCTGAAGGCATGTAGTAGGGCTTTGCTGCTAGCAGAACACCCAGGCCTTATTGATATTGAGGCACGATTGATAAGGGGTGAGCAGAGACTGGGCACATTTGATGTACTATCCAGAGTCCTTGTCGGTTTAACTTAGAGTGGATGTGCCTTTCTGCACTTGTCTTGTCATGGTTTTTCTGCTCTTCAACTTAAACTTTTTTAAAAAAGTTTTTATGTATAAATGCTGACTAGCTATTTACAGCTACCTTATTTTTTCCTGCATTTAGTTTAATTCCGCAAGGAATACATGCAAAAATACCAACACCGTGTGAATAGCCAATAAAAAGATAAGGGACTTTTTGCCGTTACATCACTGATTCGTGTGCAGCTGAACTCAGCATTGCTAGAATTCATCAGCACTGGCAGCTTGGAGGAGCCTCTGTGTAATCAAGTGTTGGTCTGATTCCTGAAAAGCAGTTAAGTGTTTAGGCAGGCCAGTGGAAATGTGCCCGCAGGAAGAAGTAACTGTCTTCCATTAAAGGTGCTGCCTTCTAGGGCATAGTTGATGCATGTCTAGTTAATCTGGGAAAGCTTGGCTTGCTACTGCTGATGTTTCTTTTTTTATGCAAATGGAAGACTTTAATCTTTGATTTCGTAAATCTGGCACTTTGCACGGGAATAAAATTGTTCCAAAAGCATATTAGCCAAAGTAAATATTTACAGAAGCAGTAAAAATGTTATTGTATTGCAAATCTAGTGTCAGAATGGTAGAGTAGTTAAGCTCATTTACTGCAGATATTTAGTGACTTTAAGACTTCTGAGAACAAAATATGCTTTTGTTTTGAGGTGAAAGTGTTGGTGGGGTTTTCATGACACCCTCCAGTTCTGTTCACCTGTTTGTATGACACCTGCCTAATTAAGCAGCCTTGAGGTACTCACTGTACGTATTTCAGATGCTGTTTAAAGTTGTTTTCCTTCATGTGCTGTAAATCCTCCAATGCCATCAGAAACACAACTTGATGACTGTGTATTATTATCTTGGGTTAAGTGCTGTCTCATTGCTTTGCAGGCTGCCTGCTGTTTCCCGTGGAGATCATGAAACGACGTCAGCTTCCTAGCAGCAGTGAGGATTCTGACGACAATGGCAGTAAGTGCTCCTTTGTTGTAGAGTGCAGTAGGTTATGAGTTTGAAAACACATTTTAATGCAGTGTTTTATGTGATAGGGGCACTTTGTGAATTGGTTGGACTGGTGGAAATGTGTATCTGAAGAACCAGTTTTGAACTCTGTTGTTGTGAACACAGGTGGCTGGTAGGTTCAGGATCCCCCCTAGCTCTATTGACTGTACAGTGTTAATTAATAAGATAAAACAGGAGAAGTTGGTCTTCTCTTTCTCTCTTTACATCTTCAGTTGCAAGCAGCGTAATTCATCATCAGAAGGACAGAACTTGCATGGAGACATCTGCTAATGTTGTCCACAGCTCAGTATTTAATACAAGTTTGTGTGAGGATTTTAAATTTGCGCTGGTGTTCTCAGACCCTTCTGTGTAATGGAAAGGTATATTCAGACTTCAGCAGAAATGACTGCAGATGTGTAAAAGCTGTTTTTAATTTTTATTTTATTTTATTTTTTATTTGAAGATTATTTTACGTGAGGAATTGAGAAATAACTTTGAACAATTTGAATTGAGTGCATCACTGATTCATATACACATTTTTACCTGTTTCTGTACTGACGTAACTAACACTGAGCTTTGTGTGATCTCTCTTGTGTTTGGGTTCCAGGGACTGATAAACTTTCTGCCCAAACAAGCAAGTTAATTGTAATTGACAACAGAGCAGCTTAGTCAATTGTCAGAGATATTTTTGGCTTTAATCTGACCAACCTAGGTGCACATACTCAAATTCTGAAGTCTCTTGTGAGACTTCGGTCTGAAATGGTACGGAAAATAACTGAGGAGATCTTCCAGGTGCTTTCAAAGGATTTGCTATGGGGACATAGCCCTGCACTGTGGCCCTGCATAGGTGACTACTTCACCTGCATGCATTTCTGAGGAGCATCTGTGCTGTGTGGGAGTCTGCTCAGGTGGCTCTTACGGCCAGATCGGCACCCTAAGCTAACCTTAGGCAAACCATAGCTGAAATGAAGGAGAGGTAAAAGGATTGGCAGAGGTGAGAACTAGCAAGCTGATTAGGAGTTCATCCAAAGAAGGATTGAATAAAAACTATCAAAGATGTGTAGGATTTGGCCTGGATTTGGAGAACTGCCTGCAGTTGGGAGATTTAGGGGGAAAAAGAGAAAACAACACACAGAAGAACAAAAACCTATCGTGTTTTTTCTTGGTTAGACTATTTACTTGGGATGATAAGAATTTAAATGGGTTTATTTCCTCAAAGGGGAAGTGTACTCCAAAACAAAGCTGTGTTTCTACTTGTGAAATAGACAAGTAGCAGCAAATATGATGTTATTCATTAGAATTTTGCTCTACCCTTTTCTCATTCCCTCTCTAACAGGTTTTTGTAATAGTGTTTTATTTTGCTAATAATAGTTATTTTCACTCTCCTATCTTTTTTTTTTTTTTTTTTTTTTCTCTTTGATCCCTTCATGTGCTGTGTGTTTCAGGCTTTACCAAATACAATATGAAACAGATAATCTTGGAGTTGAAATTCTGAAATAAATATAGTTGACTGATCTGTTACTGATTATAATACTTGTTTGTAATATCATTTGATACGTGACTGTCTGGAATAGAGCTGTTGATGCATAGAGAGCTATGTTTTCTAAAAACCTTTATTTTCATCTGTTCCATAGTTCAAGATCTAAGAAAATGAGATAAGAAAAAAAAATACTTGGCCTTTTATGATATCTTTAATTTAAAGCCTCATAAATATGAATAACTTTCTGTTGAATAAATTGAATGGCAAAAGCCAGTGACATTTTAAGAGTGTTTTCAAGTATTGTTTGAAACATACACCACTTCCCTCTCATTACACTTTTTTTTTTCTTGTCCTGATTCTGTTGTTCGCCTTTTTACTGTGAAATTGGTGGGCAAATTCAGATACAGGTTCCTGCATATATATTCATGCTGTTGCTACACACATACTGAAAAAGGTAAAAGTTAGCAATCAGAAAAAATGTTATCAGAAGATAATACTTATTGTAGAGTCAGCTTCTCCAAGGCTTTTTGGCTTTTACACTTCCATGAGAACAATTTCTCACATGCAGGCCCTTTCCTTCCACTTCTCCTGTTTTAGGCTCTTGTCTTACAGGTTTTACCTTAATTTAATCTTTTCTTGTCTTCTGTGGAATTACTGGTTAATCTCACTATGTTAATTTCTGTGTAGAGATCCATTGCTACTCTGTCAGTAGTATCTCTAATTCACTGTACTGATTCTAGTGCAATGGAGGGTAAGCAAATTTTGTTGCCTAAGAAAATCAAAAGCAAAACTTTCTCTGAATTTTTGGGCTCCTTGTTTGAAGCCTTAACTTTTCTGCTACCTATTTTTCTTTCTCAGAGATTCCAGAGACAGAAAACAATTAAATAGACTGTCCTGAGCACTTTAAACAGCCGCCTTCTAATTGAAAAGTTGCAATTTTAATCAACACTTAGTCGGAGTCCTGTTGCCAGACATCTGCTTCCCTTCAGTCAGTGGCACCTCTTGACCCTCCAGTTTGCTTCTTTTGTTCCTGTTACACTGTACTCGATAGTCTTTTGGCTTAAAGTTAAGCACTGCTCTCCCTCATTTTGTGAGGTAAGGATTGGGACCCCCAGCAGTTGGATTTCTTCAGTTCTGAAGTTAAGTTTTCACACTGTGCCCTAGTAGACTGTGTGATCAGGCATCTTGGATTCATCATGAGACCACAGGTTACGTATTGTTGGAGTAACCTGATGATGCTTGTTTGGGGTAGACTAGTGCCACCTGGAAAATGCTTTGACATGCAGAAATACACATTTTATTTTATTAAACTCAGGAACCTGAGTATTTATCAGGCAATAGTAACTATACTACTGTTAATGGAATTTATCTACAAAAGTAAGTAAACATACAGAGCTTTTTTTTCACTGCGTCACTGTACTGAATCAGGTTCCTTGTGCCTACAAGGTAATCTGAAAACAAACCTCAACCCGCAGGCACTAAAAATTTATTATACTGAAAATTTAAGCATATCTGTAGTTTTTCAGAGGAAGAAAAAGATGCTCTATTTTGGTCAGATGAAAGAAGGGTGAATTGTTAGTATTTAGGAGTGAAATAAACCAGAAGGAAGCTTAACCAACATGGTTACGGTCCTGGAGTACGTGCATTTTCTTATGTAAGGTATTTCAGTGTGGACAGCATTCTAAAAACCTTGCAGCTTAAAGGCAGAGCCCTTGCTTTTCTCATCACTTTTTTGTCCTCTGACTTGATTCTTTCCAATGCAAAATGCAGTCTCCAAGCCCTCCAAAGGGTTGAGCTTATGTCCTTCAACCGAACTACTGCAAATCATTGAGCTGTGTCCCCTTAAAATCAGCCTTCTACATCTGCATTTAGACCTGAGACCAAAATAGCACAATTGAAGCAGTGAGCAAAAGGTGTCAGTTAAAGTTGTGCACCTCAGTTATGCAGTCAGGCCCTGGATATCTCAGTGTGTTCTCTGAGATTTCGTTTTCTGAAATTATAGGTCACTTTTGAACATTTTATCCATGAAATATAATTGAACAAAAAATGGCTGCAGGCGTAGTTCTGGATTTTGAACTTTTTTCTAAATACAGAGGAATGGTATTAGGAGAAGCTTGGTGAAGGTTTTAAGATTATTGGCAGCTCAAAATAATTCTTTTTTTTTTTTTTTTTTTTTTTTTTTTTTCTGACTACAGACAGCTTGCTAGTTTCTATCCCTTTCCAGATAATGCATTACGGCAACTATAATAGACGTTAATATTAGCCAGGCCCATCATAAAAGCCTTATGATGTACACATCTTCTTCAAAACCTGTATTAAGTAAATTAGTAATGTTTACCTCAAACTTAATTATGTCCTTATTATCTGCGTGGCTGCTCAGGGCTTTGATATTTTTAAAGTATTTTCTGTTGCTTTGTATTTTAGCTTCCTTCTCCATTGCAAAAGCTCCTCCTCTTTATGGTTCCAGGTCTTATTCTAATTAAGTGTTATACTCTGAAACTGTTTTGTTTTTCCTTCTCAGTGTTTGACCTGACATTTTAGCCTCATTGGTCTGTAAATCCTCCAATGTGGTTTGTGCTGAATAATCCATTTGCTTTGTTTCCTGGTGTGATCAAGTTGTCCAGCATTGTAGTTTCCATTTATAACTTCAGGGCATCCCTTTTGCACAGACTGCTGGGACACTTGGATGGATCATGTTTGAGATGAGATTTGAAGTTCAGACAGTTGAATTATAGGGAGCTTGGGTGAAATCCAGGCCCACCTTGATGTCAGTGGGAGTTTGGTTCCTCTTTTCCATGAGCAAGGAATTCAGCATGATTTTTTCATGCTTTACTCGCTCCCGCGATGCCTTTTGTTTTTATTCTTGGAGGGTTTATCAATTCATCATACTCCTAAATGCAGAGTGTCTGAAAGAAAAACTGAAGAGGCTTTCAGATGGAAAATATTTCTAGGCTTGACAACATTTCACATCACTTCTGAGAAATGAAAGATTTAATACTTACAGATAGCAGAATATAGTTCTGTAATTTAGATGGCCCCCTATTCTATCTTTGCTAAACAAATGTTACTTCAGATGTGAACATCTTGCCAATATCCATTGCTTTGACTGAATGACAGAGATCTTAGAAAGGGCTTTTCATCCCAATGGACTCCTGTTGTGTTTGAGATGGATCCCAAAGTGCCGTGCAGGGGTTGCTGAGTACATACCCTTAGCTGTGTACGTAATTTTTACCACAAAATTGTGGTCACTGCTGGCTTGAAAGGTGGCAATTACTTAGCAGAGCATGAAATGCTGTGCAGCACTTCACGAAAAGAAAGTGAACCCAACAACATCCCTTGTTTTTCAGTCAAACGGGTTACTCGATGAGGAGAGTGTTTAAGGAACAGCTGTAACATAGTTGTAGTGCTCAGATTTGGACAGAGCAACAAGTTCAGTGGTCACTGCTGTGCTTTTGAGAAAGGGCTGTGGCATTTGAAGTGGTGACAAATGGTCACAACTTGCGTCTTAGTTAAAGGCTAGGCTTGCTGTGGCAGAGTGATTTTTGGTGAAGTTACACTTCTGGGCACTCCTTCAGAGCAATTTGGAAGACTTAGCTGTGCTTATAGGCAATTGTAGATGAGGAAAGGGCATCACATAATCATCGCTTTTGGAGAAGCATGTGTTTCTGTACAGGACTGCTAATTCTGAGTATACCCAACCCTACCTGAATCGTCAGGCTTAGCAACATAATGCTGTCCGCCTATGAACACCACCTTGGGAGATGCTGAAATAGACCGTGATAAACCATAGTAAAACCTGAGGTAAAGCTTCATATATAGTTAGGGTAAAACAACACTGTTAACAGGAATCATCAAACGGGAGTTTTGGGTTAGGGAATTAGAGTGGCACTTGGGTCTTGTGTTTTTAAAAAAGTAAGATGGAGTCTAGAAATTTCTGACTGACAGAAGAGTGAGGTGTGTCGCTGTGTGGTCACATCTGTGTTCTTGGAGATTATAAAACTCAAATGAGAAGAAACTACTGAGAAGAGCAATGACGGGAGGAACATGAGTTGAACTGCTGGGGCAGGATGCTTCAAAGACTGTTCATTGTATGTGTCAGGCACGGAGCATGTAAAGCACTGCAGAGATCGTATGGATCCATGTGTAGGTTGGCAGCTGCAGTTGGGTGGTTGTCAAATAACGCTAATTTTTGAGTAGAATCAGCATTGATGAGATAAAAGGCAGTCGCTTTTTCTGCTTTGATCTCGAATTAGATTATTGCATAATAGTACGCTACTGTATAGAGATAAGGAAGATAGATGGGCAAATCCTCCAGCAAAAGAAACATGAGAAGAGGACATAGGCTGTGTGAAATATCGTGGGCTGTGTTCCCATACGTTTTTCTTTCTTGATGAGGCCCCAAGACTTGTGCACAGACAGCATTTTCTATATGTAATATACAGGAAAACTACCATCAGTCTGTTTCTGTTTTCTTTCTGCTAGAACGTGGGTCTGGACACATGGAGTTATGTCTAAGTGACATGAATCCTTACTTTAAAGAGTTGTGAGCTAGGCTCTGTACGGGGAGACTCTCCGAGTATCTATATTTTCTCTTCAGGCTGCAGATCTGTCTGACAGTGTTGGCAGCAGCACCTAGTTTGTCTCTGAGCTGAGGAAGAGAAGGGTATAGGCATCTGGAAATGCCAGCGTTAAGCAGAAGAGACAGCCAGACATACATCCACGTCAGAGATGTTTTGCTCTGTTGTGCTGCCTGGTGTAACGGTGTAGCAGGAGTGTGTTTACAGTGGGAGAAGCTTTCAGACGCCCACTGATCTGAGGCTTTGAAATGTGCAGAGGCTGTAGCAGCAGGTAATTCTCCGGGGACGCAGCCAGGTGCCTTGCAGGTGGCTTTACAACAGCCTTGTGCATGATACATAATAGCTGAGCCTTTTCTGCTCATGCTGAGAAGTGTATTAGCTCTGGGGTAGAATTCCCTGAGGGCTAGAATTGTTTTATTGGTCCCAAGGAGTTTTCTTTTTTGCTGGGCCTTTTTGGAATCAAAACATGTTTTTGACAGATCATTTAACATATTGATACAGTTAGAATTGATTTTTTGTTTTGTTTTGTTTCCCTTGTAGGAAGTGCGTGCTCTTCAGAAATACAGAAATAGAATTCATACCCCTTGATTGCTTTCTTTTATGGTCGTAGGGTGTATGTGTTTTATAAACCCTGCAGTGGTATTATAAAAACACAGCTTTTATAGTGTGAGGTGTATATGTAATACCCTTGGTGAACAGAAAGTTTTCCTGGTTGTGGCTTAGAAGTCTTCTTTCCAGCAGTGGTAGTATGTTGGAACTTTGCCTCTCTTGCTGTGAATTGTACCTCATTAGTCATTTGAGTTTTTATATTTGTAATTTTTTTGTCTCCAAGTGAATAACAGTGAAGGCCAAACTGAGCAGCACTTAGGAGTATGATTCTCATCTCCTTGCTCTCAGTGATGAAAACCTTTAAAAAGGGATATGAGCACCTAGGCTATCCAGAAAGATCTTAACTGAAAGGATCAGGATGGTCTTGGTGTGGAGCAATGACACTAGCTAGGCTACTATGTCCATCCTTACCCTTCGGAATCATGTAAAAGGATAGCCACTTAATAAGACACCCGTTGTGTTTGATTTCTAATGCTGATAGGATTGCACATTCTAGATGTGTTTATTTAGCTCCGTGCTTTGGAGTTTAACATTTTTCATACTCAGTGTTACACAGTTTTTGGTGGCGTGGGCTCTCTAACAACTCATTTATCTTCCACCTGCTGTAGAACTCATTTTTCGCTTGAGGTTTGTTACCTTACAAGGTTTTGCATCTTCAAAATCCCAGTGATTCAGACGTCGGTTATTTTATTAAAACTAGGCTTAACTCTGTCTTGAGCCTTAGCATTTTTTCTAGTCTTGGAGGTCCTAATTTAGTTTTAGACTACAGCTAGTTTGCAGAAAACTGTTGAATTGGATGCTTACTGGAAGGAGTAATCTTGTCGAAAAGTGTCTGGAATATTTCTAAAATACTCAGGTTCATGTGCTTTTACAGTACAGAACTATTTTGAATCCTGTGTTTTGACCACAGCAGATTCTGCTTTCCATGTAATCCAGGAATGGTTCATATTTCATATACTTAGACACAAAAATCAGATCATTAATCACTGAAGTAGCTGTAATTGCCTGTTAACTTTTCCTTTCAGTGAGGTCCCTCTTCTGGATTAAGTATCAAAATACGGACGGAATGCTTAAAGGACAGATCACATCCTTCATTTTCCTCCTGCACTTTTATTGATGTACTCAGAGTTGGTGCGTTGCTTATTAATGAAAGCAGCTTTGGGTAGCTCAGTGACATGGTCTTGGCACAGTGGAAGGCAGTGATATTTTGCCATCAAGTTTAATGTAAGCAGAGTTGAAGCTCCTTTTTTTTAGTTTTCATAAGTAGTTAAATTTAATACCATTACGGGCTGAGTATTTTTACAATAATTTGTCTGGCTCCATTACTTTCTTGCACTTTTGTGTTTAAGTGGTGGTGGTTTGAGTATGTGAATGCGTGCCATGGAGCTGGGTTCTGTTTATTCAGTGAGTAAATGTTTTTCCTATTGAAGTGAAGCCCGTGCCGAAGGTCACCTGTTAGCTACATTGCATATCTCAGCCAGTAGCAAAATCTCAGTCCCATGAGAAGTTTTTTCCACCTTTTCCTCATAGTATTATGTACAGACAGTTTACACTGCTCAGAAAAATACAACAGTCTCTTTAGTAATGTACTAAAATACCATGTGTTCTGTGCATTCACCAGTTTTATGTTAAGGAAACAGTTATTACAGACCTATGTAAAAAACACTTCTTCCCTCACTCAGTGTAGGAAGTTAGTTGACATGGAAAAATACTCATTATAATATATCCTGAGGAAGGCTGGCTGCATTTGAGTTGTCCTTTACATATGGAAATTTTACACAGTGTGCTTTCATATAGCCCTTTTTTTAAAAAAGGCAATTTAAAATGAAAAATCAGGAAATTCAGAAGTGGTTAAAATTTGACCCTTCATGTTGCATTAGGTGGTTAATTAATCCGGTGGCCTAAAGAAATACACATTTAAGACTGTTCTGATGCGTGGCATCTGCAAATGGCAAGGAAAGAAGTGGAGATGGAGGATACAGTAGGGATTATTTTACTTCTCACGTTCATAGCTTCTGTATGCCGTGAAAGATGCCTGGAAATCCACCTCAAGACCTGCATGGGGGTGGGAGCGGGGAACAAAATAAAACAAAGGCGGAAAACAGTAAAACCCGTGCTTGTTTACTTGCCTTCAGTTTATAGTATGTTGTCACCAGAGCTGAATTAAAGCCCACAGGTAAAGACCCAGAAGTACCTCCTACTGCTGTTGCTCTGATATTGCCAGATGCGTACATCGCTTGGGAACAGCTGTACCAAAGCTTTCAGAGTTACCAGCTGTGCTCCCACAAAATGAGAACAAGACAACACTTCACCAATACCGCCTGCCACTCTTAATCTTTAGCTCATATGCATTGGGCTTTCTCTCCCAGGCTCTACAGCAGTTTTGCAAACAGATCCACAGAGGAATTACCAGTTTTGAAGTGGCTGACTTGGTGGTGCAGGGGTCTAACTAGTTGAATACCTCGGAGACAGATAGTTATTGCTAAAATCAGATTTTAGTCCTGCAGATGGAGAAAAGTATCAGAACCCACAAAAACAGAATGCTAACCCGTGTGGTGTAATCTCTACTAATTAGTATGTGGTGTATGTACTCTGCTGAGTGTGTTGGTGGAAGGAATCACATGTGTGAATGCTAAAAGGTTAATAATTAAATTGTAGTACAGGAAAAATCTGTGCTTTTCAGTTGTGAATTTTTGCTGTATTTCTCTGACACATTTTGATTGATTCCACTTAGTCTTCCTGATCTTGTTGAGTTTAGGTACAGGCTGATAGGATCCTCAGAAGCAGGAATTTATGCTGCTGCTCATTGTTTTCTTTAGTTTTCTCCAGAACATCATACATCATAATGGAATGGTAATTAAAGGATCTTAGGAATTTTGGTTTTCCACACAGGTTAATAAATAGTAGTCAGCTACTTCTGTCTCTCCTTTTATAAAAATGGAAATAGAAAATTATAATTGTAAAACAGAGGAGCTTAGGAAAAGCAACCGTGACTCTTAAATTACAACTTTCAAATGAATTTGTGTTAAAACACAAAAAATTACTTAAAATACTTTTTAAAAAATACATTCTAACCTCAGAAGATAAGTTATTTAGCAGTTTGCTATGTACCTTGCTCCAGGTTTGACCATTGTGCATGTTCTGTGTAATGTCTGTTGTTTGTTGCTCAGTTCTGGGGTGGTTTGCAATGGGGCAGATTCCTTAATGTTTTACCAACTGAGAAGACAAAAGCATGACACAACATAATGAGTTCTGAAGTGGTGTGTCAGTGGTGTCTTCCAAATGAAAGTCTTGGATAGCTGCTTTGCTTTGAAACTGATTTTTGTGTTTTTAACAGAGAACTTACTCCATCCTGTGCGGTGTATTTTTGAAGAGCTCTTGCTGATCCCCAAGAGGTTTCAGCTAGCTGATGTGAGATGTTTCTCTTAAAGACTACACTTCTTACTCCTAGCATCTGTGTGCACAGGCAGTGAAGAGATGAGTGGTGTAGGCAGGCTTTTGCATTGGTTCTGTTTTATTTGTTTGCAATTAATGCCCAGAGTTGCAAAGTGTGTTCAGCCTTCAGAGGTTGCCATGTAGTTCCTTGCTTCCCCATCATAATAGATATTGGTGTATCTTTCATCTCTCCACCAGAGAAGGATTCATTGGCATTTTTGTTTGTTTTTATTACTGCTGTGTAGCTGACAGTGGAAAATACCTGCCATACCTGTAAATCCTATTGAATTAGAATGAGTTGATTTGCACAGGCATAGTATGCTTGGTGTCAAAGCGCTACCTCATCTGTGGAATGTAGTTTCCTCCTTTCTCTTTTTCCTTTCCTCCTCTTAAAATATTTGTGAAAGCTGACAGAGGCTCTGTCACAAAGTTTCAAGGAAAAAAGGTATAATTTGTTTGGAATGTAATGAGTAATTGTGCAGACAAAAATCATACAACCACGCTGAGATTTCCTTAGGAAGAGAGATGGCAGCTTGTTTTGGTGGCTGCACTGATTTGGCATGGCAGGTTACTCGATTTTGAAAAAGCTTGCTCTAGTTAGAACTGTGTAACCGGTGCAGGTATTTAGGACATCAATACACGAGGTTCAAATATTAGGCTATCAACAGACAACCTAGTCAGCTATTAATCTGCAGAGAGTGGATTATTGGTGCTCAGGGGGAAGGAGGTTAGGAGATGGCTTTGTTCAAATGCCGGGTGGAAGGTGGTTGGTGCAGCGCAGCCAGTATGTACTTCAGCAGAAACAGAGAAGTGATCACAGAAGCTGAAGACTGAGCAGCCTCTATTTTCTAGTTTATTTTGAAAGAGTCTTTTTCAGGTTTGTCAGAGAAGCCCGTCTCTGGCTTACCTTACTCATACAATCTTACTGAAGTCAGTAGGCCTACTTGGGTGTGCTGAGGGAGGCAGGGCTTTTGTAGGTACACAGCAGTGTCCGCAACTGATCGTTTCTGTATTCTAGGTCTGTCCACCTGGTCCCAGCATTCCAGATCTCGACGTCGGAGGACTTCTTGTTCCAGGCATGAAGATCGAAAACCTTCTGAGGTATTTCTGGGATTAATTTGCATTCTGTTGCATCTATCAAATGCTGAACACGTATGTGTTCTGGTAATGGATCCATTTCTCCTGAAGTGCATTTTCTTTTCTTTTTGCTCCATTTTTGCTGGCACCTAGTGTCCCCTCCTCTGCCTTTTAATTTTTGGTCAAGAGATCACAGAGTTCAGCTGTTGACACAACCACTGCCAGCACCAGTTTCTATCAGTGAATTTTGGCATTGTCTGACATCCATCCAACATAGCTGTGCAGCCTTTCTTGTAATATTTTGGGCATCAGAGTTTATTTGTAGCTTGTCATGTGAACAGTGAAAATTTATCTTAGGTGCATTTATTTCATACTTGATATTGTGTCTTGGTCTGTGATCTTTGTTAATGTGCCTGTCAAATGAGGAATCGGCTTTCTGACAGTTCTGTCTTCCATAGTGCTTTGAGGAAATCATATCAAGGGAGATGTAAATGGCTTTGAACTTTCTAGGATGGAACAACTATTAATATAGCACATAAATGAGATCCAGTTCTTTGGAAGTATTCATGCTGAATCTCCATACCTTCAGGCAGGTATTACACTGCCAACTCTGAAAAGGCTGCAAAGAAAGCATAAGATTCAGGAGGTAGAATTTCTTGAGTCAGCTCACTTGCCTGATAAATGTACTTCTGATGCATTAGCGAGTGGTGGATGCTGAGAAAAACTATGCTTTGTTAATCTCCCTGATGACAGTGTATTTAAGTCACAGAGAAGAGTTTTCACAGGAAGACTCCCATTCATTGCTCGGTGTGTTAGAACTACACCTAGTACTGTTGGCTTTAAATCTTTTTCTTTTTTTGGTTGTTGGCTGTTAAAGGCAATTTTTTTTTAGGTGAGTGTGCAGTGCTCTAGTGAATTTATTCTTGTTGGCAGTAGGCTTGCTTTCCTTAGCTGTCTTTTGTATGTCCCTTATAAATAAACTTAGATGCAGTTTTGAGAACTACTTCATGAAAGACTATCAAGAAATAATCTAACTACAGATCTTTTTTTTAAATAATGTATTATATAAATATAATTATATTTTTATATATACTTCAGTTTTCTCCTCTTCCTTCCTTGCATTGGTTGTCAATGTCTTTCCAGTTTTGTGCTGTTCTTCTCTTGCTTTTTCAGCCTGGATGGATTTTTGTATACTTTCTTCATATACTTTTTCATACATTAGCTCTGTTTCACAGGCATTTCGCCCTCTCCCTCCCTCTATATGCATTGCCTCTGCTTGCCACAGCACACTCTGACGCTAAGTGTGCTGGCGGAAAAGTGACACTTGCTAAACTCCATGGGTGAAATCTTGGTCTCACTGAAATTGGTGGCAAAATTCCCATTGACTTGAGTGTGGCTAGGATTTCACCCCTTTGCTTTGAAGTGCTCTGTGCGTCTGAGAGCCAGCACTTCTGTAAGCTCTGCTTTGCTCCAGGCAGTCTGATTGCATCAGAAATTAGAGCAGAAAGAATGGTGTTATGGGGCCACTGCCCTGGGAAAGAGTTTCTTGGCTGTGGAGAACCATGTTAGCTTGCCTTTGAGAGATCTTTGTGACAAGTTTATCCGAGTGCCTGAGTTACTTTGCCTCTTAGATGGAGCAAGTTTTACATCCCATTTTATATTTTTAGTCTTGTTTTCATTTGACGTTTGATTGCTTTAATTCAAATCACTTAGAAGTGCAGGATCCCCTGGCCAGCTGTGCTTGTTTGTTTTGTGAGACAATTTACTTTGCAGATTATTTTTCATTTCTTGATTGCAGCCTCATAGGACTTGTAATTGGTTTGTTTAAAGCACTTCATTATATTTCATTACCTGCCCTCACCTCTTCCTTCATATGGTAATATTATTATTTATTTTTTAAGGATAGCATTTTTTTGATCATGTCAAGACAAGTGCTGAGAAAAATGTCATATCCTATTTTATATGACAAAAGCAGAGTGGAAACAAACATTCTGAGACAGAAGTGGGGAGTATGTGAGCATTAGGAAGGAGGAGAGGTATCAAGGCACACTCTGTTGCAAGGCAAATCGCACTTTTAAATGGTCTCATAAGTATGATTAACCATCAGGTGTGTTGTCACCCTAAAAATCTTACATGATCTATTGAAATGTTGGGTGTGTGAATAGTGTATGACAGAAATTGCTGCCCTTGGGAGGCCTGCCTAATAGCACACCATGTGGCTGAGCTTCTTCCTCAGCCATATGCAGCTGTTGGCTCGAACCACTGGAAAAGAGCCAATGTGGCCGGTGGCTTGGGACCGGCTGGGGGACCAGGAGGTTGTGGCACTTTGCCCCATTAGCAGTCCCGTAAAAGCCTAGGAGCACTTTCCTGATAAGCCCACCTTTTCTTTTGTAAGTGCAGTAAGGGGCTGGATAGATGGCAAATTTGCTTAAACTAAACTGAGCAGTCTGCAGGGAAACTTTTCTTACAAGTTTTGCCTACCTTCTTTTTTTGCTAGTGGTGCTCATTTTTAGTCACTTGGTTGCTTTTTAATGCCTTCCTTTGAAAGGGGCATCAAGTAGTTAAAACGTGCAGAGTTGCAGAGGTAAGGAGTGCCGGGTGCAGTTGCTGCAGTTCGCAGCAGCCCTGCCTCGCCGGGAGAACAGGGTGGGGAGAGCTGGAAGATGCGCAGACAAGTGCAGGCGTGCGCTTCTGATGCCTGTGATACCACCCTTTGCTTTCTGAAGTGCTGACAGGCAGCGGCAAACCAGGCTGAAGCTGCCACAACAGTAGCACAGCATGCCCGCTACAAGAGTGGATCCCTTTTATTTCATTCTGTGGCTTGCGGAAGACAGCATCGCTGCTTGTCGGTGACTGCTAACCCAGAAGTTGCCAAGATCATGCTGGTTTTAGAGGTGGATGCTTATGCAAAGGCAGAGTAAAATTAAGCTATGGTGCAGCGGTGTAGGTAGCTGACAGAATAACAAGCACGTGTGCTGAACATCAAGCTGCCACCAGAATTCAAGTTTGGGGCTTATTTTATTTGTCTTCTGGGTTATTATTTTAAATACTTGCACAAAGAGTCATCTTGGTAGAAATTCCTCTTGCGTCTGGTCGTGGTGGAGTCACGCCTTGATTTCTACCACAGGGAATTTGTAGAATGCCTTTGGATTAGTCAGAGCTCCAATAATTAAAAGATGATAACGTTGCAGTAAAATTGAGTCTTCCTTATGCTGTTCTTCTGAGAAGACTCAAAGCTCCTCTTTTATTACAGCCAAGAGGAAGGTAAAATGGGGTAGCATCATTTAGCACTGTGTCTCCGGTGTAGGGGGAGCATCAGGACTCAGAGAGGAGCTAGCTGGAAGTCATCGTATCGGCGTTTGCACCTTCTGCCACCCCTTTCTATGCGATGAAGCTAAACTTCTGTCCTGCAGTGGGCTGGGTTAGTTCACTGTTGATACAGTGACCTTGTTATGCTCTGTGCTCCATGGTTACCCTGGAGCTGTGAATCATAGAGTGTAAATATCAAATGTCAGTGTCTCTATTTTTCTCTCTTGGTCACTCTCTTTGCAGGTGTTCAGAACGGACCTGATCACTGCCATGAAGTTACATGACTCCTTCCAGCTGAACCCTGATGAATACTATGTGCTGGCAGACCCCTGGAGGCAGGAGTGGGAAAAGGGAGTGCAGGTGCCAGTTAGCCCAGGGACCATCCCAGAACCAGTAGCCAGGTATAGTTTGGAGGAATGTAAACAAATACACATTTATGCTAGCAGCATTTGTCTACGTTGCCTTGGCTTCTTGAGCTTTATCCTGCAGTGTCTAGCTAGAAAGGCCTTGGTTCTCAGAGCAACATGCCTCAGCTTTTTGAATGGTCAGAAGGGTCAAGAGTCAGGCCTGTTCTGCCTGTGTGTTGACATGTGAGTGAGTATCAGGGAGCCATTTTTGGTGTTACGTTAGGATGGAGTTTAATGACAGAGCTTTAAAAATACCTTCCATTGCATTTTTAAGCCCAGACTTGACCTCACTCAGTATTGCTGGGAGAGACCTCGTCCTTGTGCTTAGTTCCAAGGCATAGGTTCTTTTCAGGGAACAATTAGACAAGCCAGATTTAAGAGCTAGAGAAAATACAGCATTTATTTTGGTTTTATGTGTTTTTTTTTTTTTTTTTTGTCATTTGATTTACTAACTCAGAAAACTGTTTGTATGACGTTTTAGCTGTTTTAAGAACCATCCTCATGTGTGTGTAACTGAACACATTAATGTGAGATTTTCCAGCTCTTATCCAAGAAACCATTATTTTCCTTCCCTTGTTTGTTACACTTAGATGTTGTTTTCTGTTTCAAATTAAACAATCCAGTTGTAAGGGCAGGAGCGCACTGCAGCCCATCTATCTGTTTCATGCTTATTTGGGATAAGAGTTGGAGAAAGTGAGAAGAAGGATGATTGTCACTTAAACATGCTAGATCTCTTGGAGTAAGTGCGGGCTGGTGCATACGACATTGCCACGTGACACACCGGTGCTGATGGGGCTGGAACAGCCCAAGCGCTGATACACAGCAAATCTGGCTTATGTGACAGTGCTTCTGTTAGCTCTGCGTCTGGCAGCTTTAATGTTGCAGGGGGACTGCAGGAGGGTTTGTGCTTCCTGCGTTTTGTGCAGAAACGTGTAGACAGCTGCACAGCCCCACTAGGTCTGTACAGTGCAGAACCTGCCTGCATGGCAGGTAAACCCTTTCCTCCTCCACCTGTGGAGGGATCAGAGCTGGTGCTCTCCTCAGGAAGGCAGCTCAGCATTTCCCTGTCTGCTGGACACTGCAGGGCACAGGAGCATGCTGTTTCACCACAGAGCTTGTGCCCTGCTCCATGCTGCCCTCACCCACAGCCTGTATAAATGCCCCCCCCTCTGTACAGGTGCGCTCACGTTGTCTCCTCCTCGCTGTGTTCTTTGAAGCCTGCAGGAGGGCCAGGAGACCTGGGGGCTTCAGAAGGGGGAGACCCTCACAGGTATTCCCCAACCTGTCCTTAAGGTATTCCACTTAAGTCTGGGGAGGTAGCTGGGTGGCTCTGTCAGCTCCACGTGTTCTTTAGGAGAGAGTCACACTTGTGAATGTGCTCCAAAATAAATTAAAGGGGACGGGGAAGAAGGGCACCCAAAGGTATGAATGTCAGCACAGGAGGCACTGCTGGTTTTTTTAGGTGCTGAGCTGTCTTGTGAGGTTCTTACTGGTGAGCGCCTGCTGCTCGGTGGCCTTCTGATGCCTGATTCTTACCCTGTTTGTCCCCTCGCAAGATGCCATAGTTATTCTGGAGTGCTCAGACAGTTCTGTGCTTAACTTTGGGAGGGGAGGATGAGGTTACCCTGAGTTGGATCAGCAGCAGTAGCAGCTGGTGTAGCACAAAAGGAAAACACAGCCCAGCAGGGTGGGGAAAGGAGCAAGTCCATGCGGTGCTTCATTGTGAGCATATCCTCAGACAGGTGATTCAGTTAGTTGAACCTCCTTGTTGGAGCATTACAGCTCTTTTTTTTATTTATTTACTTCTGTCTCAAAAATAACGAGACTAAGGTGTTGTTGGCAAAGCCAAACTACCTGTGCTTATTTCTTCTGTGTCACTACAGTGGTGTATAGACAGTGTGTGCAGCATGCAGCCCAGAGGTTGTAATTTCCACACAGAGAAGTACTCAGGAAGGAATTGATGGTACAGAAGATTCAGCGAGCAGTGCCCTGTTTAAAATAAAATGTCCATGAGATGTACTAGTCCGTAATATTTTAATACTGTGCAGTATGACCAGGATCAATTCAGGCAGTGCAGTTAGCCTGCCAAAATCGTTCACCTTCACATTCTTACACAGTTCCCTTCTGCACCACAGAAACTGAAAATTCAGCATTTGGCTCTTGTCCATCATGTCTCAGATTCAGATTTTGTCTGAAATAAGCTAGGTGAGGGGAGGATTTAGGGCTGTGCAGGAGACTGGTTTACAGAGATGTGCCTGTGCAAATGCAGTAATGACAGGTCAGCAGATCTTTTGGGGGCAGAGGGGAGCACAGCTGGGAGCAAAACAGGGCAGAGGACATCCTTGTGGAGCTTTGGCTGTTCCCAGCAGAAAGCTCTGTCTGCATGGGGTGGTGCCATCTTTGCCCGTGTGGGATTGGAGCACAAAAAAGTCATCAGTGCTAGTGCTGGGACTGGCGCTGCAGGAAGGAGTCATTTGGCAGCATGGCCCTGTTGTTCCTGGAGGTATCAGTGTTACACCAGGAACTGGCTTGCACTCACACTGAATTTCAGCCTGTGCAGCTAACTAACAGAAGGTGCAGCATCCTCTGCTGAGAGACCTGCACAGCGGCTGAACCGGCAGACTTGTCTGGCACTTTGGAGGCGAATCTTCAGCTCGCTGGGAGAATGACTGTTGTCCTTCACCTACTGGGCATTTCTGCCCACAGTTCCTGGTGCTGCGAAGCTGCAGTATTGCAAGAATCTGACCTAGAACAGGTTATGTGCTGTAGGTAGTTCACTGTCTCCTGAACCAATACCTGTGCTTGAACAAAATCCTGGCCTGCAGCTCAGGTGTGCTTTTGTGTTGCTCCAGTTGGCCGCCTGGAGGCTTCAGACCCTGAGAGGGGAGGTAGTTTCAGTGGCTGCTGATTAATATTTGCGCAAAGGTTTGGCGCAGCACGGGATTAGGGATTGTGAAAGAGGAAATGCAGACCCACGATGCCAGAGCTTGGATCTGTTTGGGTAAGTGAAGGCCAAGCAATTGCAAATTCCTGATTTTCTGTGGAAAAGGTCTTCTGAATTTCACAGAGATAGTGATGCTGTAGCACAAAACCCTCCAAAACATTCAAAAGCAATGCACTGTAAGAAGCAAAACTTTAATTTTTGAATTTTCTTGACCTTGCTGTGGTAGTTAAGCAGATGGATTTTTAAAAAGTCATAAAACAGTTTTAACACCCGTGTATATGGCAGCCATCACTACCTAAAGACAGACTAACTAGCTTTAAACGAGTATGAAATTCAGGTAAGAGTAGCCAGAGTTCTGTCCTCCAGTCTTTTCATTTTATTTATAATTCTGGAAATGAAATGGGTTTCTAGATAACTCCACTTAATTTCTCATAATATTGCAAATCCTGTATGAAAATGCAATGTACTGGTTTTTGTTCCCATCTCAGTTGTGCAAGATATGCTTAGAAGATTGCTTGTGACTGTTAGCCACTTAGCATGAGGCATTTTGAGTTCTCTAGAAACAAGTCTTTCAGCAGCCCAGCATACCTAGTGTGCGCTTGTCTGTTTTAGGATTGTGTCTGAGACAAAAGCTGTCACGTTTACACGTCCCAGGAAGTACATTGCTTCGTCAGGGTCGGAGCCTCCAGAGCTGGGCTATGTCGACATTCGGACCTTAGCAGACAGCATGTGTCGCTACGATCTCAATGATGTGGACGTAGCATGGTTGCAACTTGCCAACGAAGAATTCAAAGAAATGGGTGAGCAATGAGCGTTTTGTTGTTTGTATTTTTCTTAAAGCTGGCAAGCTTAAGAATTTTCACAGGGGGTCAGCAGTGGGAAGAGGTGATAGAGATCTGAAGAGACTGATCACCTTGGGGTTTCTGTGGGAGGCCAGATCTGATAGAATTAAACCCTAACGTGTATGCTTTTGTAAGTGCTGAGTTGTGTTTGCTTAGACCAGGTCAGAATATGGCAACACGGTCATGTTCTCTGCTACTTTCTGCTTTATAAGGGAGTTCTCACAAAGTCCCTGTTTTGCCATCAAGGCCCTTGAAGAGCTCATCAGACTGACTATTTGTATAGTTTTGTGTATTTTTCTCCATTGAAAAGTGAAAAGCTTCCTGATCTGCAGTTGGAGGGCTTGCCTTATGGTGTCCTTGCATCTATGAATTCCCAATGTTTTCTTTGATTCCTGCTGCAGTGCTTCAGGTGTTGAAAATGTATAATCTTTCTTTAAAAGGCAGAATGCAACATTTGAAATGAAGTCACAACCGCTTCGCTCCCATTTTTTATATCCTTATCAACAAACAGTGGGTGACATCTCTCTAAAGGATTTTTATAAAGGGATAGCAATCACGATGTTAGAATTTACCTGCAAACTGTTTTAACCCATGCCATAGTGTGCTTTGCCCCTATAGCATTTTGGGGCTGCAGGGCAATGTTTGCTCTGTTCATCAGCAGGGTTTTGGGTGTTCCCTCCTGCCACCTCTCAGCTGCTCTGTTTAGGTAGTAAGGAACGCATCGATCTCTGCAGCAAGGTCCTGTACCCTGAAGGTGGAAACACTTTTGTAGTGTTTCTCCTCTGATCTGGGATCTAGGGAGGTTTTTTCTTCAGCATTTTGTGGAATTTGTGGCTCAGTTACTCACAGAGAGAGCTGAAGGGAGGATTTTCTTGTTCAAACGCACATCATGAGGTTGCTGTCTTCTGTATGTCACGGTGAACGTTCGGTATTAGGAGTTAGGCAAAAGCAGGGTGTCATCCTAAACCTATGCTTCACTGCAGTAATCTAAGAATATGGAAATTCTTGTGTTAAACTGACTTTGCAAGGGGAAAATGACTGGTTTGAGTAACATGGCTTTCTTGGTTTCACAAGGGTTTGTGTGTCATAATTTTGTATAGTATCAACGTGGAAGCATTGCATCCAGCTCATCCTCATGGCAAGTGAGAGATGGAAGATGGGGGAACCACTGTGCACTTTGTTATTTTTCCTTCTGCTTCTCTGGCAGATACTTTCTCAGGATTATAATTATCACTTCATAATTCAGATTTGTTAATTATATTGCATAACGTAATGGAGCTGTAGTCACTAATAATTTTCTGATGGACACTGCTTGCAGAGACCAGTTCCCTGATTTGATGCTGCATTTATTACACCTCTGTTTTTCACTTTTTCAAACAAATCTATTGGTGTAGCAAGATCTCATGGGGACCTCATTTGGGGTTGCACCCTACTGGGATGGAACTTAAGAAAAAATAGGAAAAAAAAAAAAGAAAAAAAAGCTGTTGTTAGAAACTGTTAATTTGGTACAAATGTCATACCAGATTTTGTCATTGATTTTGTGTTTCCATCACTCTTTGTTCAAAACTCTGTCTTTTCGAGAGATTGAATATCTGGGTTGCAAAATTGCAGCAAAAGCAAATCCATAGATGATGTTGTCCGAGAAGGAAAAATGAGAACAAGAGCAGGAAGCCAAAACCAGTCTATGAGTTTCTTTGAGGATTTTGGAAGATAGGTTCAAATACTGTGGTTCTATTTCATATAGTTACACAACTTCTTGACATTTTTTGCAGTTTCCCTAGTTTGTGCTGGAACAGGCACGATTGTCTAGGGGTGAAATATGCGTGTTTGTGGTGGGGGCAGGTGGGCTGTATCTACTCTGGTGTTGTTAAAAAATAAATAAATCTGGAGTTGCGTGTAGTGATGGTGGTTGTTCCTTTTCAATAAATAACAAATCCTGTTTCCCAGGGATGCCTGAGCTGGACGAGTACACAATGGAAAGGGTCATAGAGGAGTTTGAACAACAGTGCTATGACAACATGAACCATGCTATCGAGACAGAAGAAGGACTTGGGATTGAATATGATGAAGATGTTGTCTGTGACGTCTGTCAGTCTCCAGATGGAGAAGATGGCAACGAAATGGTGTTTTGTGACAAATGCAATATTTGTGTGCATCAGGTATGGTGGCCAGGGCATAGCAGGGGAGTGTAGGGGTAGCAACAGTAACATTTCTAAACTGTTAAAGATGATAGGTTGGATTTTTCCGTTGACAGACACTGATCTATTAAGTTGGTGCAAAGTTCTCTATTGAGCAGTGGGATGAATTCAGAAATGATAAAATTGAGAAAGACAGGTATTACATGTGACTGTAGAAATGTCATACTAAGAGGATTAAGAAGTGGTATTGTTACAATACACACAAACAACAAGGAAGTTAGAAGGTAAGGAGCAGACTCCCCCAAACGTGTGCCTTGTTGTACATTCTCACCTGGTCACTTCTCTTGCTTTCTTCTTGCTCTTCTCTTTCCATGCACCTACTGACCCGAGCTGAGCTAATGAAGCGCTATTATGTGCCAGTTTCTCTGTGGCAGTTAAAAAGTGTTTTTAGCATGGAATTACAGATCCAGTTTTGGTGTATCTGTTTTCTTGGCTGCTTCCTACTATGGAAGATGCCTTCCTGTGAGCTTGTTGTTCCTTCTCAACTTCAGTTTGCTTTGTCATTCAGTGTTCAGAAAGCTGTGTTGTCTGATGAGCAAGAGCAGCGATTTCTTGCATGCGTTAAATGTATTTGTAGAGGTGAAATAACATCTATGAAAGCTGTGAGGTACAAAACTTACCTACAAGCTGTAAGGTAATTTATCTTACAATTTAGCTTGCTCTGCAAGCTAATGTTTCTATAGTGTTGTAAATTTCAGTAACAATGTTTTCAGAGTTTTGAAAGGCTACCTGTGATCACAGCTAAGAAGTAACAGAAATGCATGTCATCTCCTCTGTCTGCTTTCTCTTTTCTATCAATGGGAGTACAGGCATGTTACGGGATCCTGAAGGTGCCGGAGGGCAGTTGGCTCTGCAGGACCTGCGCACTCGGTGTTCAGCCCAAGTGCTTGCTGTGTCCCAAGAAGGGTGGTGCCATGAAGCCGACCCGGAGCGGCACCAAGTGGGTTCATGTCAGCTGTGCTCTGTGGATTCCAGAGGTAGGCACCGATCCGCCGGGAGTGCCCTTCTGTTGAGTGCTGCTGTGGTTCTGGGAAAGAGGGAATCTGATAAGAACACTGCTCAGCCTAGCGTGTGTTGCTACAGTGACTTGCACGTGTATTATGTGGTGCTTCTTAGGAAATCAGTATAAAAGACGTTCAATGTAAAGTCTGGCAGGATAATGCATCATCTGTAAAGAAAGTAATTACATTAAGCTTTGTCAATCAAAGTTAGGCCTCGGAAGGGATGACTGATGGCAAAGCTCATTTAATGAGCACGCAAAGTACTGTTTTATTTTGTATGCCAAACATTAAAGGTGAAGAAGGGGGAAGTTTGGATGTGACAAGGAGAATTCCTATGGGCTCTTATAATCAAAATGCTTATCCTCTGCAATAACTTTAAATCGATGGGGGGTCACCTAGAAACGAGTCTGATCATTCAGTGATTTTTAAAAACGAATTGTAATTCTTTTAGTTCCCTACAAACTGAAGAACTTGGAATATGCAAATTTTGCACATGCATGCAGGGAATTGGATTTCTTTGATCAGATTATTTCCCTTTTCAGTTAAAGGTGTAATAACAGCTCTGTTTTTTAATATTTTTTCTCTTAGGTGAGCATTGGAAGTCCAGAGAAAATGGAGCCCATTACAAAAGTGTCTCACATTCCCAGCAGTAGATGGGCATTGGTGTGCAGCCTTTGTAATGAAAAAGTTGGGGCTTCTATACAGGTAAGTTAATAGTATGAGTAACTCTCTGTTTTGTTCTGTTGGGATTTAGTAGATAGACGTGTATTCTCAATAAAGTTTCTTGTATTTAATGTTTGCTACTATGGACTTACTTGCACACGAAGTGCTTTTCAAAGTTAGTGTGCTCATTCCTTCTAGTAAAATTTCAATAAAAATAGTCAGGTCACCCCATAAGATGTTATAATCTGTAGATACATAGATACGTTTATTAGTACACTTGAAATAAAACTTACATGTTGTTGAGTAGAGGGAGAAAATACATTTCTGTGATGTATGTACACCATGCACAATTGAAACTTGGATGCTGAAAGCTTCTCTGCTGAAACCTATGTTAGCTCCTGTTCAGTGACTTCTAAGATGAGGTGGATACTTCAGCAGGAGTTGTATAATTGCTTTTAACAACTGAAATTTTAAAGGTGGCCCAGATTTTACTGAAGTCAGTGGAAGCAAACACCTTCACTTTGATGATGAAGGTAGTTGGCTTTGAATTGCTAATTTTAGGTACTACACATTGGACTGTTTTGGCTGTCAGTATAGTTGGGATTAGAGTGATTTCAAGCTCTGTTTTTATTACAAAGAAGGCAGTGAAACTGCAGGTCTTTGCTTTTTTTCTGGATCTACTTTATTTATCTTAACATTGCTCCAGCTTTTTTAATTTACTGAGGAGAATATCTGATCAGTTAATAACAGTCTTTTTGAGCAGTAAGGAAACAAACATTGCTGGACTGGTCTGCCCCAAGATTCAAGCAAGCTACATGTTGAGAGATCAAACCCCATTTCCTCCATTGGTTGTGGGTAGATCTGGAGCTCTTGTTGTTTCTAGGGAAAAACAAAGCAACCAAGCTCCTGGGTGTCAGTTTCCCAGCTCACATTGCTACAGAAGCAGAGCCACCTTATCCTTCTGACTTCTGATACTCACTTGAGCTCAGTTGTCATGATTGCCTGAAACTGTGAGATGGGGCAGAATCAAAGAAAAATGGAAGTCTAGTCTTTGTAGTTCAGAAAGAATGATGTCCATAGGCAGTATATAAGCTATAAAGCCAATGCTATAGAGGCAGTTGTTTTGTACCAACAACTCACATTCTTGGGCCAGTGCCAGTTTGTCTCATTGCATAGTTCTGAAATTCTCTCTGCAGTTTCAATTGGACATGGCCACAGCCTGCCTTACTGTAGCCTGTGAATTGTTGTCGCTGTTAAACACACTGAATTGATCTGTACCAGAGCATTTCAGACCAGGCAGTGTGGTTTCATGTGCATAACATTGGCTTATTAATTGTAAAGCTTTGAAATGTGATAATTTTGAAAACAATTGTAGAATCTAGAGATTGAGAAAACATGTTATTAAACCCTACATTTTTTGAAGAGGATCTAGGATCTATCCAATTTCCTTTCCTGAGAGATCAGAAAAAAGTTTAACTTACTTGGGAAGAAGTGGATGAGAGAAAGGGAGAGGTGAGCCACTGAGGGCAAAGTGTTATGACCATGTAGAAAAATGTAATAAAATGTAGGTTAGTATCTGCAATAATGCTTGCTCACCTTCAAAATGTTTCAAATACTTAGGGAAATGATCATCATAAAGTTCCCTGAGCCAGATAGGATGGTACTGCTGCCTATTCAACAAGTAAGCAGCCTGAAGTAGAACTCTTACTATTTTGTAGTGAGCCTAATGTTATAGGAGCTGTGATGGTAAGGCACAAAGATGGCTAAAATCCTATACCTCTTAGAGATCAGATTTTATTCATTTCCCTTTTTCATCTATTTTGAGCCATTTGATAAAATTGCCAGAAAAAGTTGTAAAACAGCAGTGCAGCAGTAGTTACAGTGAAATCAGTCCGTTTCTATTCAAGGAATGTATTAAAAAAGTACATTTTGAAGTGGAGAAGGTAAATCTGTCCACAGTATCTAAATTTGTAAATGTAGTACCTTCTTGCAGAACTGTCCCCTTTCTTGGCAGCTGTTATATGGCTGCTAGAAACTGTTTTGTCTGTTCTCCAGACCTATTCTGAGGGGCAATGGTAGTGGCTGTAAGCTGCACACTGAGTATTTGTGTGCAGGGGAGAGGGGTGTCCTCCCCTCGTGCTTCTGGTAACGCCTCTCTTGTCTACTGACAACATGGGATGACATGCATAACAGCTGTCCCTTCAGACAGTTCGACGCTTGAAATTATGGGGGAGAAAAGAAGAATTAACAGTTTTGCCAGACAACTTGCAGGAATTGTGTAAATCTTAGTATCATTAAAGCTAGCAATGAGAAATATTTAGGTTTGTATTGTGAAATGTTATGCGGCAGAGAACATCATTTTACAAAGTCACTGTGCTATGAAGGAATAGCATTAACAGGATGAACTAAGAGAGAGCAATCCTTGATCCTCCAGAGATGTTATGAAATGTTCACAGTAATTAGAAAAGCCAGCAGCTGGAAGTATGTATCAGGCTGGGCAGAGACCAGCTGGAATATGCTGGGAAAAATGAGATTGCAGTCTCCCTCGTTCAGCAGCTTTCATTCTGATGATGCGCGCTTGCCCCCCTCCTCCCACTAAAACATGAGCCACACTGAGAGCTAATTACTCTAAATGATGGCAGCTTGGAAACAATAGCTGAAGTATTCTTCTCTATGGTTTGGTACAGCTTTTGCCCTGTTGGTTAGAGAGAGGAAAGGACAAAAGATGCTTTTTCTTATTTTTTTTTTAATTCCTTTTATATGTTGATTTTTAATTAAAGAATATTCATTTGAAACTTCTGCAGTTTAGTGTACCTTTCATATGCCCGCTGGCTGCTGAGTCAACCTGAGCAGGAAAATCCAGGGAAGGATACTTGGCTTCTTCACAAAGTA
Organism: Nettapus auritus; assembly: GCA_011076525.1. Taxonomy (NCBI): domain Eukaryota; kingdom Metazoa; phylum Chordata; class Aves; order Anseriformes; family Anatidae; genus Nettapus; species Nettapus auritus. The sequence continues at coordinate 61,423,777 of CM021768.1, read as the reverse complement.
CTGTATAAACACCTTAGTGCTGTGCATTTCTCGTTAAGGTTAGATGAGTTGTGGTAAGCATAGTTTCATTTCCTCCTAGTTAATATCAGTAACATTCATTTACACTTCAGAGTCTTTTCACTGGAGGCAGACAGAGGTGTGAGTTAAATGTGTGTATCTAAACCTTTCAGTTTACAGCTGGCAATAGCTACGGCAGCATTTTGCAAGAGAAAGTTAAGTATAACTGAAATGTAGTGCCAAGTCATCTGACCTGGTGCCCATCACTACAGGGAACAGCTGGGAAGGAAGTGGAAAAAAAATGAATTTCCCATTCTTCTCATCCCCCAGGTGAAGTGAAGGCTGTGGTCAAGCAAAGTAGTGATTGACAGTGATTTAATATTTGACATAAACTTTGAATAACAGGAAAAAAATATCTAGTCAGTTGAGGCCTTTTGGGTAGCATGCATGCATCCAGGTGCTGGGAAAGACTTTCAATTAAAGTATCAGACTGGCCTGCAGCCACTGAGGTGTTTTTTTTCCCCTCTCTCATGCTGGCACAGTCAAAGGGGGAACGCTTTGCTTTGTGTAACGCAGCTTTAAGTGAGTGGCTCTGCTTGTGGGTTTGCTGGTTATTGAATAGTGTGGTTGGGCTAGGGAGGGGCTAACCACTCCTGTCCCACTGGGCCACTTGGTCGTTGCCTGGCCTGAAAGCACTAAATCGTAAACCTAATTAGAAGAGAACAAGAAAGTACATGCAGCTTAGAAGCAGAGCCTGGTAATGGGGCTGCTCTTCCAAAGCAGTCCTGGCCGCTTAAATAGTTTTAGGCACCATGGCTTTTTAATATTTGTATTTGATGAATTTTCCTCTAATTTGTGCAGTGTTCAGTGAAGAACTGCAGAACAGCCTTTCACGTCACCTGTGCGTTTGACCGTGGCTTGGAGATGAAGACAATACTGGCAGAGAACGATGAGGTGAAATTCAAGTCGTACTGTCCCAAGCACAGCTGCACCAAGAAAGCAGATGATGAGACCTTCAGCGAGAGCCTGGGCCAAGAGAACGGGAATGTGATTCAGGACAGCTCTCATCCTGCCCACATCGACCCTTTCCACAGCATGGATCAAAACCAGGAGGAGGCCCACAGAGTCAGCCTCCGCAAGCAAAAGCTCCAGCAGCTGGAGGACGAGTTCTATACTTTTGTTGAGTCTTTGGAAGTGGCTAAAGTGCTGCGGCTGCCCGAGGAGCCGGTGGGATTCCTTTACGAGTACTGGAAGCTGAAAAGAAAAGCCAACTTCAATAAGCCTTTGATTACCCCAAAGAAGGATGAAGAGGACAATCTGGCCAAACGAGAGCAGGACGTTCTGTTCAGAAGGTTGCAGCTCTTCACACACCTCCGGCAGGATCTGGAGCGGGTAAGCCACTGCACTGCCTGTGCTTGTGCAAGGTGTGCTGGGCTTCGTTAGCTGTTTCCAAACGCACGCTCGGTTATTGCCACTGCATGCAGGCACCCTGTGCAACTCAAGGTGGTATTGTCAGCTTGGTACAAGATGGTTAATGCTATTTCTGTTTAAATTTCAGAGCCAATACTTGGTTCTGTCAGTTACCTTTTTCAGCCAGAGGGTTAGTTCACAGGGCCCTTGGCTCTTGGTTTGCAGTACCCTGTCTTCTTATAACTGGATTGTGCACTGAGGCATTTTTTACTAAGTAACACAGATGGCTGTGGAACGTACTGCAACCCCCAGATGCCCTTAGGGCTTTCTCTGCTCCTTTCGCCTAGTGCACAAGAAGGGAAGGGTCTGAAACTTAACTTGATTTGGAGTGTGTTTTCTGTTGGCAGAGCATGGTAGGACGGTATTTCACTGGACTACCTATATGTAGTAGGTTTGGTAGGCTGTTCAGTTAATTAGATTTGTTTGATTTTGGTTGATAAACTAAAAAAAACAGTTGAATAGGATCAGTAGGGTGTGCTAACTAAATCTGATCCTGAAATCACCTGAATTCTTTTTTTTAAAAAAAAAAAAAAATAAAAAAATACTAGAGACACTAAGGAATGTAAGAGCCAGGAAGTGTACTACAGTTTGTTTAGTTTTTCATATATATCCAGCATCCAGCTCATGCAGACCACCTATGGAACCTGACTCACAAAGTCCTGCCTTAGACTCAATAATGGGGTTGGTGGTGAATGAGAACCTCTCTTCTAGAACAGTATCTCGTCTTTCAGTCTAGGCAGCAGGTGCTAACAGATCTATCTACTGCATCCTTTGTAAAGTATCCACATGGCTAATTATTCTTCTAATGAGTTGCTGTTTTAGCTTTTTAAATATTTTTTTCCTCTGGTTTCAACTTCTGGCCTGTGACCCTTCTCTTCCTGTGTTAGACTTCTGTTACCTTGTGTATTTTGTTTTCTGTTCAGCGTGTTCAAGATCTTTTATTCTTCCCTTTGATCAGTTAAAGAAGTGGAGTTTATCACTCTTTCCTGGGTCTTAAACAATTCTGTATCCGTTCTGTTTTTAAAGTATGGTGTCAAAACAGGATACATCATTCTAGCACCGTTTTTAATATTTTACTCCTATATTGTTCTCACTGATACATACATCAAAGAGAACTTGGATGCTAAAAAAAAAAAAGGGGCCTATTTTTTTGCTCTTCTTCAGGTTGTCTGTTAGACTTCATTATGAATTACATTAGTGACAGTGTCATCCATCTAGAAACATTTCTAAATGGTGTCACCAAGTTCACCTAATAAAACAGGTAATTTTGTGGACAAGATGTGTCTTTGTTCTGCGGCTCGGATCAGACAAGGAAGAGAACAAAAGGCTGTGGACTGTACCAGGAAGGGTAACAGGCTAGACGAATGCCTTCCAATTCAAATCCATGAAGTAATGACAGCTACTGAATACCTGAAATGCTGTCTGGGCCAGGACTGGGAGCCTAATACAGAAGACCCTCAACACGCATTAAAGTGTGTCCTCCTTAGTGGATTTGAGATCAGCCCATAAGGCTCTGATCAACAGTGCTCCTTTTACCATGTGTGGCTACACTAAGTTGAGAGAGGAGCCTTGAAAACAACCCCATAAACTCCTCAGTGATCCCCATCACTACTAGTAAGCTCTGAGAGTGACAGCTGTGAAAGTAAGTTCTTACACTGCTGCTAAATAAGTAAGTCACATTTTAAGACCAGAGATGTAGTTTTCTTCTGAAAAACGAGCCACTGCGAAAATAAATATTTTGCTGCTTTCAGTCCCTGCCACCTCCCCTGGCATGGATGGACTGGCCTGCCTTTGTTTTAACACTTACCATACAATGGCAGGGTCAGTAAAAAGAATGGTACCAGTGAATAGGCCTCCACATTTTCATACTATTAAGTATTTCTTGTTGGGTCTCAATAGGTAACAAGTGGTGCTGGGCTATATAGTACTGAGCATATTTAAGCATTGCCAGCATTTCTCTAGATTTGTATGTGTGTGTATATATATACACCCACATACATATATACATACAAGTGTTCACAGAATTTACTTCTGCACTGTGAGCCTCCAAAATCTGATATACTAAACTGTCAATTAAATGGTATTTAAGATTGTCTTGTAAGAGATATGTTGAATATATATATATACATATATATATATATATATCTTGTTAAAATGGTGTATGGTACTTACGCTGAATTAATTTGAACCTCAGAGTTACAGCATTATAGAAACATGATTCCTTTAAAACTCATCAACTTGATGCCTTCTAGGTGCGTAATCTCACGTACATGGTGACCCGAAGGGAGAAAATCAAGAGATCTGTTTGCAAAGTTCAAGAACAGATATTTAACATCTACGCAAAGCAGTTGGAACAAGAAGGAGTTTCAGGTATGCTTCAGCATTTATCTTTTTCACATACCACCACAGGCACAAGCATTGAAAGATTAGGCTAGAGACTAATGACTAATTTTGAAGGACAAGCAGGACCTAATTTATTCTCATTAAAATCTTGCGTAGTCCACCAGGCATTGGCAGACTGGAATTTAAAAATGAAAATTTGCATAGCGCTAATGGTGGGCACGCTGCTATAGAAAGCGACACGTTTGCGCTCTTACCGATGGTGTACGGAGCGGCTTGCTGCTTCAGGTCCTGTCTGCTGCAAGTCCTTAATGGCTCCTGCTATGACAGAGAGACCGTGACTTACATTCAAGTGCCATATGCCGTCTGGTAGGTTTGTGCTTTATCAGTGCCACTGCATTAGTATTTAATATGTGTTTCTTTGCGACAACAAACTTTTTTCTGCCTAATCTCACTGTAGTGTGACAAAGACAGTAGTCTTTTCTCCTACAGGAGCAACTTCAAAGTTACTGTATTAACTAGGAAACCAGGAAAAAGCCACACAGTCACGGGGTAAAGATGCTGGGTAGGCAACCAACCACCTGCTTACACTGAAGAGTGAAGTTTAATAAGTACAATTCAAAAGTTATGTTTGCCCAGACAGGGACTGCGTGACTCTAACCCAGTGTGTTTACATTTAGGTGTGCCTTCCTCATTCTCCTCAATGGAAAACGTGGTGTTGTTCAATAGTCCATCTTTGGGTCCCGATGCCCCTAAGATAGAGGATTTAAAATGGCATTCTGCATTCTTCAGGAAACAAATGGGCACGTCTCTAACGCACTCTTTGAAAAAAACACACAAGAGAGACAGAGTAAGAAATAGCTCTGGGAATGACAGCAAATCCATGCTGAGGCAGCCCAGACCGAGGGAAGGTGGCGCGGCTCCAGGTAGCTTTTTAAATTTTGACAAGACCTTTGCAGAAACACGGATTGTATCAGCACAGCAGAAAAACGGCATAGTTATGTCAGACCACAGAAAAAGAAGAGACAATCGTCCGCAATGTGAGGTAATCAAAGCGGAACTAAAGGAAAAAACTTCAAAACACAACCACAAACCACTGAGACCCACAGAACTCTCTCAGAGGCAATCAGAAAACAAAAGGGCTGTGAACCACTCCAGTGGTAGGTCAGCACCTGGCACACGGAGAGATATAGTGCCTAAATGCAATGGGGGTCTTGTCAAAGTAAACTCTAATCAGACAGTAGTTAAAGTGCCTACGACGCCCACGAGCCCAGTGAAAAACTGGGGCGGATTCCGAATTCCAAAGAAGGGGGAAAGGCAGCAGCAGGGCGAGAGCCCAGAGGAGACGTGCCGCCAGAACTCCAACTACCCCTACCTGGGCATGGGCAGAGTTTCACCGAAGGACAGGGCAAAAAGCAAGCTAAAGCCTGACAGCGAGAATGATGGGTATGTCCCCGATGCGGAAATGAGCGACTCAGAAACTGAAGTGGCTGAAAAGAAATGCAGACAGCAGAGGCTCAGTCCAAACAGCTCTATCAGCAGGAGGACAGACATTATTAGGAGAAGCATTCTGGCATCCTGACGGGGCAGTGTGGCACCGTGGTCAGTAGAGTCACTGCCTACAAGCCAACTTCACTTTATTTATTGGTGTGAGAGGGGAGAGTTCTTACACGTGACTACGGACTGACAAATTGATAACCCATTATTCCCAAGCTGTATAAACATGTTTACATACTCTTAAAGCTGGATTTATTTGCTCCCCAACTCACTATGTGACAAGTTTCTATCTCCTTTATTTGCAACCTTCCCAGGCAAGCAGAGGAATGGCATCACTACTAAACCAGGATTTGGTGATGAACACTAAAGTAACTCGCAGAAACATTTAGGGGGCTAGGGAAGGGGGAAGTAGGCTGCATTGCATTCATCCCTTTTAGCAAAACAGCACTGTTAAAATTCTCCTATCTTCCCCTGCTTTCCAGAAAAGCACAAGCTCTTATTTTAACTAGTGTGTGTATTGAATCAAAGATGGTTATTTATTTAACCATATTGCACTGCTACACCCCCTTACAAATGGTCACTTGCCTTGGATTGGTGGTAGGTCTTTGTCCTCCATTTGCAGAATGTTTTTTGTTGCACTCAGTTTGAGCATAGGTGTCAGCCGAACACCTTCCGCAAGCTCCATGCTAGGTGTAACTACGTCTGCGAGATAACCGGACTTAACCGGGGTGTTACACTGGATAAAAAGGAAGGGACAGGTCAGGGCTGCAGCTGCCATACACTGCAGCAGCTTCAAGGTACTCGGGCTGAGTGTATGGCTTAGTTCTGAGAAAGGGCACAGGCTTGTGGGTTCCTGGGCCCTCTGGCATAACATGCAGCGTTTTGTCAGTCACCTGCCTCCTGGAATATATTGTCAATTTAAGAAAAAATATTCTAAGGCACTAGGCATTAGGATTTCTCAAAGCCCACCACGTATGCACTAATAATGGTATGTACTGGGAAAGCCAAGCTTATGACACTAAAGGGTTACTTTAAAATGGACATAAATATATATTTTTAAATAAAATGGAAAGGCAATAAATTGTGATTAGCTCTTTACAGTCAAATGAGGAAAAAAATATTCTATCCTGGACTAGATTTGATGGAAGAGGGAACTCATATGCATACTTTTTTTTAATAATTGCAAATGGCAATAACTAGTAAGCTATGAGCAATAATATTAATAGTTCATTATTGTACTTTTTTGTACTGAGTGCACATGTAACTGGATTGTTAGAAGCCTGTCAATTTGGAATTCTGCATAGATTTAAGTCAGGTATGCATTGGTTAAAAGGAAGTTTAAGCAGGCAGTGTGCTACAGAAATACAGGTGTAAAGAAGAAAATCCCATTGTTTTCCACTCCTAGCCTGCCATTGCCACGTTCACTTATGTTTTAATGTTAGACCCTTCCCTCTTGAGCAGAGAAAATTTTAAAAATGCAGAACTCTGCCATAAATGAGTCTTCCAGAGGATTCAATCAAGAAAAGGCTTATTAACACCCCATCTTGCTATGCAAGTTACCACTTACTTTAACATTTTGACAGAATGCGTCCCTGTCATTTATGTTTTAAAAGTTTTAAGTCTTGACCTTTTGATATTTTTTGGGGTGATGGTGAGAGAAGGTTATTTTGTTTCACATGGCATACTTCTAAAATACCATCGCTGGACCCAAGAAGTTGGATTGACCTCACGACTCACATAGTTAAAATTAAACAGGGCACGGGTGGACTTGAAACTATGTAGTTGCTCTTCGGATGCGATAAAATGAAAGCACTTACCTGATCAAAAAGCAACCGACAGACAGAAGGTAAGCGCAGGTAGTTCTACTTGACACACAGCAACATTTTCAAGGCAGGCGTTGCTATTTTCTGTAAGAAGCTCACAACCATGTAAAGAATTGTTTGTCAAGCCATAGATGGAATAATCTAAATTTTGATTCTAAGTAAACATTTAACCTCACACCAATTTGAAAGAGGTACCTTGTTAATTTGCACTATTATGAATGCTAACATTGTGCAGAATTAATGCCTTACCTGTTCTGCTCCCTGATGTTTAGGTTAATAAGCTTTCTAATGTTTCAAGTTATGCTGAACCAAAACCAAAAAAGCTCTTTTCCCCAACCCCAATTACAACAAGCTGTAAGATGACTGCAGTGTGACCAGCTCTGTAGGATAGTTTTGTCTCCCATGCTTAGTGCTCAAAGAGGTGTCGTAAGCAGCAGTGACAATACAAACCCACGCCCTCTGTTCTATTGGGATAGACCATTTGCTTAATTTCATTTCCTGAGCATTACCTTTCCTTGTGCAGACTGACCAAGAAATCTTTGATTATGATTGGTGTATTATGTCAAACTGTAGGCTAGATGAACTTTTTGTAAAGTTGCCTGGAATGCCATTTGTTAGGTTATGAACTCACACAAATCTAAATGAAGGGTTATACATGTTGTGTATAAATCTTAATTTCAGAAAATTGAAAAATTTGTCATTACATTTGTAAAACCTTGTACAGAAGATTTTTCACTATGTGCCTAGCTTTGGTGTCCATTCAGCTGAATTTAATTAAAAAAGGTGCATGAAGAGAAACAGATAGAAATAAAAAGTATATGTAGAGATGACTATTTTATATTACATGGCCCAATCCTGTATTTATTTTCCCCCTTTTTTGAAGTATTTATAAAGACCTAGTTGAAGACAGCTGTATTTTTTTGTTAAAATATTCAGTAGAATTGTGCCTTTTTGTCTGTATGTGAATAAATGCTGTAAATTTTTGCAATATGTTTGCAGCAGTGTTTTAGAGTTCACAGTAATTACTTTGTTTAGGTTTTCACATAAATAACTTGGATGATTTCAACAACCTTCATGGTTACAAGAGGCATTTAACTTGGATCACTACAGGTATCAAAATGCACGCTAAGGTCGTAAGAGAAAAGATTTTGTTTAGGAATAGTATAGGGTTTCATTACTGATAGCTGTGCCTACCCAATCAACATAGAATTGCATGCTTACTTTTTTCTTGGTATCTTCAAAGACATGTTGCTTACCTCCAAGAATTTAAATTCTTTGATATATGATGTCCTTTGGAAGTCCAGAATCTTTGTTCCACTGGAAGGGTAGGGTAAGTGAGGTTTCTTACCTGTTAACTCTGCAGGATAAGCAGGCTGAACGTACAGACACCCCACCAACTGCCTGTACTCAAGCAATGCAAGAAGATGTTAGTTGCTATAGCACTTTTTACGTAATGGGAAGCACAGCATCACACTAGAGCATCTTTAAAACACTCATGAACTAGTGTTAGGGTGGGAAAGGAAGGCAGGGGAAACCCAGACTCTTCAAAGCAGTATGACAAGAAATACATAAACATAAAACAACCGAGACATGTTTGAAAAGACCACTCTTCAACTCTATTAAATAATCTGGTATCACATGGAAAGAGCAAAACTTACCTAAGCTGCAAGCTCCAAATCTCAACTGTTTCAGCAAGTGCCTTTCCTCTGAACAGCTGTTGTGGGTGATGTGCCATAAGCCCCCTTGATGAAGCCAAACTGAATTAAGTGGTGTGGGTGGATGATGAGCTAAACTTTGACCACACTCCCCTTCCTATCTGGCCAATTTTTAGGTGCTCAGAGAACTAGGCAGACAGATCAAACAGAGAATATGATTCCAGTTTCATCTGCCATGACTGCTCTGATGCCCCTTAACTTTACTCTTACACGCTTGTGTTGTTGTAATTCATACTCCAGCAAATAACCCTTACACAGGCGCCTCACCAAAAGTACCCACCATTAAAAGCTAACAAACTCATGTGCCTTCAGAAACAAAGGAACAAAAATACTGTTGCTTAAAACCACAATTATCTGCCAATTTCAGCCAGGTTTCACCTCACCGAGCATCCCTTAAGGAGGGACTGGGATTCATAGCTCACACGAATCTTCCAGGTTGTCTCTCAGTATCTCAGATACACATTATGCAAATGAAAGTTAAGGTGCCTGGTGCTTACCTCCCTTTATATCGTATAAATGGTTGATGAAAATCCCCCTGCAACAACTGTCTGGACTTTCATGACAATATATCCATGTTGCTTTAAAAATCTTTGAAGTCTTTTAGCAAAATTACAGATTATGGTGGCTACAGCCGTATATCAGACTGCAAAAGCATGAGCAAAGAAGTGTGTGCAACTGTAGAAGTAGTAATTTCATCTGAAGTAATCAGAATTTTTCCTTGAGGTTGCTTCCATCTTACAGGCTCTACTTTAACAGACTAGCATGCTTTTCTGGAGGTGCCACAAACATACTTCCACGTGGCAATCAAACCTCATCTGTCCTCTAAAATGCAAAAGCAATGAAGATCCACTACGACAGACGTATGGTCTTTGTTAACCCAAAGCAATGCGTTTCAGCAAGCACTACGTATGCAGGGTAAGCATTATACATCAACTGAATTAGAAGCCGTAAAACAATTACACTCTTCACATTTAAGAGGAATGATAAATTACTTTAGTTCAAAATGACAGCACTTCAAAGTTAGTTACACGTACCACGTTTATAATATATGCTGAAAGAGAAAACAGTTCAGCTAGAATTTGAGGATAATATGTATGAAGTTTCACATCTATCAAAGAAAAACTTGTACACAAGAGGATTGCCACGTACTGGCACCTGCAGGATTCAAACACACTATGTAAAAGTGCATAAAAGCTGGATGACCACCCTTGTGCAAATTCAAGTACCAGGGAACTGAAGTTCCCAGACATATACAACCCAAGACAGTACGTCAACACAAAAGCAAGGAACAATTGCAAAGCTGTAATTAGGGGAGAGGGGGAAAAAAAAAGCACAACTGAAGAAAGTTTATGGTCCTTAAAAACTAGCTGTAAGAATAACCATAAATAAATAATTTTATTTATTAACTATTTCCCAGGGACATCACAACAAACTGAAGTGAATTCTTAAAAATGGAAGGCAACAGAGGTGTTTCCCAGTTACAACACCTACCATAAAAACAGCAACCCTTTGACATTCATGATGTAACTGGTGTCTTACTACTACTCGTAAAAGATTTTCAAAATGTTTCCAAGTTATTGCACTACCAAAAAACAAAAAATAGGTATCAACAGTATGCAAACAAAGCCCCTTAAGAATTTCATTGTAATGACATCTGTTCCCTGTAAACAATTCTGTAGTTGGACATAGCTAGTATTTTGTTTTTTAAGACCAAAACTGACCAATATGCCACAGCACTGTATCAGATTGTTTCATCTGCTACATTAAAGGACTTTAATTACATCATTTTGCAGTCTTCTTCCTATCTTTACTACTCATACAGAGACAGAATCTTCATCCACCCTTCCTTCTTACCTGAGTAAAGCAGAAAATGTTTATACCAAGTTTTACAAGCCTTGCTGTGCTTTTGCTTTTAGTGCTCCAATACAAGATTTCTCCAGCAATCTTCTTAACTCCAACATATGAATGAACAATACATCTTTTTAAATGTTTTCCAGTTCCTTTAGCGAAGCAGCTTTTTTCTTCTGTGAAGTTATGACGCTGAGCTGTAATTAAAAACAAACAGATAGCTTCCTATAAATTTTTTTTTAAGATCTAAGTAACAGTACAGACTCAATATGGAAAACACCATGGAGAGGGAACAAGCTTAGTTAAGTTGGTATTTGGGGTAAACAGAAGAATTTACTATGCATTTTGTAGATGATTACTGCTTGTATCTTATTTCAGATCCCAAAGAATTACAGATGATGAAAGATTAGGTAGTACACTTGAAGACATTTATATAGAATACACACATTTTAAGCCAATGCAAACATTATCCTGCATTTTTAATGCTTTTTCACTGAATTACTATTATTTAATAATAAGCTAAGATTTATAGTAATCAAATAACCACTGATAATTTTAATTTATTATTTTTTATAACTATCCTATCAAAATACCGCACAAGCTATAGTGCACAATAACACACCACTGAGAAACAGTCACCTTTGGCTTAGAGGGCAAAAAGCTCCAGCCTACAATCCCCTATCCAGCAGGGAGCCAAAAATCCACCTGATGACCCTACTTTTTGTGCCTTACTTTCATCTCCTTAATACCTTTAAGGAGCCCCCTCCTGCCTTGCCTCCACCTATCTGAACAGATGTTCTTCAGAAAGGCCAAGTCAGCACTTTGTGGGAATGCGCTGTGACATACACCATGACAGTGCAACAGTGCCTTGAAATAACACTGATATCAAAAGAAAGAAAAAGACTTAAACCTACATCAACAAACATTTCTGGTTTGTACTGTGTCTCTGGAAATAGCTTTGTGGCACTCTTTATACATGGCACAAGCTTTGTTTCTTCAGAGGGGAACCAACATGGAACCACCCCTTTAAGCACAGTCCTAAATCAACCAACCACCACAGCCAGTCCTTAGTCCTTTATGCTAAGTCCCTTACCTTTACAGTAACCCCTACAACATGTAAGGGTTAGTTACCTTCCAAGGTAGCCTTCTTCTTCCCCCATAGAAGTTCAGTGTACTGACAAAATCTCATCAGAATAAAGGTAACACTACATTTAATTTCATTAGCAGTATTTTGCTTGCATATACAAATATACTATGAGGCTGTTCCCTTTAGGTGGAAAAATCAGTGCTGCTATTTCTCATAGGTTTCTTTCTTGTGATGCCATCACATCCAGGTCCCAGTCCCATTGGACATCCATCATGATATGCCCTTTGATCAGTATGATATACCAATTGTGCCCACTACTAAATATGCTGTAGTACTTTACTGAGATGCCACCTGATCATCTAGGTTTACATTTCCAATTTTACTGCAAGGCTTAAAACGTGTGAAGAGAATGGGTTATTACCGTACAGGAACTGTGGCTGTAATTGCTGCAGGCCCTGCTAAAGACATACATATATGCCACATGGATGTCTAGTATCTTTCAAATACTTTCAAAATCTTTAATGGGAAAACTGAAACAACTACATGTCAGTTACCTCAACCTATAGCAGTGAAAGGCAGATGATGATGCCATCCATACCAGATCCATCTCTCAAAGCACACAAATTGTAAGGGAAGTAATTATCACTACTTTGAAAGAGTTACAAATTTAACATCAGTCAGCATAAATTGTTTTACCAAACTGGTCAATGAATCACACAGCCAAGTCAATTCCATAATGCTTCATGAACACGAGCAGATTCTCTCTAGCTAACTTGCTTCTGCAACAAGCTGATTCCAGTCGTTGGAGCTTCACTGACACTTCAGTCACTACATGAAGTCCTGCCTGCCAGCAGTAACCTCTGACAAGCCTGAGGAGGGGCAAGGCAGTTCTGAAGGCTATCAGCAAGATCTGAACAACAATACAGCTGATAAACAACATCTTGTCAAATCTTTGTCACCTTTCAGGGACACTAGTGCAGAGCTGTTAATTACCAATGTTTTCTGGAGCAACAGGACCTCTTCCTATATGGGTAACTAAGTGCAGGAATGTATTCCCTTGAAAAGTGTATGACTGTTTTTTTAAGGCAGAGAGCATATCAGAACTATTAGAGCTGAACAGATCCATGTAACAAACAGGAGGTTAAAAAAAGTAAATAAATCGGTCTTCCAGAGCAAATTTTTACCAACTGGATATAGACCTTGTTGTGGCATTTCCAGCCAGGAAACATAACTTATGTTATGACGGCTTGGCAGTGGTGCCCGTTTATTCACTGTTGCTGGAAAAAAAAATAAAAAAAGCTATTTGTCTTAACTGGACAATTTAGATCAACCAAACATTTCCTCTCTGCAACTCATGCAGGGTCACCCTCGTTAAAAAGCAAATAGTGTTTCCTAAGTCACTAAATAAAAGTAGGAGGTGAAAGGATCATCTTTTAATAGGAGCCCAATGTGAGCAACAGATTTGCTTAGCAAACAAGTGAACCCAATAGATAGCCCTCCATAGGATTTGCATCAAGATATACAGCTCAAATAGCATGGGTAAAGAATGCTCAAGGGATGTCCATCAGAGAAAATAAATAATTATAGGTAGCGCAAGTTTAAAACAACTATAGTCTAAATTCTCTCAGATCATAAGCAATACCTCTCCACCTTTCCCCCCAATATCCCTTATGTCCAAAAATACTGAAGAGTAGCGGTCAAAGTTGGAATTGAGTTGTAAGGGAACTGGAAAAAGAAGGCTGCAAAAATTCAGCTCATTAAGTAATTACAATGGTGCAAAAAGAGGTCTTAGGAATATGAATAGCTCTAATAGACACAACTTGTTTGAAGCTCTCAGATCACTGAAAAACGTACTAGGCATATTTACTATGGTAGTGAGCTACATACACCATCCCTGCCTTCTCCCCTTGCCATGGCCTGGAGAAAACCAAGTTACATCTTATGCTGTCTGCGTAACTTTCAGTACTTTTGACATCACAGGACTTAATTATATTTATTATACGTAACTTATGACAACTGCAGGGCTGTGTACTTTTCCAACAATCCCTAGGGTTATTGCTACTAAGAAATTAACAACCTCCAGAGTTCACACAACATGCCGGGTTCTCAAGGTTGCAGTTTGATGAACACTAAACAGGTCCACAGCACCAGTTCTGTCCTGCACTCACTGCACAAAATTTCCCTAGTACTATTCATGCAGCCATGCAATGAATTAGAGCAGGGAGCTGGCCCAAAAAAACACACCAAACAAAATACCCACAAAACAGCTGTGCTGCTTAACATTTTTATAAAGGCTTTCTCTAGCCATCAACTCAAGACACGCTTTGTTTCAAAGTGATGCTCTGTTCTCAGACAGAGACTCGCCAGGAGATAGGTACTTCTTTGTTTTATGAAGCCATCACTTGCAACTGCTTCAGCAGCTTACACCAAGCTAAAAAAATATCTGCTCATGTAAACAAGAGCT
>CM021768.1:61186973-61409436 GCA_011076525.1 Nettapus auritus | reverse complement strand
TTTTTTTTTTTTTTTTTTTTTTTTAAAAAAAAAAAAAAAAAAACTTGCTGCGATTTCAATATAGCAAAATAAGGAAACAATCATCTACCTTCAAGTTTATTCACACACTTTGAACCACAAGTGTAACTCGCACCAAATTTGTTTCCATAAACAAATCTACATCATCGGTTAAGCATCCTCTCAGAAAGCAGCATTTAATCAAACATGCATCTGTTTTGTGATGACACATTTGAAATACAAGATTGCTGTTCAAATTACATTGTAATACTCAATATAGAAGATCACCTCTGCCCTGAGAATAACATGGAGTATTTTTGCAATGTTCAATGAGATTTTTGTCTGCAGTTAGATAACTGTTATAGTTTTATACCTTTTGTGATGCAGTCGCTGCCCTCTGTTCTGCCTGGCTTAGTCGCCTTTGAAGCCTATTGATGTATTCTTGATATTCCGTCATTAATTTTTCATTCTGTGGAAGCGAAGTACCTTGTTACAAATGTAAAGTTGTCTTTACTTGATCCATAGCTATTGCAGTGAAAAGCTTAAAGCAAGAGAAACTTAAGTGGAGCTGTTTACCACCTATAATAACACTCAAGACACACTTTTGACACATTATAGACCGTTTCCAGCTCAATTACGACATCCTATCACTTTTCCAATCACAGCAATCTTCAGAGGAAGTTTTATTCATTTCACCGTTTGAAGTAAGACACAAAGCCGGCATTTCAATCGAGGTAATTTATTTGCACTATCTTACAATATAAATACTTTAGCTATATTCAAAGGGGAAAAGAATATACATATGACAGTAATATTGCTACAGCTGCCTTCTGTTCCCTTCATCAAATAGTATGTATAAAGCCTTTCTTTACCATTCTTTAACATTAGTTTCAAAAATCTATTCCCACCTTAGCCCCATTTTTCTCTTCCAAATAATACAGCACTACAAAAAAACAACACACAAGGATTCATCCTAGACAGAACTGGATATTATCCCAGATTTATGAAGCAGACTGACAGGGTAGCTGTTTTCTAAAGTCACCGTTAATTATTGAACAATACACATTCCAAAACAGCTATGGCCTTAATTTTTAATGAATAATGCTTTTAACGGTATGCATATGTACATGTACAGTGTACATTCTACTATATATATTAGTGAAAAATTGATCTCTCTGCATATGCTACCTTATCCATAACACAACGCATACTCCTTTTTAGAGGTATGCAGGCATAGGTCTAAGTTTCTTCACAAACATTTCCTGAACTGTCTAAAATTACCAGATCAGTAACCATGAGAGATGATCTCTCTACCTTTCCTAATAATTTGAGAGTAAAGTTAATTTGTCTTCCTGTCATTTGAACACAACAGTCAGCAGAAACAGTGGTGTTTTCAAGTTATGTCTACTCCTCTCAAAAATCCTTCTTTTTTTTTTTTTTTTTTTTTAAAACCAGAAACATAACTCATCTAAATGGGTTTCTGTTAAGATCCTAGTGTATCTGAATTCCGTTGTAACTGAAAGGAGTGGTCATATTGGTCAATATCTTACCTCAATTACCTTTTCATTTGCCATTTCCAGCTGAGAAATGAGCTCCTGGGTACGAAGTTTTTGTTGACTCAGCTCACTTCTATTAATCAGAAGAAAAGATGCTGATTAACACAAAGTAGTGCATCAGTTATCAGAACATGATCTCAAAGGCTGTTTCTTGCATTGTAGGGGCTTGTGGCATATTTTTAATTACAGCATTGCTCTTAACACATTAATTTCAAAAGTGCTACAGATAGAATGTGCATTCAAAACTGTAATGGCAGAGGAATGAAATGTGTTCGTTAGAATTAAAATAACTTTGTCGCAAGCATTCAACAATTTACAGGGCTTTTCTGCTGTTTATCTTATGTTACAGGCATGTTATCAAATATGCTATGAATTTGCCCATTTAATTCTTAGATTAAAATTCTAATTAGTGTTTTACAATCAGACTTCAATATGGAATTTTTGAAGATACTTTGAAGTACAAAACTCAAATCTTTCTGTGCTTTGTGTGACAGACAACAATGCAACATTTCATAAGGAATATGTCCCCTTCTTCAAAGTGGTCTTTTAACTATTACACCACATGAGTTTTAATGATCCTAACTTTGTATAGTAGTGAAGATAAATAAATTAATTAATATCAATTAATAATGCAATTAATATTATGCACCAAAACAAGGCATTTTCAGTACACGAGTCCTAACGAACAGCTGTTTTTTGAAAGCTGTCTTGAAGTTCAGTTTTTATAAACCGTTTTGTTAGCAATACAAAGATTTCACACAATTAACATCTTTTCATACGTGCCTTTTCAAAATAAACTATTAAAATGCTACAGCTTACAACGTGTGAACTGCTTATGGTCAAGTTTAACTATACTAGTAAAAATGGCTTTGAAAATACAGAACTATCAAATTGTGACAAACCATCTCTATTGCTATGTCATCTTAAGGAGTGTATCTAAAAATTTATTTTTAAAATTAAGAATTCTTACTCAGTGAAAACAGTCTCCCCTATTTGTTCGGTGGTGTGGAATTAGCATTCTTATCAGCACAGACCATAAATGGAGTTTGTATGCTCAGGTACAGCTGTATATCAATAAATTATTTTTATAATTACATCACACTGAACATGTTTTGAAAGGAAAGAGTTTAACCTTCTAAGTATAAGGAAATATGACAGCTGTCAGGACAGACAGTTGATTTGTTCTGATTGTTAACCCTCCCCCTAATACATATTATGAGATTTTAATATTAAAATTCAGCGGTAACTCCAACTGCTGAATAATCAAATCAGTCTCTATGGCATATTGTCTTTGTTAAGTGAGTAGGAAACAAAAGGTGAGCTTTTAGTATTTTGGCAGACAGGTGATAAATTCACCAGCTGTAGCAAGTACATTCTGCGGAGCTCTCATATGACAAATATAGCATGTGCCAGATGTTTTTTTGGTTGAGTTATACTATAATATGCTTCAGTTATTCTTACTAATTATGAATTTTGTATACTGCCAGTACCTGCAGCTGTCTCTCATCCTGTTAGTTTTTTTCTTTAATGAACATCTTAAAATGAGCAGTTATGGCTGCCAAACATTACAGAAGTGCAGCCAAGAATAATGTTTTAGAAATCGAGGAAACTTCTTCATCTCCAGATGCTGTGCAATTCACTCAGGGTATTGTACAGGATGTAGGGAGAAGGAGAAGGTGGCTCTGGCCAACACTTCATACACAGACAAAAAAAAAAGAAAAAAGGTTATTCCTCAGAGGTAGATTCTTTTCAAATATAGAAAAGATAAATCTGAGAACTCCAATAAACACGCACGGCTACAGATGAGTCAGAAAGCCTTAACTATGACACAGAAATGTTTCAGAAACAGAAATTGGAACAAAGACAAATGAAATAGCTTCAATCAGGGAAGAAGAAAGTTATGACTTAAGCTAAGCACATTATTTAAATTTAAAAACAATATGGCAAGAATTCCATTTTAAAAGTAGTGATGATTATAATTCTAGTGAATTAAAAAGACATTCAGTATAGTTGCTCAAATATAATGGGTTACTTTTACAACAAATCTTTTTTTTTTTTTTTCCAAAAAGTTGTATCTTACTACTAGACAATAGTGGCAGATAGCTAAGATTACAAATTCACTATTTTTTCATACCATGTATTAGCACTTAAATTTAACACTTTTCTTTGAAGAGAGTTAAGATTTTTGAATTAACTTAAATGATTTTTTTTTACATGGAAGCCATTTTTGAAGTACTTACTCTATTATTTAAGCCAATGTTTATAAACTATCCTATGTGCTGTTTGTTCTCTAAGATTCAGTTTATTCTCTTCTAAGAAGAGTTTTCTCTTCTAAGAGTTTTCTTTTCTAAGAAGAGAACAGAATTGTATATACGTTACCACCCCTACTCAGGCTTATTTGTACCTTAACTAAACAATCACCATAAGTCTAAGAGATCAAAGTAATATTCACTGCAAAGTTGACAGAACTGTAAATTTCCTGTAAAGTTTTCAAGTTACGAGATCCATATTCTTCCCATCTACAGTTTTCATGTTATACTGCACTGAAGGTCATTCTATGGATAATACAATTGTTTGACTGAATATGACACTTCACTTCTCTCTGTGAATCTTGTTCTGATCTCTGGTCCAGAACAGAATCATGTTCAACAAAAACATGCTCCTGGTATTGACCACTGGTGAGGATTCTGCTTAGTGAGTACATGTAGCTACTGGTTATCTGCCAAATTTCAGTTTACTCCAATTCTTTTTTCCTCATTCTCAGGGTTAGAACTTAAAAAGAGAGAACTTAAAAAGAATGAAAAATACCAATAGGTGAAGGGATTAACTATCTATTACAGCTTGTCTTATGACCTCTAGTTCCTAGTTTAACCTCATTAGTGTAAATACAGTCCACTCAAGGCCCAGCACTGGATTTTAAACAATAAATAAATAATTTGTCCTCCCACCCCCCTTTAAAATTTGTTTAATGACTTTCATTTGCATTTTATTTTAGTAACTGCTTACAGATTTGATTACCCTGGTTTTGATTAAATTCTGTTGTCAGAAATTTCTCTCTCACACCTCGATCTAGCCTGCATTCTCTTCTTACTGAGGTTTGTTTCCTTCCATTCATAAATTTCGTAATACTATCCTGGTATTGGTGGTTTCATTTTCTATCTTTGCTGTCATTTATTCTTCTCAGATTAAATATGAAGAACTACATAGCCTTATTCACAATGCTGTAGGGTAGTAAGAACAGTTCTAGCCAGTACCTTTCCCCCCCAAAAAAATATGGCCAAACTGACAGTGATCTTGGACTTGTGATCTACAGCTGTAAAACTGTAAGCTCTACATCCTGTGATGTAAAACAAAAAAAAAAGCTGTCTCTATTTCCTACAAAATCCTACATACATGGACTCCAGCAGAATGGGGGACAGAATTAGCAGGGAACTGAAAAATGTCATGGATTCAGGTAAAAGAGTTTAGCAACTGAAAGAAAAAAAAAGCAAAAGCAATCACTCACCACCAACAGAGGAATGCCCAGCTACTTTGGAAAATCTTGCAACCAGTTTTAATTCTGAGAATAAGATTATTATGAATGGTTTATCTTGGGCCAGCTTTCCCAGCTATGTCCCCTCTCTACTTCTTGCCCACCTCCAGCATGCTCACTGGGGTGGCAGCGTGAGAAAGAGAGGCTTTCGCACTGCGTAAGCATCGTTCGTCTAGCTGAAGCATCACTGCATTATCAACATGGTTTTGGTCACAAATCTGTAATGCAGCCCCAGTACTCTGAAGGTGAGAGATTTTTATATGTATTTATATATACATAAGTATATAAAGACATAGACAAAATTATTATTATTATTATTTTTAACATATGTATACAGAGGGAAAAAAAATTCAACAGCAAAAGCCTTTGGACAACTTATCTTTAAATATGAACACTGTACCACTTTTTTTTTTTTTAACTTTTAACAGTAATCATTGGAATTACTATTTTTAATTATACATAGATGTCATCCTTTTCATAATCTCACTGTAGTTTAAATTCACTTCAGTAAATGTCATTAACACTCATAGTACATCTAAAACTGATGCAATCAAGACTCAGAACAGCTTCATTTCATAGTCTGCAAGACTAGATACTTTGCAGGAATAAAAAGGGTGAAGACTAGTCACAAGTCATGCTGCCAGGAGCAGCATTTTTATTTGGAAGTATGACCTATGCTGCAAGAAGCACTGACCTTCCTAGCTACCTTCAAGATTGCCTTTTGGCACAAGTATATCAAAGCAATCCTGGTTCCTTGCCCTTATTATGAGATGAAGGCAAGGTCTATTACCAATAAATCCTTCTAGAAGTGTACAGCATCTTAAGGTGCTTAGAAGGAAGAAAATTTCATCTCATATATGAAGAATATATTGTACTTTTCTGAATAAAATGGGGGAATGTAGTCTACAAGTATTCAACTCATTGCTAGGTGTTTCAGCAATATTTTGAATTCCAAATTCAGTTTTACAGGCAATGATTATGTGCTTAATTTATATGGAGATCCAAGTGCCCAAGAAAGCACTGAGTAATTTTCAGCGAAGCCTAAAAGTATTGACTTACTTACCAACATTTTTATCTACATTTTTTCACTGAGCTACTATATTCTCATGGTATTTAAAAAATCATCACTTTGCTCTTCTATTAGAGCTCGAAAAAATTACTTTTCAATTAAAAAAAAAAAGTCAACTAATGTTCTCTGATGTTGCTTTGTTTCTTAAAAACATTTATTGAATGTTCCCTTTATGTATATGTATTACACTTTGCAAACAAAACACAACAGACTGAAAGACAACAAACAAGCAGCATAGACTATGGAAAAGTAAGCAGCTGCTGCCAAGAAGTTAGTAAAGTAGCTGAAATGTTTCAGGCACTTTAACATGGAAAATGAAAGCAATGAGGAGAGACCAAAACCAGCAACAGATCATGAATTTAAGGCAAACGAATGGGAAACACCTACACTAAATGGGATGCTGACTCAATGCCTGTGAGAGCTTGAGAGCTGCACTAACAGCAAACTTCTGGTGAATGCAGTGTTAAGCACTTTTATGTAATGTGCCTCCCCCAGTAGACACGGGCATGACTTTCTAAGGAAGTTTATAACTTCATGAAAAACATGCACTTGTAAAGCACATTACTGTGCAGTAAGAATACTAGTTCTTGTTAAAAACTAAAATTCTATGTCACCAACACAGTCTCTGTATTTGCCCATACATTTACATGAATCCGATACATAAAACAGTAACTTCGTGAAGTGCCAAGGTATGCCTCATACTGTTCTCAAAATATATTAAATAAACATGACACGCTTAGGGAATTCTCTGCTGAAAACCAAAGGCTATGTTAGTATCTTTATCTGAGCTCATACCCTCGCTGCCCAATCAAGACAGGTGAAGTTTCTAAAGAAAATATTAAGTTTTCCTTAAAAGTTGACAGCTTAACTAACCCTCTCAAAAACAGAGACTTAATAAGACATATATATAGGAAAGCTGGGTGAACGTCATCCTTTCACTTGCAGTCTGATATTAAACTTCCTGGTACGACTCCCTGCATTAGCTTCAAGAGGACATTCAAAACAGAACCTGTAATTCAATGGGCTGTGTTTACCCAGTATCACTACTAGTTAGGCGTCTTGATGATATATCTATCGGTGCATTGGCTGCAAAACTGTTTTGCTCTTTAAGTAATTCAGCAATTTTAGTTCACAACAAAGTAAGACGTGATTTGCCATTCTGTACTTGCACACAAAATGCTTACCCAGGAGTTACTGTTGTAAGATTAAAATAAATAATTATTCATTTAGAATATGAGCTATGATTTCACATTGAATAACTCCTACTGTGCAGCTCAGGAGCTAGTTTTCATACCAACTGCATTCTATGCTGTATAATTAAGTATTTGGTAATGCACTTAACATATAAAAAATAAACTGGCTTTGAATTTCCTAGATAATATTTATTTATAGGTACTGTTGAGACGGGGAAGACACTGAAACTTATCTGAATTAGTATTTAGCCACAGTTACATATATGGTAAAATAGCCTAATTATCGGGGATGTAGATAAGAACCTAAGAGTATCCTAATTATAAGGGATGTAGATGAGAATCTTATGAGAAGCAGATGTAAAAGGACGATATTGTTCAAGGCCAATAGATGAGAAGAGGACGAACAACTCGTTAGAGAAGAATGAACAACTTGTTGGCAGGAAACATGGCAAAGATAAACAAAAAACTTCTAAATGCCGTCCAACAGAGGGTCAAAGTCCAGAAAGGTAGAAAGTTTAACCTCCTCTTCCTCATTGCCTTCATCCTAAAAGACCCCTGCCCATGACCACCAGGCTCCATTGCGCAGGCGCAACTGGAAGGAGCTAAGGGCGGAAAGTATGGAAATGAGTACTTGGAAGAGGTCCGCCTTTTCGGGGAAAATAATGAATATGTATTAGAGCTCATGTAATATGTAACAGTATTCATGTATAAAATTGTGAGAGACAACCGGGCAGGTGCACACTTTTTGGGGGAAGCTATTCCCAGCGCGCCCGGTGCACCGCAATAAAGTACACCTACTTTACAACCCTATGGTTGTGGAGTCTTTTCCGTGCGTCACTGTCAGCTATTTGTCAACATAATATCAGAACATCACTGCACAGATTTAGACAAAATTCCTCACTTAATTTTAACTTACAACCTTTTATCAGAGAATTAACTTGTCGCTGTTGCCAGCCTCCTTCTTAGGCAGAGCAAATCTTCTCCAGCAAAAATCTCTGATTCTCGATTATACAAAAATGTAAAAGCATCACCAACAAAATCGTCTTAAAATGTAACTGACTTTGCACCAAAATGCCTACTAAAGTGACAGAGAACCGGATGGGCTTAGGGTAGAGTTAGTTTATAATGAGATGAACTTTTTTTCTATTCTGCAGATCAGGCAGCATTTGCTGATACAGAATGATAAATTATTGCAGGAGTTTCCCAGATGATACCACATAGGCAGTCTCTCACATAAATGGGCATTTTGAAAATTTACTATCTATTTTTCATACAGATTCACAAAACAGACTTCTTCTATTGTCTGTTATATTTTCTGTGTCAGCATTTTGTTGCAGATAAATAAGATACACAGCTTTTAGCCCACTATTACAGCATTTTAACACTTTGCATTAAAGCTTCATGAAGGAAAGCAGCTGTTTCACAGACAATTTTAATTGCTTTGGAAGTTTGCTATTTTTCCCTTTTAATTGGAAGTTGCTGAATTATATTCTGCATCTCAGTTATGAACATAGATGCTCAGCTATGGCAGTTTTATAGTTTCATGTACAGCAAATAAACTACAAATTTAACAGCTTAAATTTACCTTACATTAAACACTACAAAATATTTTTATTCTCTAGTTTCTGCATTTAAAATAGATGTCAAAAAATCATTAGGAAAATGCAGCCATAAAGTGAAGCTGTACCACTAAGACTGTCAGTTAATATGCAGAGCTCCTGGTGTCTTGAAGAAACAATAATTGTGATGATTACTTCTGAAAGAGACTTTTTGCTTTTTAAAAAAAAACTGTTTAGTAATCTTTACAAAATGCAGAATATTTAAAGGCGAATAAAATCCAGACTATATCTGGACTGAAAACATAAAAAAAAAAACCACTTACTTAGGAGAGGTGAAAATGGCAAGAGGAGGACTTTTTGAATCTAGAAAAATAGGCTGAAGTGTTATCTCTAACTGGACTTAGCATGCTTCTGGTCTATCTGAAAAGTTTAAACTGAACTAGTCATCATAAATGACTACAAAAATTGTTATAAACACTATAAAAGGAGTACTTCAGAAATAAAAGGGCTTCTAGGTTGACCAGTGAAGCTGCAATTAAAACAGAAAGGTCATCAATAAGTATTCCTCTATTGGAACAGAGAATAGGTACAACTTGTCACAATAGACAGTGGGTCACTTAAAAAATGTAAGAAAATAGTTTCTAAGGTATGAACTGTATGTACTACATATGACGCTGCTATTTGCAAAGTTCACTGGAGGCCAAATTCACATTCTTCTCCCAAAAGATCGAAAAACAAGTTATAGTAGTGGTATGGTAAACCTGCAAATGTTGTCTACAACAGAAAGTTACATTTCCTTGCTCATTTTGAGAAACTTGGTTCTAATTCTACTCACACCATAAGCATTCTGACAACTAAGAAATGTCAAGCTATGCTTAAAAAAATATGACTTAAAATTGCAACAAGGATATTTTTGCAACAATTGCAACAAGGATATTGGAAACATTATGGTTGAAGCTGACAAGTTGCAAACCATTAGAATGGAACATGAAAAATTTACAGATTACACCAAAGGAAATAAAAGCTGGAATTCATAGGTTTCCAATTTTAATAAGGCAAAATCTTTGCTTCATTGTTAACATAATAGTAAGCAACTTCTAAAATTAATCTGAACAAAGAAATATACTTGAGTGCATCCTGAACTTGACGTGGCTGAAGTTAAAAAGGTCATTTCAAATTTCTCAAATTAACAAAGCTTCATGCCCCTGATTTTTCTTCTAGAAACCACTGAATGCCCTCTCTAAAAGAGATATATGTAATGTTACATATAACATTATACCCTTCTCTAACCATTCAAAGAAACAAGACTTATGAAATCAGGCTTCCTGGTTTAGAAATAATAGTGTACCAGTCTCAGTTTCCTCCAGTTTTCAACAAAATTTGAAAAGGGAAAGATCTTGAAGACATAAACTTAGAAGATCTGAAAAATATGAGGCTAATTAATCTCTAATTTATAGGCTACTTGATCTGACTGAGTGTCCTGAGCTTAGGCATCAAATAAAGCAAACATACATCTTTGCCTCTTGAAATAGTCTGTTGAAAATGTGGCTTCCTATTCCTCACAAATGCCACCTACCAGGTGAGCCAGAGTGAGTGACTGTGTGTTAGCTCGTAATTTGCCACGGTTTGTCTGCTACCTGCTAGCCAAAAATGCACGAGGAAGCTTAGGTGGAGGAAGGCAGTATCAGAAGACACTAGAAAACTACTGTGCATGGATAAATTCATTTAAATTTTAACACTTTGCAATATGTCCTTACAGTGAAAAGGAAAACCAAGATGAATGCAGATGTCACATCTGCTCATTTCGTATTCTGATTGGTAATGTATCTTAATGGATATTAACACACAAGTAGAAGCAAACACTACCTACAGCAGTATGCATTTAAAACAAATAAAGGCTTGTAGAATTTATTTCAAACATGACTTGCAAGTAGCTAATTTTTTACTGGGATGCTTCCTTCTCTACTCACTCATTTCCAATAACTCCACCTTCTTATTTTTCTAAACCAACTGCTGCCTGTTTGTATATAGGCTCACAGGCACCATACGTGTTTGTATTCCCAGCCTGTAGAAATGATATGTAGTATGTGTCTGCTGTGTGAGATGCCTTTGTCATTATGGCCTCTCAAAACTGAAAATGTTCTTATATCCTGTGCTGGGAATAAAAGTATGAGCCAGTTACCTGGCAACCTGTATGAATTAAGAGAAAAGTAAAGTTTATATCATATTTTTGCTTAAGGCAATCAAAAAACTCATTTGTATCTTCATTAATGACAGCCAAGTGCTTGGAAGAGAACCTCAGCTATGTCTCCCGATATGGTTTTTTCAACTTATTTTACAAGTCTAGAGACTCATTCCACAACTGATTTGATGAAGACTGTTCTGAATAGCGATAAATATAGGAGTTTTCATAATACAAAGCTGTTTTTCTATGCTGAGAATGCTATATTCTGAAAGAGAAAATTAAAAAGAATATATTCCATTTACTTTTTGTCATTACAAAATTCATACACATCAACGAGATGTGAAATTTCAGCTTCGGAGATTAGCTTCTAACTTCACAAAGGGTTAAGTTAAAATGTTCTAAAGAGAACAATTTTTTCTTTAATTTGCTACAAGCACATCATTTATTCTAGATGGTTTGCTCTTCATTGCTCTCCACCATCATACTGTCATAGCAAATGGTTACCAGAACTGTAACAGCTGCCAGAACAACAACAAAATTGCACTTACTTTAGCTTACTGATCCTGGCTTCTGCCATTTCACTAAGACTTTTTGTTTCTTCTTTCCATCGATTTGTTGCTTTTTGCTGAGCTACCAACAGATGTCTAAGTTCAGAAGTAGACTTTTGACTGGTGTCTTCCAATTCCTTCAGTCGAGCTTCATATCCATGTTTTTTCACAGCATGCTCATGCTCCATTGTGCTTATCTAGAGAAAATACCAACAGAATACAACCAAGTCTCTCACTTCCTTCTTTTTTAAAAAAAACTCTTGAGCTAAATTTATAAACATTTGCTGAAAGCATGTAACATACAATAATTAAACTTGTAATTATATACTCAAATAGATGCACGTTCCCAAAGCCAATTTAAGCAAATAGTACAACTGACAATAAAGGATAATGAGCTGTGTATGCTTATTTTTGTAAATAAACTTTATCACTCTCCCTTTTGTTTTCTCCACAGAAACTTAATTTTTGTTTTCATCTAGCCAAAATGTGTTAGGACTTTCTGAACTGCAACTAAAATCTTTTGCACATCAGAGGAAAAGGGAGGCAAGTGACTGACTGTGACTGACTATAATGGAATCTGGTCTGATTACGGACATACAAAGATCTAGTATTTGTTTTATAACTGCTACCTGTCTGTCATGCTTGACTAAAAGGTTCTAGAGTTGGAATAAGATTTCTTTTTAATTTGACTGCTTTTTTTTTTTATCTTGAGGTACAAAGTGGTAGCTGGATTTGAGATGGCCCTCATTCATAATTAACTACAACTATTTACTCAAGTCTTCTTCGTTGCTGTAGATTCTTAGATCCCTTCAGTATCTTTATGCTCTCAGAGTTAAGAGCAGTAGGGAAAGCATCAGCTCTATGTAGTTAGAAAGCATGTCAAGTATCAAAGCTGTTATTCCTTTCAGAAGCTAAAGGTATGATGAACCTGCTGAGATTAGCTATTAATACGTTATCCCATATGCAGTCTGTTCAGGTACATTAAATGAAACATTCAAAAAGAACACCTGTCTTTCAGCTAAGTATCTTGTTTGTAAATATTCACATAGAAAAATATTCTCTGTCCAGAAAAAACAGAACTAATGTTTGACAGCCACACCATTAATAAATTTGTTAGTTATGCACTGCTTTGATAACATGGTAGATATGAAAGTAGAGGAACACTGTACTGAGAGTCAATACATTCCTAACATTACAGACAGTAGATAAAGATCTGGAATTGGAATGGGTAAAACCACTTGAAGGTAAATATGTTACTGTTTAGAATATTTATCTTATGAAAGCATAGAATATTTGGGGTCCTCTTATCAAGCTGAAAATAACACATTAAAATACAACCTAATTAGCCAAGGTTGAATTACTCAAAAGATCATGAGGACATACGATGCTACAAAATTACATATACAGCAGAAAAGAGGAAGCATCATTGAAATGTTCACTCCCTTTCACTCTGCCTTATTAAGTAAATATCAGTCCTACATTAAAATAAAAACAGCACATAAACCGTACCTTTATTTTAGCTTTTTTTTGAGCCTCTACAGCCAGTTTTCTCAAGACTTCCATTTCTTTTTGCAGTTGTTCATTCTCTTGCTGAAGTGTTAACCTTTGTTCACTGACAAAACCACTCTTTTCTCTTTCTGAATCCAGAATGCTTTGCAACTTACAGATCATTTCCTGGCAACGAGATTTCTCTTCCTCAGAGCTGAAAGAGAAGAAGTCTTGTTTGAACTCAAGAACAGAATCCATTTTACATTTTCATAATGCTACTTTGCTGTTGCAATAGTGTGAAGATAGGGGAGACTAAGTTTGTAGACAGCAACAAAATCTTAATAGACCGATTGATCTAGTAGGACACTGCCTCTATTGCTGTTCAAGGAGGCTATCAGGAAGCAAACTGAAGGCAGAAAAAGGAAGTTCTTCATGCAGTTATGTTTCAGGTATAGAACTCACTATCATACTATGTCGTAGATGAAAGATTCAAGTAATCCATGTAACAGTAAGAGCGATAATTAAAAATATAAATCTATGATGTCACCTCTGGATATTTTTAAGCAGCCCATCACTATTAGAATGCTGGCAGAGCATTCCAGTGAAGTATCCCTGTCACCTTGTACTAGTGTTCAGTGTTTCCCTTAGATAACTTCATTTGGACAGTACTGCTGAAAATAAATACATTTGGGACAGATTTTG
Source organism: Nettapus auritus (assembly GCA_011076525.1). Lineage (NCBI taxonomy): Eukaryota > Metazoa > Chordata > Aves > Anseriformes > Anatidae > Nettapus > Nettapus auritus. Next base: position 61,395,607 of record CM021768.1, on the reverse strand, counting down.
GTCTGACCCAGTATATACATCTCCCTGTTTCTTCCTGAAAGCTTGTATCAGCTCAGTATGTTTAATGGCCTTTACACCTAGGACTATGTGCAAGTCAGCAAAGTATTTTATCAAGTCTAGGGAATTCATAAAAGCAATCTAACATTCCAGCAATCTCAGTAAAATGGCAATGTGGAACAGTAGATTCTCATTTTAAACACATTTCTAGATTCCCGAATGATTGCTCTGGAGAAGAGATAGAATTTATGATCATTGAAGATCATAACTTACAGAGAACCCTATACTTTTTATTCTGAGAACAACCTGATCTAAAAACGTGTACCATACTGAGCCGTTTACTATTACATTACTGGAACTACAGTAGTATCTATTAACTCTCTGAACACAGATCTGAAATGCAGTATGCTACATAAACATGGAGTGTTACACATGCACTAGAAGATATCACACTGCAGATGAATTTATAAAGTAATAAATTCTGCCCAAATATTTCAGAGCATAACTTTTCCTACCAACAGTATTTAAAAATACGTCAGGATTTCAAATAATGTACACCAATTTTCATTGCTTTGTAAAAAAAAAAAAAAAACAACAAAAAAACACAACTGCTTGCAATTCTATTCTTGTAAAGAAAACTTTTCATCCTGTAGTCTGTTATCCCCCTTAATACTTTCATAGTGATTCATAATTACCCCTGCTTCAGAATTATGGTAACTTGATACTATTCCTGCTACTGATGGAAAATGTGACAAAGACCTAACACACTATCAACAGCTACTCTGAAATTATTTCCTTTATTTTCCATTCCTGTCTCTGTAACATCCATGACTTACTTCATTTCCAGCTGTTTCAGTTTATTTTGTGTTGTCTGTAGACTAAGCTGAAGGTCACCTTTTGTAGTTTCTGCAAGTAGATACTTCTGATGCAGTTGCTCTAGTCTTCTATTGTCAGATTCATGTTCTCTGTCTTCCCTGTAAATCTGAAGAATAAAATTCCATGTAAAATCAACCTTACCTTGCACAGGTGATTGATAGTGTAGTAATGACAACAATGCTACTCTTCATTGTGCCCTGTTTTTCAGATTTAAAACAAAACTGAATTTCATCAAATTTTAGTGTTGCTGCTACTTGGAAAAAAAAAAAAAAAGTTTTCGAAGTTTTTTCATCCATTTAGTTTTCAGTATATTGAGCTTAAGTTTAACTGGAATATGTACCAAGATTCTTTCAGATTATGTAAAGTACCTCTCCCTTTACTTCCCTTTACTTTTTACATTTTTCAAATACTCTTTTTCAGTTTAGAATTACAGCTATAAAATTATTTCCAGATTAAAAAATTAAAATACTGACATGAATATTTACAGTTCAGAAAAACTATTCAACAAGTAAGAAACTTAAGGGTCACAGAAATGTCCTTCATTCCAATATACAGGAAAAACATGGAACATAAAAAATTAACACATCTTTTCCTACTGAAGAGAGATCTTAAACATGATGTAAAAATGCATATAATTGCCTTACTTTTTCAAGTTCTTCTTCCACTGTTCGCTTTTCTCTAATGGCTCGTTCAATTTGACTCTGTTTTTCACCACATTCCTATTTTAAAATAAGTCACTTTAAGTACATCTAATCAGAAATAACTCACGATAAAAATTCAAGAAGTGCCAAAGCCAAGTACCCACCATTGCAAATGTAATTTTTGCTGCAGGTATGTATGCATTCAATTATATTTACCTGTTCATGATTTTCTCTACAAGATTAGTCATTCACTACATAGACTACAACATGCAAAATTAAACTTTTTAGAAATAAATTTAATCCTTAAAAACCTGCGTATAAACCAAACTCTTTTAGTCCCCCACATCAGTTGTTGCAAGTTCCAAGTTGATTCAAGAATATGATGATTGTGATGCAGACTTTCTCTTCGTATACTTTATCAACTTCTGTATACTTTATTGCTACATATGCAACTACAGATATGCAATAATCAGCTTTCCTTGCTTTATTTATCCCTGAAAGAAACAGGGATACTTAAGAAATGCGATGACATGGGAAGTATTTTCTAGAGCACAGAATCTCACTGTAAAGAGGCTTGTGACCTATGATGAGAACATGCATAATCAAGGAATAAACTTACACAAAGAAATTGGTAGATCTGCAGAACTCTATTATTTCATGCAAAACTAGACAAGATTCTTAGTAAAAGTAAAATGCGACTGTATACACAAAGTAAATCTGCACATTAATGATGAATTTTCAAAGCAAAGTATGCTTTATACATAAATTTGAATCTCTGCACTGACTGCTGAGACACGACTCACAGTCACTTTTGTTAAGCAACATTAAAGGCACTGAATGTTGTATTAATGACTATAAACATGCAAGGGGTAAAGTACTACTATAATAAACCATAGTCCTAGATAATTACCCGTAAATCGTAAGTATTCCATACACTGGACTATCATCTACCTTTTTTGCTCCTTGCCCTTTACACAAACTAAACTGTACAAAAGAGCTGTGAAGGTACTCTATACTGGTAGCAAGGAAATGGTTACACAGCAGGACTAAACTGCTTCTGATCAGACAAACTGTGAAAACCTGTACAGATCCATGACTATAATAGGTCCTATTAGACAGATAACAGAACCTATAATAGGTCCTGCTGGTTCAGTAAAGTCCACCTTATTCCTGTTCCCTGAGCCACTCCTTCCCAGATGAATTTCCTGAGAGACTCAGCACAGACTCTAGCTCACTACTTACGTATCTGAAGAGAACTAAAAATAGTATCAATTCTATTCTCTCTATACGTTTATTTGCCTGTATTTCTCTGCATTGACTCTATGACAAATCTAGACAGGTACAGAAGAAATGAGAAGTGTGTGCTGTAGGAAAGTTGTTATTGCTAAAGACAAGTATTTTGTTAAGTGCGAGTGGAGCACCAGTACTACAAAATCTACACCAAGACCCTCTCCGAAACAGGAATCACATGGTATCTGTGTCTATTAGTACAACGTATATGCACACAAATTATGAGATTGTTGGGGCTGAAACAAAAGTTTATTGTGCAATTTAGAATATTACTGCTGGCCATAAAAAAAAAAAAAAAAAAACTATATACAAACCCTTCAAGACAACACAATAAACAAAGTATTTCTAGTAAAATCTAAAATAAAAGTATCCCAAACCCACTATTATTGACTAACGTATGCAGCATAAACAAGACAAAAAAAAGATAAAAACAGTCATGATTTTTTTGGGGGGGGCGGGGGAAGTAGGAGAACTAATCACTAGTAACTTCTAAGTAATACTAAAGATAAACACTATTCTAGAAATAAGAGTATCAAAGCTCTGATACCTTGTCTAAAAGACAGAATCCTCTCTCTTCACCAAACTGCTAATAATATCATGAGATGTAGGATTTTACTTGATTTACTTCTACTTTAGTATTTAACTTGAGAAGCAACAAAAAAGTCTCAAATGTTTTGCTATCAAAAATACTTTTGTAAGTCAAGACCATACCATTTGGAGAGCTGAAAGTTCTTCTGTTAGTCGAGAAATCTGTACATTATATTGTTTTTTTGCAGAGTCTACCTGCGATCAAAACCAAAAAAGGAAAGAAAAAAATCCTGTGAACTATTTTTCCATCCTGTTTTTACATAGAGAATCACAAAATCATTTAGGTTGTAAAAGACCTTTGAGATCATCAGTTCCAACCGTCCATCTAACACAAGTCCACCACTAAACCACATCTCTAAGTGCCATGCCCACACATCTCTTCAATACACCAGGGGATGGTAACTCCACCACCTCCCTTAGCAACCTATTCAAGGCCTAACCACCCTTTCCATGAAGAAATTCTTCCTGATAAACAATCCAAAACTCCCCTGACACAACTTGAGGCTGCTGCCTGAAATATATATTGTGTATATGTGATGCTTATATATAAAAATAGTGAGACTGCAACAACTGATAAATCTTTCTATATCAATGTTAAGAATGCTTATTATCAATCCATATTACTTTAACTGAGGGTGTTTTGAAAAAAAAAAGAAGAAAGACATCACAACAAGGCCTTAGAAAACAAACTGTTAAGACTACCAGAAAGCTGCTGTCCATTAGGTGCAAGATATCTGCAACTTGTTTAACATGTATTTTCAGAAATATTTGTTAACTCCTGAAGAAACACGACAACTCATATTCTCAAATTTTACTTTTAATGCTTTTGATAGATTCACTTTTCCTGGAATTATGTCAAAATAAGAACAAGGACATTTATAAATTTCTAAATTCTCATTAGTAAAGTGCTGTCATAACTAGATTGAGTGGTTATCCTATCTGCTCTTTTGCTCTCACACCTTCTCCAAACCATGCATGACAACAAATACTGCAGTTTTAAGTAATCCACATAGTTTTAGTGGTTCTTTTGGGTAATCAACAACTAGAATGCACAAAACATTTTCATCATTTTAAAGGCTTCAAAAATTTATGTAGTATATGTTTCTGAAACCTCTATAAATTAAAGGAGTGGAAATAAAAAGAATCCTTTCATCTCTAAACAATAAAAATGTACATTGTGTCATAGTGAACACAGTGAAAGGAAGCACAATCAATGGCACCACTGAAAACTTACAAACCAGGTAATTGATTTACACTGTTGTCTACTTGAAATAAAAGACATTTTAACACATTTATACAACAAGCTTCTATTTCCTCTGGAATTTGCCTTAAAATAAAGAATGTCTATTTGACATGTGGGTAATTGTTGAGAACTTCCAGGTAAACGCATTTTAACCACAGATGGGAAACAACATAAAGAAAGCTAATTTTGTGAACAGTCTGTTATGAAAAGAGCTTCAATATTTCAGCCAACATAAAAACAATAAAAATCATAAGGACACAGACTGTAAAATCTTTGAAATAATTTCTCTGGTTTTGAAGCGAACTGTGATACTGAGTCTTCTACTATTAGCTGTACTTGGTAGAAGTCTTATTTGCCTAGAGGAATATTCTGAAGTACTGAGATGCCAACAAAGTGTCAGTGTAACTCTCAACAGTTTCTATCATCTGACTGTACACGATAAGCATCAGTAACTTCCAAGATGAGGCCATATATTCATAAACTGAATACACATTGATACCAATACAACTGACAGATGTTAACGTCTGTTAATGCGCTACTGAATAGAATTTCTGAACTAGATGCCAATCTTTACATCTTCACTTTCTCTATACCAGTAAGTGCATTGACAGCAACACTTTTGGTTCATGAGAGATAAACCAATATAATTTGGGTTGGAAGAGTACCTATCTAGATGATGAAGCTGAAGAGTACAGTACTGTCAGTATGCTGCCTCTGCTACTTATATTATCGAACATAGGTAGAAAGACACTTGTAAGAAAGCAGCTGATCTGATCACGCATAATATGCATATTCATAATACACAACTATGTCAGATTTAACTCTGTAAGTTCACAGTTGATTCTTTCTAAACATCATAACTTACTGCCTTCCTAATTCTTGCAGCAGTGTCTTCTGCAAGCTGAGACATTTCATTTTTCATCTTTTCGACTTCCTCTTCCTTTTGTTTCTCCCCAAACAGTGCCTAGAGAAAAAAAAAGAACTTGAAATACTACTGAAAATATTTCAGTCATGACATAATATCTAGCAGTGAGAGAAGAAACCACACAATCACTGTTCAAAAGAACTTTTTGGCTTGCACTTTGGAGCAGCTGACAACAAGATCCATCAAGAACACAAACAGAAATGTCACATAGAAAGATCTGTTAAGAATCTACATACCTGAATTCTCTGTTAAGAATATGAATACACACACATATATTCCTACACACATCTGAGCGTTTTTTGCTGTTGATACACTAAATTACTCATCTTCTAGAAAACTAAAAGAAAGAAAATTCACAAGTAATCAATGAATGCATACACAATCCATTTCACAGTGGATAACAATGAATCAAACAGCTCTTCAGCACAAAAGAATGGTGAGATTCACAGAAGAAAAGTTTAGTAAGGAGCCTTTCCAGAGGAGGATGAAGAGAGTAATGTTAAAGTAGAACACAAGATACTGGTCTGGAAAGATTATGGAAGGTAATACAGATCTCTTGATAGGATAGATGAAAAAAATCCTAGGTGGCACATTAAGAACATGTAGATGTAAAGGGAGAAAGCCATGAAAAACATTGCTAACACAACGTTGATACAAATTCAGCCTGTAGAAGGTTACTCACTACAATCAGTAACACAGAATCACAGAATCGTCTAGGTTCGAAGAGACCTACAAGATCACTGAGTCCAACCACTGACCTAATGCTAACAAGTCCTCCACTAAACCCTAAGCTCTACATCTAAACATCTTTTAAAGACCTCCAGGGATGGTGACTCAACCACTTCCCTGGGCAGCCCACTCCAATGCCTAACAACCCTTTCCGTAGAAAAGTTCTTCCTAATATCCAACTTAAACCTCCCCTGGTGCAACTTTAGCCCATTCCTCCTCATCCTGTCACCAGGCACGTGGGAGAATAGACCAACTCCCACCTCGCTAAAGCCTCCTTTAAGGTACCTGTAGAGTGCGATTAAGGTCCCCCCTGAGCCTCCTCTTCTTCAGGCTGAACAGTCACAGGTCCCTCAGCCACTCCTTGAAAGACTTGTTCCCCAGACCCTTCACCAGCTTTGTTGCCCTTCTCTGGACTTGCTCGAGCACCTCCACGTCCTTCTTGTAGTGAGGGGCCCAAAACTGAACACAGTACTCAAGGTACATCATGGTGCATCGTATCATATTCTCTTTTACTGCTCCCACCCAGTTTGTGATTTGTTTCTCAAAGTACTCTTAGAATTCTTCTGATCTCGTTTTGTAAGCTTAACTTTGTGTGCTTTACAACGTTAACATAAAAGAAGGAGCACTGTGACAACCCTTTACTGCCTCCCATAATCTCTTACAGATCAGGGAGAAACCTCCATGGCAACATAAGAAACACAGTTAACTAAATGTACATATTAGGCTGCATTTTTTATTTTGTTAATTCATAAACTTCCTGGCTTTAGCCAATGCAATAAATTAACAAGTGCCTGCAAATTCAAGTTTTTTCTTCCTAGAACATTACACTAAACTTGTAACGAGCCACTTATCTGTAGAAGTTAATTAAATGTCTCAGATTCATAATTTGCATCACTATAAATTTTACTGGACCACTTTCTTTCTGTCAAAAATGGTTGGAAAAACACTGCTTTGATGTACCAATACGTAGCAGACTAGAAATGTGATTTACACTTCTTACCACTAATTTTCAAATGAAAGAGTGATTTCTCGTTTTCAAACTGAAAAAATGCATTTTTACCTTTTATTCTTCGTACTCAGGCTCCAGGGAAATGCTGTTAAGGATACAAATGTCTTACTAGGAAAAAGGAACTAACAAGTCCAAAGGTAGCCAGCAAAGGAGGACATAAAACTTCATTTTTTTCTTTTCTTTTTGAATATGAGCCTAACAGGTGAAGGGAACTGTAGAAGATCAGGGCATAAAGCAAGTAAGATGCAGTAAGTTATGAATGAATATGAAAAGGAATTACTATGTCAGGAAGATGCCACCCAAAGTGTATCCTAACTTACTATAAACATACGGGAAGAAAGACTATAACAAGAAGAGAACCCTCTTTTGTGAAGCAAAAAGAAACACACAAGTTACTGGGCACTACAGTAACAACCAGGACCTATAAGTCTTGTCAAGATTTAACTCTTCTGGAAGCAGGCCAGAAGGTAGCAGGATCTCTTTAAAGAGTTACTCCACCTTTCAGACAGGATCTTCCTTGTTTGTTACAGAAATGAAATCATCATGAGCAAAAAAGACATTAACTCTTGTATTCCAAAAGGTAAAAGTATAAAGTTAATTTAGATTCTCAGGAGGCTCCTTGAGTTTGAAAAGCAACTTCAGACTAAAACGGAAGGTTTATCTCCGTAACTGCTTGACTGTTCAACATGTTAACCCAAACAGAACAAAGTCTCCATATATTCCCATGGTCATTAACTGATCTGGACTTCATTTACTGATGTGTAAAGTTTATTACATGCATTAAATTTCAGTCTTGCCAGCAAACACTATTCATTAGATTGCTAAAAGTCTGATTTGAGCTGAAGTTTAGCATGAAAACAAAGAAGCACCCATATTAAGCAACAGTTTTTCAGTCCCTCTACCCTATTATCTTAAAAGGCAAACAGCTGATACTTTGGAAAAGTTCAGAACTGGGAAAATAGGATGACTTTTTTTTTTTTTTTTTGATCAATACATGCTTCTAAACCTGCTAGATTAGAGTCTACCTCTAGAAGTTTTGGTGGATTCTTCTATTTTGAATGTGACTGGTTTCATATCTATACTTTTGGCATAAACATTATCCTGTAACAGTTGAATCTTTTTGTTTTGTTTTGTTTTTTTGTTACCGCCTCTCCAACATGTCTAGCTTTCATCGTTGAATCCTGCACTTTCCGAGTTCTTCCATCTTACTTGAAATATACGGATCAAAACTGCATGTTAAGGTGCACTATGTTTAAAAGCATTTTTAAAAATCTCATTCTGAACATTCTATTAATTGCATTAAGTGACACTACGGATCACATAAATGTGTCCATAAGACCCTTTTCTGACTGCAAAACAGTAAGTTCAGCATGCTGTACAGAATATTTGAATTTCATCTGCCATTCCAGCATACACACTCAAATGCCTTTGCAGGTTTTTACTGGCTGCCAGCTTTGCTGACTCATTACTCAGAAACTTTTTCAGATTTCTTCTGAATACTTAAGATCTGAACTCAAAGCTCACTCTAGGTGACTGATGCCTACCATATTAAAAAAAAAGTCCCTATAGTTTCAGCTTTTCTTTCCTAACCATTAACAAGTAATATAAACTTGTAACTATTCTGATGACCCTATCTAGGTATTCAATAAGATTTGTACTTCACAACTGCTAGTGATTCAATTTTCTAATATATAAGAAATACTTTCACCCATTTCCTTACCTGACTTTTTTGTAGGTTAGCTTCTTCTAAGAGCTGTATGCAATCTTGGACTTTTGCAACTGCATCATACTTCTCCCTTTCTAAATTAGAGTACTTTGTCTGAAGCTCTCTGATTTGTTTCTCCAGGGCTGTTCTTTCTGTTCTCAGCTGTTCAGCATCTTGGACAGTAACACGTAATCTAAAAGACAGTAATAATTTCACTCAGTTAACAATACAATGCTTAATTAAGACACTTCAATTCTTTCAAACTAAGCTTGTAGAAAGTAAAAAAATAAAAATAGTCAGTACTGCATTCCTGGTTTTCTGCTTGTTTTGGGGACATTTGTCACACCTTAGAAAGAAGCAGAATTGAAGGAGTTAACTCAGATACCTACTCTCAGAAAATCTTTAGAAGTATGTTGCTATCCTGGGATACATCATTGAAAATGTTCTATATTAAAACAGAATAGAACAGCCCAAGAAGGAATAAAGTTCTCCTCTGTGGAGGAAATGGAATAATTGGATGTGGGCAATGAAGTTGCAGCTATACCATTAGAACAATGAAAACACTGGTAATTTTGCAACAGCTCAGAAATTCTTATTGTTTAATTATGTTTGTCAGTATTGGCAGGCATGAGAAAGGGCAAGAGAGTCTCAGAGGTATCTTCAAAAAAATGTCTGAAAGTTCCAAAGTGCAGCTTATTCAATAGAGTGCATAGCTCCAAATATATATAGTGAGTGCTTTGGAAACACTTGGGCTGCCTTTTCAGGCAGTCATGCTGGTTTACTTTCTAACGTGTTTACAATAACACATACAATGAAAGAGAGCCACTCTATTAAAATGCAGTTTTCTGGAGAACCGAAAGCCCATAGAAACAAATAATGCTAGCTAATTCCTTAACACATTCTAAAATAAATTCAAGAGCCTCTGAAATGCTTAGACAACTAAAATTCAGTAAGTAGAGGTAGCCAAACAAATCTGTGAAACTATTCAAGGCTGTACTTGACCATACAGACACATGGCTCCCCGCTAATTGTTTTCCAGAGTTATTGAAGAGTTCACAGGGCTATGAACAGAACTGTGAGCAAGAAGGGAAAATGAACAGTCACATAATTATTCCAATAAGAAATTTATGAATTCTCCTTACCTATGAAGTCATTTGTCATTCTAAAATTGCTTACAATACTTGAATCAAAATTACTGTCCTCAGCTCCATGTAATATGGCTACATTTGATATCCTTGGAGAGTGAAGGTGGTAGGGAATGCACAGAAGAAACTGATTGGATCTTAGACCTTCCAGTAGACAGTGCTGTAATTAGAATTCTATTCCTGATCATTCAAACAATTTTTGTAATTTGCATTTATTGGAAAGTATACTTTAGCAATGTTATTAAAATAATCTTTTTTTTTTTTTTTTTTTGTATGAACTAAGACCTGAAGCGAGAGCCAGATCATGGTCAGAAAATCTGTATTTACCTCAAAAACAGCTTCTTTACATAAAAATATCAAATTCTAATGTGCATTTTTTTCTTCAAAACTCCACCTAACAGTAATGAGAGTTGAGTAACTAGAATTTATGCACTAGAAAAATATGTCATTTTTTTCTCCATTACAGTCAATAAAATCAGGTGCTGTGTTTTAACATTTTAAACATATTTAAGAGAGAAGCTGTTCTGCAAGGTTATAGAATAGAACAAATAAGGTAGAGAGCAGCCAAGCATAGAACACCTGCATTTTGAGAAAACAGACTTACTTAGAAATACAAAACTTAGAAATACAAGATTGATAAAAACTACAGATTATCTCACTTGTGAATATCCTGTTAGTAACATCCAATGAGATGTCTTTACCTTGTTTCTAATTGTTTTATACTAGACTGCATTTGCTGCAAGTGTTTGTCAGATGCTGCTTCTCTTTGCTGGGCAGATAACACGTCTTCTTCCTAGAAAGAATAAATACATTTTCCAGGTATCATCTGAATTTCATTTAATAAAACAAAGGTATACTAATAAAAAACAAGTCAGGGAACAACTTGCCATTAATTTAACACCAGCAACTTGCTAACTGACTAGCATTTTCAGTTGTAATTTAAAATTTTTCTTTTCTCTAGAATACCTTTCTCTCCAATTGGCCTTGAAGCTTCTCTGTCAATCTGGTCATTTCATCAATCTTAGCACTTGCTGCACGTCCATCTATTTTGGCTTGCCTGTATAAAGAAAAGAGTCTATGAATTACACTTCAATTATTACAGGGGCAAAAAAAAGGACTCTTACAACTTTGTTGAAATAGCTGTGAAGGGCAGTCAGATTCCATAACACTTTGATATGGCAGAAGAGGTTTCCCCCTTAGCATGTGGCACAATGAGAGAGAAAGACTGAATTCATCAGGAAGGTATGTTGAATAAATATTTGGGAGGACTAGGCAATCAAAAACTTGGAGTGACTCAGTAACTTAAGTATAACTGGCCTCAGATACTTAACACTGAAATAATTTTCGAAATTAGATTTCGCTTTTTAAATCAACTTGTACAAAGAATTTTAAAAAATGTTAACCATTTCTAAAGAACGTAATTGATGTGCATTATAATTTGAAGAAGTCTGATAACAGCTAAAATAGAAAAGGAGAAAAAAAATGGGCTAGTTAGTGAATCAGACTTTAAACAAAGTAGAAAAGCTCATTGAAATGAGCAATGCTTCTACTCCTCTGACTTGGGAAAAGAAAGACATACAGAGTCCCTCACGTGGGTGTGTAACCAAGTTATTCTGGCTGAGTATTAGGGTAAATTTAAAGACTAGTGACTGAAAGTATGATAAAGTTTTTTTTTGTTGTTTTTTTTAAAAAGCAAACATATAGACTAGCGCAAACTAGAGCACTAACAGTCATGAAAGAAGCCAGAAAATATTGAATAATTTTATAATCAACTTTAGGCAAAAATTCCTTCAGGAAATAACATTTTTTATTTAATGGCATAAACGGAAGAAGCATATCACGCCTAAGTAAAAATATTAATCAACATACGCATAATCCTAGCAACTCTACAACAGTTTCAGTTTAATACATGAGAAAAGCTCATTTTGTCATCATTTCTTAAGAAAGAAAAAAAAAGCAAAAAAAAAAAAGCAAAAAAAAAAAAAAAAAAAAGGAAAAAAAAAAAAAAAAAAAAAGCAAAAAACATTATTCCTAGACTTATGGCCCTCACTGCATGTCCAAACCTTTGATCTTACCCCATATGAAAAGGGGGTGCCTCCTAGAAAAGGCACTGTTAAATTTATGAGGGCATTTAGTTGCTTCCCCCCAAAAATATTTAAAATGTGTTGCAAAACAAAACAAATATCTCTAAACCCAATGTAAGGAGAGAATATATATATATATATATATAAAAAAGAGATCATAAAATTCAAAACAGCTTCAGTACTAAAAATGCGTTTTTAATGACCAAACTCTGCTTCAGATCAAATTCAGGGGGATGTGCGTTCAAGAAGTGACAAATTGATTCTAAAGATGCAACTTCAATTCTTCATTGTGCAATTTATCTTTAATGCAACCTTGGCAAGCTTTTACCTCTCTGTTAATATACTGAAATGCAGCTCTGAGCAATTCAAAGTTTATATGTTTATATGCATTATCTTCAGACCTTTTAAAACATTTCAACAGCATATATCTCAAAACATTTTTGATACTTGCAGCTAAACTCAGAATTTCACTGCATTGAAGCAGACCATTTGACAAATGAGTATCCAGTATCACCAGAGTATCCCCTCTCCAGAGACAGCCATCAGGAGTTAACTCAAGAGAACAATAATACGGTGAGCTAAACGACTGATTATATACAACGGAACTTTAAATTACATGTTAAATACGTAAAATATCATAATAAAAATTCTAGCATTTAAAGAAGTGAATCTGTTTAATCCTCAATTCTCTCCACAGATACATCAAATATTACATTGCTTATAACGTATGGCAGATTATGACCCTTTAATAGTTGGGTAAATGCAGATTTGTTATTATTTAAACATTAATAACTAGCAGTAACTGTTCTTAAATACTTCCCAAGAAGTTTTCACTTTTTTTTTTTTTTTTTTTTTTTTTTTAATTGTGGGCAATATCAACTTCTGATCTAAAGAATAAAAGCTATTATCCTCTGGAAAATAAACTCCAGCAGAACTCTTAATTCTGTTTTCTTTTCACCAGGTTACCTTCCAAAACTTAATGTAGCAGTCTTCCCTTAGGTGCACATATTAGAAACAGGATGACAGTCTGTCACGAGCATGTTTAAAGTGTTCTATGGTTACATAAGAAAGACTGTATACTTTGCTATATCAATCCTAAAATACCTAAAATTTACCAACACATGCTTTTAGGCTTAGCAACATCAAAAGCTCCAAAACTGCACCAAGTCTAGGTGCAAATCTTTTTTTTTCTAGGTGCAAATCAGTGCAAATCTTTTAAAAATGTCTGAAAGCAGCATCAAATTTTCAGCAATATATACTATGTAACCCAGGCAAATTACATGCATGTAACTTCCTGGTAGAGAAATAACAGCTGGTGTAAAACCTTCTAGACTTCTTTGAGAACCACTGCAGTGCTTCTTTTACAGCTATACAGAGCTGCTGTCATTAGCTTTGTGAATACAAAGTACTGTTTTTAGGGTCGCAAGAACTCTGAGCTGATTTGCACAGAATGACAGTGTAATCAGTGCTCATGACAAGAAACTCAAAATTCCTCTGAAATCCTATTTGCACCAAATATGGGGAGAATAACAACGACAAAGTTTGTGCATGATGATCCCCATTCAGTTTAATCAGTAATCAGGGAGTTACCAAGAGACTCCTAGAACCTGGAGAGAGCTTCCAAAGATGCATAAAGATTTGTGATTGCAGGGGGAACGACAAGACAGTGATAGACCAGCAGTTGAGCCGTGTTTGACCCTGTCTGGAGTCACCCCACCAGTGGAGAGCAGCCATCACACCAGATGCCAGGAACAGCCTGCACCCAGCTGGCAGACTGACAGCACAGCAAGAAATAAATGGGAGTTCTTGGGGTGCTTTCTCAGGAGCATACAATTAGTGGACTTGAGGAAGCAGCGTAAGTACACACAAAGCAGGAACACTCACACCTCCAACAGGAGGGATATGCAGACAGGTCAGTGGACATGTATTTCTCACAGATGGAGTATCTGTGCACACTTGCACACACTTTACCCATGCTTCCTCTGAGAGGGTGCACCTACATAAGAGCAAGCACAAGTGAATATGAGATCAGTACTTAATTGGATTAGACAGAGAAGGTTGTTTATAGATTTGTGGACGTTCATGAATATAGTGCAAGTGCTCAGTACCCCAGGTGACCTGTTATACTATTAATATTGGTCATGAACAGGTATGCCACTGATCATCAGTTCACTGATCAATAACATGTAATGAACTATTTTGACTTAAGCCACGTGTTGAACTGCCTTCCCCAGCAAAGACTTTTAATCAGGAATGTGTCCCAGAAGAATGAAGGTGACTAGTCTACTCAAGCCCAGCAAATAGATAGGCTACCCTCATGCATGTAAGGAATATACGTAACTATATAAAATTTCCCCTATTATATATAAACTTCACTGCAGTTCGTAAGTAACAGCAACTAATCAAAAACCCAAGTATTTAGTGCAAACATAGGTAAAAGTTCAGACCAAGGTGATCCCTCAGCTTTAAGTCAGTCCCAGGGAGTTTCAAAAAAAGAGCAGTGTCCTTTTTTAAAAAAGAAGTAAGGGTAACAGCAAAGGAAATTATGACACCTGTAAATTTGACAAAAACACCCCAACTGCATCCCAATCTTTATTTTTGAATCAAAATCATTGGAAGTGTTAGAAATACGTAAAAAGCCAATGTTGCAAGTGTTTATTGAATGTCTAAAATAAGTTCAGCTAATGCTAATTGCTTTCAATTGCTTATAACATAAGTCAATGCAACCATGTCAATGCAAGACTGATCTCCAGATGAATGGGTCCCAAAAGAGTAATACTAGCTTGTGCAAGTAACGCCCAAGAAGGTAGGGATGTGTTTTCTCTTTTAAGATAGCATGACAAGTGATAACAGAGTTAGTAAATACTTTATTTCAGCAAATACCTTGAATACCACCTTAATCTTTGATTTCTGTCACATTTTCCTTCCTTAAATTACATCATTTTCTGAAAATAGTTTTTCCCACTGAAAAATTATAGCTAATAAAAAAACGAGGTGGTAAGCTCCCCTTCGAAAATATCTTCACTGACCTGCATGTGTGAACAGGTCCTGGTCATAAATTTGCTGTGCAGAAGAAACTTAAAAATAACCATTAAGACAAATAAAGCTTCTCTTACCTCTAATGTCCACATAGCCTATGGTTTAGAGCTCTTGGAGAAATTTTGTTAAAAAATTAAAGCTACTTTGAACATTGAATTTTCAGGACTATGATGAGCAGCCACCTATACAACAGGATGTTGTACAAATAGTGCTACAGGACAAAAAGAGGCCCTTAATAAAGCACTAAGCTAAAAAAGGCTATAGGAAAAAGATATCATTTTTAAATTGCCTGTTTTATACCTCAGTTGCTTTCGTAGCTGCTCTAGTTCCACATTCTGTTCTGTTACGGTTTGTAGAAACTGTTGATTGCTCTGCAAAACAATGAGAGATTTATAGCATGTTCCCATTTTATTGAGAGTCTCGTATATTCAGAGTTACAGGACATTTCTACAGAATGGAATGCTGTAAGAATAGCTGATAAAGTCTATGTAACACTGGCTGGTCTCCAAGGTGCCAGGCTTTAGGTAGAGTAATACAGAAAGGCAAATGAAGAGTGATGTTACCCCATCCTCCATTTCTTTCCCCTGACGGTAGTATAAGAACTTCCAGAGACAAGGACTGTAATAGCTGAGATCCACCATCTACATTTCCCATCTAGTTGCTTTAGGTACCGAGAATACCTTAGATGAATGAGTACCACAGTACACCACATATTGCTGGAAAAAATTCCTTTGTTTTAAATAGGCTGCCTAATAAAAAAACCAACCAACCAACCAAAAAAAAGACCTTGTATTTAATGCTCTCTTGCCCTGAGGCAGCAAGCAGTTGTTTATCCCTCAACTTTCTATGCCACCCAGGGTGCCAGAAATCTCATCCTTTCAGGTGTCCTCCCATCTGAAAGTAACTTAGTATTTGTTATCCAACTAGCCTTTCCTAGATCTTACATTCCCCTTTTGAGATGAGAGATGACCACAACTTGAATATAGGTAGCATTCAAGATGCTACTGTACTGTGGACTGCTGCACAGTACCCAACCCCAATGCTAATGTTGTTCTTGCTTTCTTGACTGTTGCTGAGAATTGTTTTCAGAACTTTCATATTGTAAAATATGTATTCTGAGTGCTAACAATTATTTCAGAACTAACACTAAGTACCCTATGTGAAAGCTCCATTTTGCCCTCATGGGTTATTCTGCTTGTATAATTTTTAATGAAATGTCTGATAAAATGCATTAATGTATTTGATATCATGTCTTATTGCAAATTTCTGTATCTTTTTTTCAGTTTTTGTTACCTTAAATACTGTAACGTTAGTAGTAAGCGCTGTTGTCTTATTACTGGATCTCATTTCCAGAACATTTATAAATACGCTGAAAAATTCAAACCTGAACACATCTACAGAACACAGATATTTAACCATGATAAAAAGCCAAATAGTTACTTCTGCTCTCCACTCCTCATTTTTCAGTTTGGTAGCTTAAGAAAAGGTATACTTCTTTATTTCTTGACATTTGTAACAGTGTGGAGAATGCAAACAAATGCAAAACCTTTACCTTAACATTGCCTTCTTCAAAGAAAACCTATTTCACTCTTCTCTGTATCGTTTTTCCTATATTATGATTTTAAGCATTCATTCTATCTTTTGTTACCTCCTACTGCTTTGCTTATAATAGCAGATCAGTCTGCAAATACCAAATCCTCACCAGAACTGTTTTGAAAGCTCATTGTATTTCCTCGAGACTGTTTGACAGCAATCCCTCAGTAACTCCAATGTGTCTATCAACCTTAAAAAAACAGCTGATTTTCTTAGTCACTGACTATATAAGGTAAACATTCCTCTCTGAGTGCATTATTTTGCTTTTATTAAAACTACTGAAATAGCTTGTAAACAGAACTGCTTGCAAGATACAATTCTATAGCAATCTGCAGTATAGTACTCAATATCAGTAGGGGCTTGACTGAAGCACTAAATTTTTTTCAGCCCACAGCTTGCAAATGATGGCACAACAAAGAATTTAAGCATTTAAATGAAGAATTTTAAGGAAATTCAGAATTCAGGAAAAAAAGCCATTACTTCTTGATTTAAAAGCCATTACTTCTTGATTTTTGACTTGTTCCTAGTCAAGTTTGCAAATCTGAATGGCACAAGGTCTATCCAAGCACGTATCTATGAGGAACATTTTGCTTTCAGTTTCTGCTTCAAGGATCCGGTAGAAAAAATAAATTCAGTAAGTAACTGCTCAGGTTTTACTTACCAACTCTATTTTCTCATTGGCTGCATGCAGTTGCCGAGTCAGTTGGTGGAAGCTAGTCAGCTGATCCTAAAAAAAAAAAGGATAGAGCTTCTTGTTCTTACCTTCATAAGGATGTGATGATCAGTCAACTAAAAACATTTTTGAAAATTTGTGCATGTTACAGGAAATCCAATATACTTTGTAAATTAGTGATTTGATTACGTCTAGCTGTTGAGCTGGTACTCTAGCAAATTAGATTTACTACCGAAAACCGTATCTGAATTTCACTCAGTTAAATGAAAGCATACATGGGTAGTACTTCTAATGGGCCACACAGGCTATGATGGTACTATAAACATTTCACAGTAGCAGACATGTATCTACAACATGTTAACAATTATTTGATGCATCAGTGACCACATCTGACCACTCAACATCTGATGTGATTATTACAGAAAACAGTATGATAGAACCACTCCACCTCAGTTTGACTACAAAATCTTCAATGACATTCCAAAATTAACAAAAATATAAATGAAAATTACTTTCTGCTTTTGTCTTTCAGCCACGTGGATTTGCGTTTCAGTCATGCGTTCCTGGTACTGCTGCTGAAGGCGATCAAGCTCCTGTGATACAGTCTGCCAGAGCTGTATTGCTTGTTCTTTTTCCTAAGAAGTTGCAGAACAAAGGTCTACATAAAATACTGCCTTATTATATAGTACATTTACTTTCATCTACTGTTCCCCAAAAAGATTTAACTTTTCTTTTGAAATATCTTTTTGTACTCTACACATTACAACCACAAAGACAAAACAACAAATTCAGAGGTAGAAAAAGATGTTTGCGAGTTCAAATTCCACATAGATGAGAATTGCAAGTTTTGCACAATTTCGTAGCTCTCTCCAGAAAGGCAGTTCCACTAAAGTTCTGAAACTGTCAAACGCAAACTTTTACAAGTATTTACTATAGGGCTATGGTATATCAACAGTCAAATACAAAAAAATCAGCTGTCAATTTAGCTTCAATTTAGTCCAATGCAACAGGATTGACAAAGCACTGCAACATGTTCATGAGATTTTGCTGATCTTTTTGATTTGTTACTTTCTGTATTCCACATATACTTGCCTCTTCATTTCACATTACATTTTTTTTTTTCTTTAAATCAAAATGACAACCTACCACAGTAACTTGAATTGAACAAAATATTTTTATTCATCTCCTGGTCAGGAAATCAACATAAAAATCAAGTAAACTAGGTAAAACTGGAGGCAAATTAACATAAAAACATCCTAGGTGTATGAAACTAGAAAGAAACTTCCTTCAGGCTTTGCTGTCCATACTATACATGACTTTTTTTAGCTACGTAAAATCAAGAAGGCCTCAAAATAGTCTCAAGAAAGTGTTATAAATGAATTCTGAACCAAGAAATAAACCATCCTCTCCTAATCTGCTAAGGCACAAGAGAAATAAAACATTACAAATGTTGCATGTCACTCACTTGATTTGCCAGTTGTACTTGTTCTTGAAGGTTTCTCACTATTCTTTCATCTGCAGGAAGATCATTTCCCAGAGGCATGAAAGGAAGAGCCTCCAGTTGTGTCTCAAGAACCTCTTTCAACTCTGCATGAAGCCTGAAATTCAAAAAACCAAGTTCAGCAAAGTATTTCTTTATATTATTTTTTTAAAATCAACTAAGTTATGTACCTTCAATCTGTACATAATGTTGACATCTGACATTTAAATCTATTAAGCAAGATATGTTCTATAAAAACAATAAACAGTTTTAAATAGCTTTATATCTAGTTCTATTACACAGATACGGCTGAACCTCCTAATCTGGTGGTGTAATATATATTAAGCACTTAACAACTAACACTAAGTACATCAGTATGAAATCTTGAATTATTAAGTGGCTTCACAAGACTTCAAAGTTTTAGGAAAAAAACTAAGATTTAAAAATCAAGAACAGCAGCAGTAATAAATCAGTACACTTATTTACCTTTCATTTTCCTTGGTGACTTGCTCAAATTTTAGTTTCATCTCACCCATCTGTACCTAATACAAAAACATGCACGAGTAAGCTCTTAAGTGACAAACTTGAGCAACTCACGTTTTCTTTCTGAATGATACTGTAAAACACTGACAACATAATTCAGCACAATGTAGTAAATGAAAGTAAGACTTCCTTCTGTAAGAAAAGTCACAAGATGCCACTTAAATTTAACAGCTGCTAAATCTTGTTAAAAAGTTACACCTGAGCATTTCAAAGTTGTTATGACCATTAAACTTAGCTTTGGGAACTCCTATAGCTCTTACAAATAGATTTTTAATTAAATCATGTTCTTTTAGGGATACAGTGGATAAATACTTACTGTGTATAGGATGAGTTAAGAAAAAAGTTTAGGAACTATTTAAGGAGCAATTTCAGCATGTAATAGTTGAATCAACTGCTTTAAGTTAGAAGGAGTGCCACAGAAGCATAGGGCTTATGTTGCCTTCTGTGATCAACCAAGTTTGAAGACTATCTGTGGATGCTGTACTATGGACTTAAGATCAAGTGCACTGAAACAAAACTGTAGTGTAACTTTTGCATGTAGATCACAACTAAGAACTGATCTTTGCTCCACAAATTTTAATTACTAAACACACCACTTTACTTTTCAGGAATCATATGAAGCATTAGTTTCATTTGCCTGTGGTTTGAAAGGAAGACAGACGGCTCCCTCTCCCCCAGTCTCCATGATATCAAACATTTCAATTATTTGAGTTTGAACAACTAAGAACATAGAAGTATGGGTGTATCTACTTGCAAGACCGAGCTGGACTGTATGGCCAAGATCAGACCTGTAGGGAAAAGGAAAAATATCTGCCTCGTCTCAGTGTCACCTAGGAAAGTACCTGCGACAATATCAGAATGTCCAGAGACAGAAGCAAGTATGTTCTGTTTCACACCAGCACTTCCACGAACACACTAATGGCGTAATTTGGACGACCTCCCAGCCTTTTCATAGAAAGTTCTATTCATTCGAGTTCGGCTGTGGTCTAGGAACTTTGTGAAGCATGATGCAGGCACACTTTCCTCAACTGACAATAAATAGTAGCCTACATATTAATACAGTAAAGCACTAAAAGAGTGCAAAATGTTGGCAACATACATACCTGATAAATCCGCAGCTGCTCCCTCATCTCTTCCAGGTGTTTATCATACTCTACAATTAGAGGTAATAAGCTGAAAATTGGAAAAACTTGTTTAGAAACCATTTTGTAAATGCTGAAACATTATTCTGATTGTCAACCAGTTTTACAGAATTCTTAACCTAGAGAACATAACAAAACAGTTTACTTCCAAGACCAACATTCACCAACATCAAGAGAACAAGTCTAATTACTTCTGAAGTATGATCATTAACCACAGACTTGCTGTATAAGAGAGTTAGAACACACAACATTGTAAATAAGCTGTAATGCATTAGTATTTCATGCATAGACAAAAATCTCCAAAGATTAGAAACTAGACTTTCTTAACGCTTTCACATACAACAGTAAAGGACCTATAAGATGCAGTTCTACTTGCATACTTCCTTTCTTCCCAGTATTTTGGTAGACTACAGTAATTCCCTGAAAAGTTCTCTATTAGTAATAAAGCCTTAAAACCTAACCATAAAGGGTAGTTTGTAACAGCAAGAAGAGGACAATGACCATTAAGCAATTTACTAGTGGCCATACAGAAAAGTTTACTTGTGCACTGTTAGTCAACTTCTCAAGCAAACATTTTAAAAAATACCCAACTGACTTGTTTAACAGACAGCACAGTTACCTAGATTTGTACAACCTCACCTGCACTTTATTGTCTTAAAATTTATATTAGATTATTCCTTATCTCCTGTTTTTTATTTTATAGACTGTGCAAGAAAAGTCATATTTAAATCCCTGAATAAACAGAAGATTTATCTAAACACAGCTGTTACAGGAACACTTTTGCAGACATCCCCTTACAAGTCCTCAGAGCTCTGAGCAAGTAAGTGTACATAAAACTAGGCCCAACTGGATATTTACACTTTTAAAAGCAAATGAGTTTCTTTTCAAGTAGTATTCTCACTTGTTTGGAATCAGTTACCTTTGATCCATTATCCTGGATCCGGATATACCATCACCTCCAAGGACATTTTTCTGCAATTGAACATCTTACGTTAGTACTTGCACATGACTACGTGTAGCTGTAATTTATTTTTTTAATATGCAACCCAAAGCTGTTTATTCTGTTTGTACTGAAAGCATATATGATATCCCATACATTCGCTTTTAGGTTTACATTAAAAAATCCTTGAACTCTGTCCCAATTTGAAAAAAAATACAATTGATTTTTTTTTCCCTCGAGACAGAATCACAGTATCACACAATCACAGAATAGTCTAGGTTGGAAGAGACCTCCAAGATCACCAAGTCCAACCTCTGACCTAACGCTAACAAGTCTTCCGTTAAACCATATCCCTAAGCTCTACATCTAAACGTCTTTTAAAGACCTCCAGGGATGGTGACTCAACCACTTCCCTGGGCAGCCTATTCCAGTGCCTAACAACCCGTTCAGTAAAGAAGTTCTTCCTAATATCCAACCTAAACCTCCCCTGGCACAACTTTAGCCCATTCCCCCTCGTCCTGTCACCAGGCACGTGGGAGAACAGACCAACCGCCACCTCGCTACAGCCTCCTTTCAGGTACCTGTAGAGCGCGATAAGGTCGCCCCTGAGCCTCCTCTTCTCCAGGCTAAATAGTCCCAGCTCCCTCAGCCGCTCCTCATAAGACTTGTTCTCCAGACCCTTCACCAGCTTCATAGCCCTTCTCTGGACTCGCTCAAGCACCTCCATATCCTTCTGGTAGTGAGGGGCCCAACACTGAACACAGTACTCGAGGTGCGGCCTCACCAGAGCCGAGTACAGGGGGACAATCACTTCCCTGGACCTGCTGGCCACGCTGTTTCTTATGCAAGCCAGGATGCTGTTGGCCTTCTTGGCCGCCTGAGCACACTGCTGGCTCATAGTCAGCCGACCATCAACCAAAACTCCCAGGTCCTTCCCTGACAGGCAGCTTTCTATCCACACATCTCCCAGCCTGTAGCTCTGCTTGGGGTTGTTGTGCCCCAGGTGCAGGATCCAGCACTTGGCCTTGTTGAACTTCATACCGTTGGCCTCGGCCCATCGGTCCAGCCTATCCAGATCCTCCTGCAGAGCCTTCCTACCCTCGAGCAGGTCGACACACGCACCTAACTTGGTGTCGTCTACAAACTTACTGAGGGTGCGCTCAATCCCCTCATCCAGATCATCGATGAAGATGTTAAAGAGGACTCGTCTCAGTACTGAGCCCTGGGGGACTCCACTAGTGACCGGCCTCCAACTGGATTTGACTCCATTCACCACAACTCTCTGGGCCCGGCCATCCAGCCAGTTCTTAACCCAACAAAGCGTATGCCAGTCCAAGCCAGGGGCAGCCAGTTTCCTGAGGAGAATGCTGTGGGGAATGGTGTCTACCTTACTGAAGTCAAGGTAGACCACATCCACAGCCTTTCCCTCATCCACTAAGTGTGTCACCTTGTCATAGAAGGAGATCAGGTTCGTCAAGCAGGACCTGCCCTTCATAAACCCATGCTGACTAGGCCTGATCGCCTGCTTGCCCCCAAGAGACGCTCTGATGTAAAGCATAACAACATCTGAGGGGGAATCAGCTCTTTCTTAAAAGAACCCTTACAAGTCTGTGCAAGTGCCAAGTTTACTTCCATGCATCCCAGCATCAGAAAAGTGCTGATACCCTAAGTTCTGCACAGATTTTCAGACACGCTTATGGTACTCACCACAAAATGCTATCTTCACATGAGACAAAAAGGCCTACAGAAGTGAAAAAGTCTACTCTGCAGAAATCAAGTGTCTTTGTGGGGATGTGTTCTCCTGCATATGACAAACTTAAAATGCACTAAAAATAGCAGAATTCATTGTTGTTATAACAGTTTTATTCTGCTGCTGCTTTGAAAACTAGAAGCAAATCTGCAGATGTGCAATGGGCTCAATGCAAAATGACAATGGACTATGTTCTAGGTATGCAAAGATGTGTCTTAAAACTGAATTTTTTTTTTAAACTACTTTCATACCTCAGTTCACATACCTGCTCAGCAATGCGTCTCAAAATTTCATCTGTTTCATACTGTTCAAATGCCACATTTAGCCTCTGAACTGAAAAATAGAACAAAAGTTAGAAGATCACACAACTTGAACGTTTATCTAGATAAACCTGACTGGCAGTCAATGTTTTATGGTGCAGTGTTTTGAAGGCACATAATATGCTTCATAAAATTCTACTTAGTGCAATTATTTTCAGGAAAGTAGGAGTTAAAAAAATAAAAAGGCTAACAAGAAATAATTAATTTGACATCTTTCATATCGTTACCTCCCAGAAATTATTTTATTTTTTGGCTAGAAAAGCCATAAAGATACACAACATCTCAACGATTCATGAGGACTAAGTACAACGATTCACACTGGAGCCAACTCAATTAGGTGGACGATACAAAGTTAACCTGTTGCTGGGATCTGGACCCACCAACATTCAACAAGCATTCATATAAATGACAGACATATAAACATTCAACAAATTTAGGTCACAAGAACTTCATTGATACATGAATCTGAGCACTCATGTATATCCAGAAGAAACCCAAGCAAGAAAGACATGCAGACTGCTAGTATCTGTATTTCTAGAAATAAACATCAACTAAGGCATCACTCTTCTCTACTAATCTAACTTTGATTACTGGGATTTCAGAGACTACTTGTACTGCAAATGGAAGAATCAGCAAAAGATTGGAAAGGGAAAACAGCAGCTCTTCCTACTCATTTCTAGTGTTCTTCCATCTGGCCAAACCATGAGAATCTGATTTAAACCTTTGTAACTGAAATGGATAGAGAAAAAAAAAAAGGGAGTCAGGAAGACAATGCAACTGTTTCGACTTAAAATTTCTCGCCTGTTTTTTCCTTGATATGCATTGCAATGGTTCTTTTTGTGGTTCTATTATGCTATAGGAATCTACAGAAAAAAAGAGAACAGAATATAAAGGGGATGTCAACAAACAGGACTTGGAAGAGTAGTTGGCCTTACCAGCCAAAGCAATCTCAGAACATGAACATAGGTGCAAAAGGAGGATAGACGTTAGGCAACAATTGCAGAAGTATTCACCTTCAACAGTAATTGTAAAATTCATTCAGATAAAAGATGTACTTAGTAGCTTATCACAAAAATATGTAATGGAATGGATAACTATCACATGTAGGATTGGCTGCTGATACTTCAAAATGAATTCAGACAAAATTGAATTTATAACTGATCAGTTTCAAGGAACAGCATTTCATTATGAGAACTTCCGTTACAGCTATTAACGCAACAAGCATTTATGCTGTAAAGCTGAATTTAATAGTGCTTATAGAATCTGTGTGTATTATGCACATTCAATACTTTAGAAGCTGGACATCATCTATGAAAAAAGTAGAACATGAATAAATACATCAGACTTAGAACAGGCCTCAAATAGCTTGTGTCTCAACTGCCATGCAAACTAACTTAAAATTTGTTCAGCATCTTTGCAGGATGAAATTTTTCTGAGAGATATCCTTGAGAGAAAAGGCAACTCTTGCCACTTCATGGTGTATATTGTCTAAGCTCCATTTGGAGTCACACAATTATAAAATAAGAAACTACACCCAAACACATCAAATACATAAAAAAGGAAATCCACAACATTTGAACCTAAACCATTTGTTCACGTCACAGTATAACAAATATTTGAGCAAAACTCAAGAGAGATAGAGGCTTCTGAGGCAAGATTACTGTTGGTACAGACAGAAGCTTTTCTGCTCTTGAGGTCTTTTGAATCACGAGTTGTCCCTCTACCTCTGCCCATCCAAAACTGTCCTAACAAGCTTAGCATCAGCTGAAAACTTGAGTTGCGTGATGCATGGTCACAGCACTTCTTGCACCGTGATCCTGTCCATTCACGCTACCCGATTTCCCCACCGCACAGACTACGACCCGGTCAGCAACATTCTTGGACTACACATCAATTCCCTATTTTTAGAAATATAAACTCTGCAGAAGCATCTTTTGTCAGTCAGTATTTTGGCGTTAAGCAGTCTAAGTACACTCTGATCCACTCATTTTATGCTCACATTAAAACGACACAAACCATAACAGAACACGTACTTATAGGTATAGTTTTCAGTCTGTAACACACACGTCATCAGAAGACAGCTTTTTTGCCTTCCAAGTGTCAGTTAAGCAGAGTAACATTTTCATAAATAGACTCGATCCTAAAAATTCTCGTGCCTGGCTACTACCCTTATGACACCCTTTTAACGATTAGTCTTCTGCTAGCCATAAAAGTTTTCATATCGTTGTTTTTCGCAGCAGACACCACAGAAAACACCCCCCTGCTGCTACAACCACGGACTGAAGGCTTCCCTCCTTCCCTCCCCGTGCAAGAACCACCCCAGGCTCCCAGGGGCTGCCTCTTTCCAGCGGCCGGGGGCAGCCCAGGGGCCGGCCGCCTCACCTGGCTCTCCGCCGCCGCCGAGCTCCGCGGCCATGCCGGCGGTCAGGGCCGTCACCGCAGCCTCAGGGACGGCGGAGCCCCTGTTACCGAGCCCGTTACCGACGCCGCTCCCCCGGCCGCCGGAGCCCGTAGCGAAGGAAGCGGCGGTTGCAGCGGGCGGGGCGCTGCGCTAACGGTTGCGCACGCGCCGGCAAGGCGCCGAGGGGCGGCCGCTGGGTGCGCGCGCGGCGGCGGTTGGCGTGAGGTGAGGGCGGTTGGCTGGGGAGCCTTAGCCGTTAGGGTCGCTGTAGGCGCCCGAGGGTGCGGGTTAGCCTCTTGGTGGGCTCCTCCGGGAAGCTCCGGCCAGCTACGGGATGGTGGCTGGTGGAAGTTGTCCTTTCCTTCAGGGCTTCCAGCTTCCTTGGCCTGGTAGGGCAGTTAGGGAACCCGGAGCGCAGCTGCTTGGAGTTGTCCCGCTACCCTTGTGGGTAGGGGTCGGGATGGAAGGCGCAAAGCTCCCTGAGGAGACGTGAGGTGGCCCCAGGTGCAGCAGCGTTCTCAGGGCGGTCAGGTGTGATGCTGGGGGAGCTCAGGTGCGAGTGCCTGAACTCGCTGTGAGCTGCGTGCAGCTTGGGGGGGGTGCAGTGGGAGTGTTTGCAGGTGGCTAAGAACTTCTGTATGGTGTGCTGGTGTTTGGCTGAGCCTTTTGGGCTTGTAAGCGTTAAGAGTAGATTGAAGATCCTCTCTACTTTAAACTACCCCATTGCTCCTTATTGCTATCTTTATTGTAATTGAAAAGCATATTAGTAACCAACTTGACTAAGTCTGCGTATGGTGACGTGGATCATCCTTAGAACTTGTACGTTTCTACCCAATCAGCTGCCACTGCAGAAGTTATAATAATTATTATTATTTTAATAGTAAAGTCATCTGTCTGTCCTGCATGTACAAATAGCAAGGTGCTACATCTGTTCTGTGTAATTTTCCTTTCAGACACCATGGTTAAAGTAGTGCTCAAAGTAGTTCAGCAGGTTCTATTGTGGAACTCTTGGGGAAATGCGATAGAGCTCTTGATACTGTGGAGGAGAAGGATAAGGGGCCATAAACTTTTTGGAAACTGTGCTCCACTTCTGCTTGTTATATAGATTAAGGTTGTTCTCAAGACTTGTGTTCTCTGCTGCTCTGCAGATCTTGTTCAATAAGATGTTCTTGCAGTTTTTCTTGAAATCCTTTGCTTTGGCTGGTTTGCAATGGCCGCCAAGCAAAACTGTAGCAGATTTTTTTGTCTTGCACTTCAGATTCACTGAAGATTTTTTGTCACTGTTTTTCTCATATTACAAAATCATCTAACAGCATGTAGTTATGACTGCTTTGTTTATCTGTTCTCTTGATAAATATTTGATGGTTTTGGAAGGTGTTTAGGTAGGCAGTGAAATGCCTTAAGCTTGGCAAAACTTCTAAAAGTCATTTGTAACCATGGAAGTATAAAAACCTATGAAAAACATTCATGTTACTGCTTTATAAACTATTTCAGCCCTTCTGTTGTCTGGAAACATGATTTGGGGATTGTAACAGATGCAGCTGTCTTGTTATTGACAAAATGACTGATACAGCTTCATTATTTTATTTTATTTTTTTGCCTGTAACTTGTTCTTATGTTGGTAAGGGCTCATGCAGAATATTCTAACTTCTGCCTGCACAAATGGTTCTCTCTTTCAAAATAATCTGGTATTGCAGAAGTATGGCTATAGGTAAGAGCAGTTCCTCCCCAGTCCGCTTTGGAGTCTGCCCTCCAAGGGCATGTCATTTGCTTGTCCTAGAACTAAGTGGCCCTAAGGAGGGTGTGTGTACACATAGTCATTGGGATACGGGTGAGTTTCTCTAAGCAGTCTGTAGTTGGATCCTGTTCTGAATGTGTAACGGCATGGCTGCTGGCAAAAGATCTAGCTGTAGAGACTCTGGGTTACAGACCTAACATACGGAAGCTGCTGTTGTAGTACAAGAGGCAAACGGAGACATTGGAGGAGGCAGGGATTTGTCTCACTACCCTAATGTTCTTTGGGCCTTGAGTTGAGGAATCCAGCTAACACTATACAGACTTTAACTTATGATATATAACTTACTCTACAGAGAATTCAGTAAAATAATTATTTTAAACCAGTGACTTGTTCAAGTGACCATCTTTCTTAATTAGTAAATAGGACTGAGAACAATCAGTTCTCTCCTCCTCTTGGTCCTGTCTAGGAGTTCTATGCTTCATGCAAACTTACTTTTCAACTGCTTAACTCACAAGATCTTTGTATTTTTATTTTTATTTTTTTTTAGCCAAGGGGCCAGTACAGTTGGTGCTGAAATGGTATCTGGGCTCTTTAATGGAGACTTCCTTTCTCATTTGTCTTATGCAGAATATTAAAATGCAATTCACAATTGAACACACATGGGATGATTTACCTGTGAGCCACGAGCCGGTAACAATTGGGCTGAAGACATATGATGGAGGGCTGCTAATGGAAGTTAATGCTCCCTGCTTTAATGATCCTCCAGCACCACTTGGAGAGCCAGGGAAGCCCTTCAGAAACCTCTGGGACTATGAGGGTAAGTGTAACTGTTTTGCTGCAGTTATCTGATTTGTGTATATGCTGATGTTCATCTGTATTTAATATGCCTGGTTGATGGCTATTTTTAAAAACTGATCTAATTCTAAGTGTTGAATGTATGGCATCTACTAATTCAGTTTCTTTGGTCATGGTACTGCTTTTAAAGTTTCAGATAGGAAACATAAAGTAAAATTCCTTTCTGTTTTATCTTGAGGGCTCTGGGAAAGAATGCTGGTGAAGAACTTCCTTGTAACCCTCATCCCCCCTCAAGGAAGTTCCTTAAGTAACTGTAAATGTCATACTGTATCTAGCCATGAACTACCCCCAAATGTATCAAGAGGGATGCTCTCTATCTAGATGGTGAATTATTTTCATGACAAATACTGTTGACAGTAAGATTGTTTTTATAGTAGTGCAACAATACAGATGACTAGGAAAAGAAGAAAACGTTACATTTATGTCACTTGGTGGACATAAAGGAAATGGACTACAGCGAATGTGATGGGTCTCAAGAACAGTGAGGGTGACTTTTCCTGATGTCAGTAGTATGGATGCTCAAACTTGGCTTTTGGGTTACAGATATAACTTGTGGAACAATTAAGACTTGACATATTTCAGTATTAAAATAATTTTATGAGGTGTATATATAAATGCATTTGCAGTAGGTAAATAGAATGGAAATCCTAAGTATAGGTTCTACTTTCTCTTTAAGTAGTAGAGAATAATAGGTAAAACATTTGTCTATTAGTTAGTAACTAATTACTTAGTTACTAATATTTGTACTAGTTAAAATAGTTACTAAGTAATTAGTTACTAACTAATAATAAAGTTGAGTTTTCAAGTTCTCATATATTGAAATAACATCTCAGATACTATCATGAAGCAGTGCATACCAACAGAACTGCAGTAACCTCAGTGACTCTTATGGCTTTGAGTGGTTGCGGAACTGGTGTTATTTATAGCCAGGGATTTGGCTTTTTAGACCATGGGACTCTCTTTGAGAAGCCTGGTCTAGATTGGAAACTTGATTTATATTGGACACTAACAAGAATTTCTTCATGGAGGTGATAATCAAGCACTGGGACAGTTTTCCCAGGGAAGCGGTGAGGTCCCCATCTCTGGAGGTCTTTAAGAGATGTGTGGTCAAGGCACTAGAGGGCGTGACTTAATGAGGGGACTTGGTGTCAAATGGATGGTTGGACTTGATGATCTTGAAGGTCTTTTCCAACCTTGATGATTCTGTGATTCTATTAATTGCTTACTTTTCCAAAGTCAATTTCAGGAACAGGAAGGTATAAAACAAAGCAAGTAGAGCTCATAATATGACTGAAAATTGCACCCAAATAGAATGGGAAATATTCCTCCAGAAATGCTGTTTTCTCTATTCTTTCCTGTCGATACTTTCATTTTTACCTGTTGCTTTGAATAATGTAGCAACTTAATGCTTTTAACAGTTGTCTGCTTTCTGATTATTGAAATACTCTGATTTAAGCTCTACTGGAACATTAATAGCATCATTTCGATATCTATTTTACCAAGTAGGCTTATGTAAAACAGCATAATAAATCATACCTAGTTCTAACTCTAACTAAAGCTTTATGAGAACATATTTTTACTGTGAGAAACACCATTATAGTTCTACCTAATGGTCCTAAAAAGTGATTCAGTAGTCACACCTAGTGTTCAGGTATATCTGAAACCAAATAATTCCTTGTCCAAAGGATCAGCTATTTATAGGGCAGAGCATTTTGAAAGCTACTACTTTCTTAATATTTCTGAGATTCAGCAGGCTTTTTAATTATGGTGTGTGTGCTTTGCTGTGAGTTCTTCTTTTTGGTGTTCTGCTGTGTCTGGTGCTCTGAATCCTCAGGCTACCAGCAAATACAAGATTCTGGCCCTTAAGTGCTTTAGGGTGAGTGTCTGCTGTGAGTGATTGGCCACATCTCGGTCTTAATGCTATTTGCAGCAAGCATATTGAGTGAAATAGCTGTGCTATTCTTGCTGCACTGAGAGCTATCACTACTTAGAACCGCCGTCTTTCTGATGCACAAGAATTTTTTTTTTCTGGAATGGCATAGGCCAAAAGCCATTATGAAAACAATTGTTTTAAATGGGTGAAAGTCTTGGGATACTATAAAATTGGTTACTGATATAAAGCATTGACAGCCTGTGTCTTTTTTTTTTTTTTAAGTTGTAGAGGCATTTTTCTTGAGTGACAGAACTGAACAGTATTTAGAAGTTGAACTTTGTCCGTAAGTACAGCATGCTGGAGAAAGTTGTGAATACTAATTTGCATTTCTAGCTGTAATGCTTGTGAAATGTATGCATGAGGAAAGCTCTGGGTGCAGAAATTGCTTCAATATGGAGGATGTACAAATTTGTGGCAGAAATATGCACTAATAACTTGGCATCATTTTAAGAAAACTGTGGCTCTGATTTTTGACAGTCATGGACAACACTTATTGTTGCTGCTTTCTGGCAAAAGAAGAGTATGGAAAGTAAGTGGTCAAGTGCATTCATAATGTACGGAAAGTAACTTTTTAGGTACTTATTGGCTGATTAGAAGTTAACTAGCTCTTTTATCTGTCTTTAACAGGAAGAACTTCCTTTGGAATTTGAGGTGACCAGAACGGAAACCAAATGGGAGGGTAAAGCTCGTCTTCCTTGGAATTATTTTCCACCGTGCACTAACAAGTTTAACGCATTTGCAATCCATGGCTCAGGAGACCAGAGAAATTATGAAGCACTTCATCCTGTGCCTCGATGTGAACTTCAAGAAGGACAGAAACCAGATTTGTAAGAATAAAATTTAATTCTCCTGTAACATAGTTGCATTCTTCTTCCAATACTTCTACAACAAACCTAATTTGGTTTTCAGCCCAAGTGCCAGTGCTATTTGAATTATACTGCTTAGCCCCACATCCATTGGCACTATACTTAGTGTAAAGAACTGCCAGATAGCTGTAATTAGTGCTTGATTTCTATGCTATCCCCATGGCGCATAGCAAATGATGCATTCGACACCATTCACATCTGTTATCACCTTCCTTGGCTAAATCATAGATGGGTTGTTCAGGTTTTTCTTTGCCTACAGCACCTCCTGAAATGACACTTAGTGTTAATTGTACCAGATACATCTCAAGTGAATCTCTTTTGCTTCTCCCCTACTGTTCTAAACAGCCTCATGTCTACAGATGGCTCCATATTATGAAAAATTTGAAAAGGCAGACAAAATTGAGAAGTATAACAAAATGACACCCAGTATCAACAGAAAAACTAGAATATCTTGATATTTAAATTGTGCTGTGGGCCTGCTTATTTCCTAACTGTGAGGCTGAAATGGCTGTATACAGGCTGCTACTTTTGGACAGTTTGTGTAAGGGAACTAGCTCTAGAGGACTGCTATAGTTCTTATGCAAGCTTGTTAGTCAATATAACATGACAATTAGGTAAACTGGAGAATGCTTGTGATACTTTTCAGGAAGGGATTCTTTCTAGAGTACCTTTTCAAAAAAGAAAAATCGAGACTTTTTCAGACATTGATGGCAGATGCGTTCATGTAAAGAGGTTGTTTTCATCACTCTTAGTTTGTATTCACATGTCAAATTGATGCTTCCTATTTAGAGAATTTCATTTACCTTCTTAAATGATTAATAGTGTCAGATGTTCGGTTTACTGTTTGGCAGTTTTTAAATGTAAGTATTAATTAGAAATTAGCTTATTTGTCATCTCAATTGTTTTCTGTGTGGCAGAAAATTGTTTCTGTGTGACTTTACTTTTGGGAAAAAGCAATTCATAATGTTTAAAAGCAAATGAGACAGTCTTACAGGAAAAAAATATTTGCTAGCTTCATTACATTTTCTTCCTTTTTACTGTAAGGAGAGGATATTCTTGTGATAGGACTCTTCAATTGGTCAAGAGTAGTAAACAATATTTGTCTGGAGTGCAGATAAGTCGTAAAACAAGATATAATGTTGTTCTTGATCTGACTGGAGTTTCAGGCAACATAAGTTGAAAGAATTTAAAGGTGAGCACTTAAGTACCACAGCACAAAGTGAAGTTTGTTCATAGCTGAGGATTTTGACCTGTTTCCAGTACAAGAAACAGTACTGTTTTCAGAAACAGTAGTGGTTACGTTCCTGTCCAAGGAAGCATGGAAAAAAAAGATCAGTTCAATTTGTTGAGGATACTTTTAAGATGCATAATATGAAACTTTTTTTTTTTCCTTTCTCTACAGTCATCGTTTGGAATATTTCAAAGAATTGAATCTGAAGAGACTAATGGGAGAAGATTGGAAGCAGCCTGAGTCAGATATTTGGAAGTCTCATGCCAATTAGCAAAATGGATTGAGACCTGTGTTTTCAATAGCGCTATGGTTGGTTGAAGCTGTATGAAAACAAGTTCAGTTTGAACAGACTTTGTAAATATAAGATTAGTAAAGCTTTTCTTGACACTAAAAGCATTGATCAATCTTGAATTTGACTGTAAAGTATCTGGACCAGTTAATTCTAAGTATGTGAAATGCGCAACTGCTTCTGTTTCAGTTCATCTGGGTATGGAGCTTTTCATCTGCACAACAGAGATGAATCTGCCCCTTCAATAAAGAGAAAATTGAGCTAAAATTACAACTTTGTTTCCATGAGTTCCAAGACTGATGTGACAAGTTATCTGGCTTGGAATCCATTTACTGCAGAAATGCAGTAACCACAGGATTTTCACTGTCCTGTTTTTCTTGGCTGCTAAATGTAAATCTTGTATGCTGGAATCTTGTGTTGCGATCAGGAGAAAGAATGCTTCCTTCAGGAGCAGAAGAGAACATACCTGTCACGGTGTTTCTTAGCCCGGTACTGCAAGATGCTGTGGAGGTATAATACTAGCCAGCCTCTTTCCTATACTTGCAATTTTCCTTTACATATTGCTAAAAGGGGAACTCTATCTGCTACTTTATTAGCAGACTTCTCTGGCTCAAATTCAATTTGGACTTTCTAGTGCTAGTTATGTACAGAGGATAGATTTACAAAAGGTTTTATGCACTCCAGGCAAAGTTTCTGGGTAAAGCAGTGTTTAGTAAAACCTCGGTATAATCGTGTGCCTACAGAAGCCAGGCCTTTTCATGTCGCCTTAAGGATTCAGCTCAGACATATTAAAAATTTCAGACTAACAAGTATTGTTTGCTTGCCACTTAGCCCTGGAAGTATGAGAATGAATTTGGAGTGCCTAAACTTCTCCATATTGGTAGAATGTTTTAACAGTACTGAACACTGTTAGATTGTAAATTCTAATCTGCTAACTCTCACAAGATTTACAAATGTTCCTTTCTTATCTAGCATATTAGCTGTTTCTTAGAAAATGGGAAGCTTTTCCACTAACAGGATCACACACCTGAAAAGTAGGTGACTTTAAAATCAAAATTCTCTTTGGTTTAGTTCAGAATGAGGATTTATACCAAGACATAGTTCACATCCCTTTATTAGAAAGAGGGCTTCCTGTATCCTTTTCAAGTGTCATCATCATAGGTTGAAAGTTGATCACATTCTCTAGGTGAGGATTGTTCTGGGAGTCTGAGAGAATATGATTGCATCATAATTGAAGGATAATCTTTCAGAAGTTAACGCATGAGATGTGGTGTTTGGTCTCAGCCATTTGTGCAGCTTTTTCTTCTGGACGGTTGAGAATCCTCCAAGTTCTTGGAAGGGACTTGTCTTCATGTAGTCTAACATCCTTCTCAAAGCAGAGCTGTCCCTGAAGCTAAGCCAGTTTGCTCAGGGCTGAGTTTCACTTAACTCCATAGATCAAAATTCTGCAAACAGGATCTGGATAGCCTTTATCAATACTCAACGAGTTATGTAATAAAAACTTGTAGGTATTTTCTATTTAGCAACTTGTGTCCATTGCCTTTTGTCAATACCTCTCAGTGAAAGAGTTGGATGTTCTTTTCTAAAACCAATGATTAAGTAACTGAAGATAATTATTAACTCCCCCCTGGGCTTCTTTATGTTGTCATTCTCAGTTTGCCTTTTGTGAATCTCATTAGTAAGTACCTTCCCCTCAGATAACATTTAGATAAAAAAGTGTAACTTGGGTTGTAACTCATAGGCAGCAATGTTTCCAAGCTTTCTTATTTAACCCATCCTTTGAAAATCCCATGTCTGTATTTAGATGTCAAAATGCCTGTAAAGTTTTGCACAAGCCTGCACTATTTCATGTCTACACAGACCAGACACTTATCACAGTGAGGGATATTAGTGGAATGGATTCTCTGTTCTTTTCTGAGCATGAATGCAGTAGCAGGCATAGTCTGGTCTTGTTTTCTCTGCTCTCTTTAAATACAAATCTACCTAGAAATTCTACGTGAAGAAAAGAAGTTGGGAATATCCTGTGTTTATGAAGAACATCTGTGATTAATTTCTGTGAATTTGAATGTTTCTTCAGAGTTCTTTTGGCTTTTGATTCCTTGTTTGTACTTTAATTTTTGTAGAACTATATTTTCAAATCTAAGAATTAAGTTTTGTCGTATGCAGATTTTGGCATTTCAGTGTGCTCCCATGTACTCAGCTATCCAATTCTTTCTGTTCTTTTAATTAGACACTATGGATTCCTTGCTATAAAGTGCCATCTGTTGTAAATTAGAAGTATTGTACATTCAGTTGTTTGGCTTTTCTACCTTTAATCGACATTCAGTTTTCTAAAGAATGACATCATAGTCTGAAATTTTGAGTAATCCAATAAATGTTGATTAAAAACATGTTTGAGATGTCAGCATCTGAAGACCACTTTTGACATTTCAATCAAAAGCAAACAAGAATTCACTATGCTTTTAGACTTCAAATAATTTGTCAAAATTGTGTACAGAGGTTTAAAACCAGTTTCCTGCTTTTTATCACAAAGGTTGTTTTCTTGTGGTGAATGGCACTCTGTATGTAAGAGGCAATAAATCAAACTATTCAATGGTTTCATTTCATTCAATCCTACTTCTGACAGCTTCAATTTTGACTTTAGATGCAACTATTGGATTATACATTTTGGGAATAGATTGCTTTCTGTAAATAATTAGAAGTAAAAATAACTTCCTGCAGTAGACCATATAATGCTAGAAGCTTCTTAAAATGTTTATCACCCTACAGGCTTTATTCAAGGCACATGCTACTCATCACTGCTGTCAGGTGGCTCACCTGTAGATTTCTAAGCTTGAAGAGTCTGTTTGAACTGTAAATGCTGCCTTTCTTCAGGCTTCCAAATAGGTTCATGGGGTGCAGAGATCAAACTTGTGCACTGACTTGTTTCTAAAAGTTTAAATTCAGATATATCCTGTAGTAGAGCTTTATTGGAGGAGAGCATCTCAACATTAGACATATGTTAGATGTAAGCAGTGTCTTATGTAAACTCAGCACATAGCAATTAACAGCTTATCAATGGACAGTACAATACTTGCCAGTATATCTTGCATCTTCCAGGTCTTTGCAGGGATGGATATCAGTGTTCATTTTGGTGGCTAGCTAGTTCATATGCTAAAAGGGAGAGCTGCATGATGAAAAGCGTAGATTATGCAAGTATTCTATCCAGAAATCCATTTCACTTTGATTTAAACACTTCCACTGTGTGCGCACTTTCAGTCATCAGTTTCTTAAAAGAAATCAGCCTGTCTGATGTGTTTCCTGTGGGTAATGTTTGGCTTTGTGCTAGTTATGTCCTGTGGCATACTGAGTCTAAAATGCAGGAATTTTATTATTTTAGAAATGGGGAATGCCTACTTGGCTGCACAGTATTTATTTATTTATTTTTTTACCTATTTTTTTACCTAACACTTTAGATAAACTTCAAATGTGACAGTTTCACATGTGAAAATGGTGTCATGACAATTTTAAGTTTAAAAATATATATATATTTTGATGTATTTGGCCAGAATTTCTAAGGAAATTGGGCTGTTGGGGTATTGCTACTTTCTTGTCTTTCTGGCAGTCTTACCCCCATCTCCCCCCATTACCAAATGTTTTAAATCCGTTAGCAAATTTCAGCTGAGCCAGGCAGAGGAGCAGAGTCTCAAAAGATACTGGAGTTTTGCAAGGTGTGTGGACATAAACAGCTGGAGGCAATTCTTCACTACAGTTTCTGCAAATTGAGGAAAATGAGAGAGCATCTCATAGCCCTTATCCTGTAGTCGTAGCACCCAAAACTTGAAGGAGTTGGTGCATTGTTAACTTGAGCTGTAGTACGTGCAGGCTCTTGCCTTTAGACTTTAATTAGGAAGTAGGTAAAGTGTGTGGAGCTTAAGGGATATGGAGTGTGTTACAGAGGTCAGCCTAGATTTCACAGGTTATACACTGGTGATAGCTTGAGGTAAGACATTTAGGAAAAGGAGTGTATATATAAAATAAGCATGAGGAACTGTGTTTTGTTTGTTTTGCTGTTTGCCAGAAAAAAAAATGAAATATCTCCTTTTTAATAGTAATTCAAGACAAAGCACAAGTTACTTGGATGTTGCAGTGCAATTTTAACACTTTCTTCATGGATAATGAGACTTTCTGATAAAACATTTCTGGGCTTTGTGAGTTAAAATCTGTAGGTGAAGAAGGTAGGGGCAGTGCCCAGTTACCAAAATGTTTTGCCATGGTTCTGACTATAATCCTCTTCCTGGGATGGTAAGTGCAATGCTTGTGTAGGTAATTGTGTATGTAACCTGACTGCTCTTATCTGAAGCAACTTATTTTTCTTGACTTATCACTGGTGAAAGCATCAGTTATGAGAAGCTTTTTGGCTGTGATAACTAAAGTGTAGAGTGTAAAAGCAAACTTATCTGAACCTTAAAAAAAAAAAAAGTGGGACTACACTTGGTGTTCAAGACTAGTGGTCTTGTTTTTTTTTCATTGTGGTAAGATAATTCAGTAGAAACTTTTATAAGTTTCTTAGACTGGTCCAAGAATGCTGCTGTCTATAGGGCAATAGAATTATCTTAGATGGTTTATATTATCCGTGCCATTTGATTTACTAAATGTAATGAAAGGCTAAGCAGTTTTACTGTAAAGTTTTTTTGTTTTGTTTTGTTTTTCCCCTCCAGATCTTAGTAAGTACTTGAGCAATAGAGTGTGAATGCAGAGTTAATTAAAACCTCTTACTTAGGAAATGATCAGACTGAATGACTTGGCAGAGCTTGGTGAATTATAAATGTACCTGTAAAGAGAACTTTGACTTGTTTCAATAATTTTATTTCGTAAGTGTATTTCTAAACTCCTTGTATAGTGTGCCTAACACTTAAAAAATTAAACATGGAAGCCATAATTCTATGTGACTTAGCTCCTTGTCATGTCTGTGAATTTTTAGAGTTGTCATCTGGAAACATCTTATGACTGCACTCCCAAAGACCTTGGCATTTTTGTTTCTTGCCACTAGGTGGGAGAAGAAGGTTATCAAAGCTATGTCTTGGTGCTTTGAGGCTAGTTATCCTTAACCAGATCCACTCTTTGTCGTTTAACTGTATTTTTGATTTTAGAAAAAATGTTTCAATCAAGCTGATGATGGCTTGTTTTGAGTTTTTAAGACATCATTATCAAAAGAAACATTATACTGTGCTTTGTAGGTACAAACACAGCATCTATTTTCCCTGCAGTAGTAGTTTTATAAATATTGAGATAAAATTACTAGAAGATGAATTGCATGACATGTTCATCTGTAATACAGATGATAGTATGGTGATACACAAATAATTTGAATATACTTTTGTATTTTTTTCCAAATGTCTTGGATAGCCTTTTGCAAACTTTACAAAATGAGTATATTTTTTTTTTTTTTTAATATAAGCTGATTTATCCTGATTTGTAAGAGATGGTGTGCCCATCCCAAGAGGGACAGAACATTATTGTACTTCGACACAAAAATGCAAGAAGAGTAATTTGTTTTTTAGAAAATTTAAGTGGCAGTGAGTCCTACTGGCAGAAGTGATCCATCTCTTAAATGCAAAGAGGGAGCCACTTAGGGTGTGGGGTATTGTAGGTGATAAAATCTACCACTGCATGTAGTGACACTGCAGAGTTTTTTTGTTGTTTTTGATGACAAACTCTGGGAATAAAATTTTGTTGTTTTTATATATTTTTTATAATTCTCTTTAATATGCCAGGTCAGATGTCATCTAGTGAACTCTAATTTTGTGCAGGTTTACATATGTTTTGTTTGTAGTGGCTGGCATACCTACTGTGTTCTCTCTTCTAGTTAATTCACTAACAATGCAATTCAGTGGATGCTTGTATTGCTCAGCACTCTGATAGTACAATACTGATGAGTATGATAATTATTATGTTGCTCACCGCTCCTTTTTCCCAGGCTGAGGCTTTTTGTGCCTCTGAAAGCCATAGCACAGAACATTTGATGTATTTTAAATTCTGACCCTGCAAAATACTGTCAAAATGTGAACAGTCCAGGGCCTAATTTGCTGCAAATAAAATTTAATACTGTTCTTTCACACTATCCAAGTCATCTCTAAAGTGAACTTCGTTGCATGTAATTACAGTGCATTTGTAATGGTACTATCAAAATTGGATAGTTAACCTGAGTCTCTTCTATTGATGATTCCTTCCTTTTGCTTTCAGTGAGTGCTTTAGCTTACTACTGCATCTCTGAACAGTGCTTCTGCAAAAGTACGGGGAAGTGCTTTAAGCATGATTATAGAACTCTTATTTACACTGGTTGTATAAACAGCTGTACACATGCTCATACAAATAGTCCCAGTGAGATCAATGCAACTGTTTGCATAAAATAAATCACAATTGCACCTTTTTTCCATTTACATTTCTACCCATTGAAATCAAAGTAACAGTATTATCAGGAGAATTCAGTTCTAGAAGCTAATTCTGTATTAACATACTGCTTGGCTCTGCCTTTTTTCTTTCTTTCTTTCCTCTGGTCTAAAGCAAGCAAAAGCCTTAGATGCACTGTCTGTGGGAGGGTTTTAAGTGATGATTCAGGATTTTGTTTGTGTCTGCACTAGGTCTGAATATACCAAAATATGTTCATGATTTTTCAGAAATGTTGTAGGATGCCACAGAGTATGTAAATACCCTTTGCCAGTTATGTAGCATATTTACAAATACAAATATATTCTTATAGATTTGGTAAACCAAAACTAAATAAATTGTATTAAAATAGCGTTGAAATTAATTCTACTTTACTGTGCCTTCACTTCTGCTTTAGAATCACCCTAGCTAGACTAATTTCATGCCTTTCTTGAAATACACAACATAATCTTAGAGAAAATGGAATTTTCTCATGTAACCTTTTTAAAATACAGAATTGCCCTCTGTAGAACACATTTTTATCCAGTTTAATCTTGTCTTTCATTTAATGAGTTCCTTCTCAAACTCAAGTCATAGCAGGCAGTGAGGTTTATATCTGAGTGTCAGTGGTAGCTGTCATAAAACTATTCATCCCTTTAATTCTGGGCAGTGTAATTGGTTCACTTCCTTCTTGCTGCTGAGATTGCTTTCATCAGCAATTTAAGCATTTTGGAAACCGGTACTTTATTTTTCCCAGTGCTTTACAGTTTATACAAGCCATGGCATTTATATTTAATTGTGCCTGGCACTTTAAATAATTATTATTGTTTTAAGTTGCATATTATTTTCCTAGTGATAATAGAGTTGTTTGTAGTCTCTTATGCCAGATATCTACTTCAAAACTTTTTAATTTCACCAAAATACTGAGCTGTTTGAGAGAGAGGTATTTCATGATGCCAGGGAAAAAAATGTGGTCTTCTAATGCCTTAAATTCTTGTGGCTTTTAGCATGAAATCTTAAGGCTTGGTGAGAGGTAATAGTGTTGTTAGGAGTACTCTTTAGTAATCTTTGTGAAACAGCTTTTCAGAAACTATTCTGTGTGTTCTCAAAAGTTTTTATTTCAGGCAGACAGATGAATTCTGTGAATATTGTCCTGGGAGCGGGAATATACCATTGGCAATTAGAATTACCAGGCTTTAACTTACTATGTGCTGGGTGGTCTTTCTGCCTCCCAGTGACAGATCATGTGATAGGGATTGAGTTTTGAATACCGTGGAAGAGGTGAGGTTCCTTCCTCTCTTCCCTTGCAACATTCAGCCTTCCAGGCCCATAGCTTGAAAGCAGCAAAATGGGGCCAGGGAATGCAGAACACAAGGTAAAGTATTTAAGTTCAGGAAATGTGGCATTATGTATTAATTATGTGACACTTCAGGTTCCACTGTGTCAAAAAGAATGTGTTAGCATGGGAAAAAGTTCACAGAAGTACTAGAAAGTTCAAGAAATTCTCTCAGCTGAAAATAATTGAAGGTAAGGAATGTAGTAGAATAAGCATGTATATGTATTACTTCCTATTCTTACCCTTTCTTAGGCATTTACTTAGGGATAAAAGCCTTTTTCTAAA
Organism: Nettapus auritus; assembly: GCA_011076525.1. Taxonomy (NCBI): domain Eukaryota; kingdom Metazoa; phylum Chordata; class Aves; order Anseriformes; family Anatidae; genus Nettapus; species Nettapus auritus. The sequence goes on along the minus strand of CM021768.1, from coordinate 61,354,553 downwards.
TGGATCGTTGGTCTGAAACACAGCAGCTGTTATTATCTCTGGAAACCCCTACTGAAGGAATTGTTTTTTAATTCCCTGCAGTTGTTTCTCATTACTTATAAATTATACTAGAAATGTGTATTGCAACCAAGGGACAAAGTAACTCTTCTTGCTGATGTTCTCAAAAATCTCATGCTGAACCAAGATAATAAGAAGTGGAAGAACACTGCCAGAATTTAGGAAATTGGGAAGGTCAGTCTTAGCTATTGTGGGATGGGAGCAAGCTATGAAATGAAGAGGGGATGGGGAAACAACGTTGAAAACAGCTGTGAAGGAAGACTAATTCTGGGAAAAGGGTATAAAAAATAAAGGCAAGTGGATGAGGAAACAAAAGAGGCTGGCTTGGGACATGTGGTTGAAGAATTAAGGGAAAGCAGAGGAGAGTACATGGTCTGGCAAAGTCTAGAGAGTCAAGAGAGTCAAATTTTGAAAGGAGGGAAAAAGAATTGGAGATAAAGCTGGGGTGGGAGGAAAATGAGTAACTTCTACAGGAAGTTCTTTTTAGACCCAGGAATAGTTATCCTTTCTACTGCTGTTAGCAGATCACAGTGAAAGCAAGTTGTTAAATTTGTCTTTTGTAGTGCGGTGAACTGTGAAGATGATAATAGCCTCTCATTCCTATCTCATTTAACCTATACTAAAGATTTTAACCTGATGAAAAGAGCAAGGAGTGTAGTACAGGTGGGATGGGGTGGGTTCACATCTAAGGAATGCCATGAAAGGATTTTCATTCATTCCCCTTGTACATGTTATGGCACTTTTAATTATTATATACAGTTTTTACATGGTCCCTGTCATGTGCAGTTACAAGATGGAAAGTAATTACTCTGAATACTTGGAAATAGAGCTTCATAGTTTGATGTCACCTAATTTATTGCAGAAGAACTATTCTGGGATACAAACTTGTTTGTATCTGATTTATCTGATATCTTTGCAGGCTTTGCTTAATTCATCTTGTAAAAAAGAGTAAATAATACGGCATTATTTTTCTGTAAATCATCAAAAGGTGATTCTAGATTCGTGTTAATGGTATTTGTTAATAGTGCCTGCCTAGAGATGTGTGTATTCTGGTATTTGGTATCACATAGCCTGTACTTGACTCTTTATTTACTGATAACTCAGCTGTTACTGAGGATGGTTTCTGTTGCAAATTAGACTCTGCTTTTCTGCCTGTTGGACAGCAGGTGCCTCAGATTAGACGTCTGCAGATGCATTTAGTGGTCAGTTGTGAAACATTAGGTTTAAATGACTTGGTAAATATCACATAAAATCTGTGTCAGAGGAAGAAATACAATTCCATTTTACAAGGATATCATTCAAGTTACTGAACTGTGATTCCATCCTTTCATCGCATTTTTGTTGTTGTTGTTCTAGATATTCTTCCCAAATGCCACAATAAATGCAGAGATCTTGCTGGTAACAGATTAATTCCCTGCACGCTGTCCATAATGTGAAACGAAAACTAAATAAATGCAGCTCAAGAGGTGTATGCAGTTCAAAGTGCTATGTGATCACATGGTCATATACCTGAAACTAAAGATCACAAAATATATTAGTGAAAGCTGCAGAGTACTTGCTAACTTCAGAACACTTAAGTAGCTTATGCTACAGTGGGTGTTTGTGCCTTTATAATTCACTGATGGATCTCTTCAGTCACTTCTGCAGACTCTTTTGACTTGAGAACAATAGGTAAAGTGGTGTTAGGCTGTTTATCAGAAATCACTGTTCAAACTCGCATTATGATGCTTTCCTTGTATATAGTTAAATAGATCTATTTTACTTGAATATAATCTGGGTAGAGAAAAAGATATTCAAGTCTTTTAAGAGACCTCATATTTCAAAATCGGTTAAACCATGTAGTAGTGGTGTTCTTTGGGTAGGAAATGCTGACTGCCATATATGTTCAGTCACTATTGATGAAATGGGCATTTGTGAAATCTTTGGGATGAATGATGGTGTTTAAGGTTGAGTGCAAGCTGCTGCTAAAAGGGGAGCAGCTTTGTCTTGTCATTGCTTATGGCTTGGTACTCTCAGTGGATTTTTTACAGTGACAAACTGAGTCAGTATAGAAGGTAACTCCAGCTAGAAAGAAGCAAACAAGCCTCTTCCCACCCAAATCCAGCTCAGCTCTGAGAGGGGAAAAAACAACCAACCAAAAAAAAAAAATACTACCACCACCAAAGTCTTAAACTAAAAAATACCTTTACAGCTGAATGAGCAAAGTAAGGCAAAGGATACATAAGAAAAGGGACAGGGGCATGGACATCAGGTCGAGGAAAGAGGGATAACTACTATGGCTAAAGTTACTGGCAAATGTAAAACACTTCTTTCCTTCTTTGAAGGAAGGTTTTTTTTGTAGTGGAAGTTCCTTTACATGAGTCTGTTTCTACACATTGCATCTCTATGTTGTCAAACTTACTGAGATTTAGCACTCAGGATAGAACAGAATATCTGAGCTAATGAGAAGTAGAAAATTATTTTCCCTTATTTCTGCACCTGCTTAGTTGAAGAAGTAAATTGACTGCTTTCCATCTTGGTTAATCTGTGGGTTTGATGCTTGCGTGAGGCTCTCCAGATTAATTATCAGGTTTAGTAAATGATATAGGAAAAAGTAATCACATTCTGCATGCGTTAGTATCACAGTGCCAAGACTTCCAGCCTCAGATGTGTAATTTATCTGTTAAAATGGAACTACTGCACAGATTGTCACAAGCACTGGCTATGTTCTCCCAATTTTATGTTCAGTGTAATATAAAACACTGAATTCCTCTTTTTTTTTTTTTTTTTTTTATACCTTCCCCCTCCATGGCTCTTAGATATGTATCATTTTCAACAATGTCTGTTTTTCTGCTGAGAATCATTTTTTTTTCCTGATTAGCAAGTCCAGAATAACCTCTCTAAATAGAACTTTGCCCAACAATTCTGTGCATCTTCTTACCATTCTGTTTAACAACCTTTATAGCTCAAAACATTGGTTTAGTCAATACAGTGCTTAAATTGGATTTTATTCAGAAAAATTCTGCCCTAGTTTTAAACTTCATGAAACCTATCCTGTATTTTTTCCTCAGTCATTGAATAATGAGTTATTAAAGAGAAGGTACTGCTAACTGAAAAACTAATGATTCTTTAAACTATGAAATATACTGTTCTTTTATTTTCCTTCTATGTACAAGTTCATGGCTAGATTATTAGTACTCCTACTTGTTGTTTAAATTTGTCTACACCTGTATTGTAACTAATTATATTCATAAGGACTTGACTGTTTAAAATTAATTCCAAGGATTATATATTTTTCAGTTTTCAGTACATATAATGCAGGTCACGCAATGTGTAATGCTAGGACACCTAGCATTACTTGTGCGTTTTTTGGCAGTTGTGGTCTTTTCTAACTTAGTTGTAATGTTCTCTAAAACGTTTCAGGAATAGAGTTAATTGTGGACAGTTGTATGTCTTTCAGCATCTAATTAGAACATAATAATTACATGCTGTTTTGTAAAGCCTAGTTTGCGATGGATTTGTGTTCTGTGTTCCCTGAGCCCTTCTATCTGCATTGGAAATCACTTAAGAATCTTAGGTCTTGTTAGAAGAGTGACAGTTATGGAGCTTGTAAGTGCTGTCACACTCTGAGCTGGGTATGTCATCTGTTTCTCACAAATGGAGACAACAGGAATGTTTATTTATTTATTGGAAAAGAGATGAACTGCTTCTTTTGCATGCATATTGTCAGCTTTCGGCAAGGTCTACAAATTTGCATTTGACATCTTAGGTTTTTGAAGTGAAAGATAATCTGAAGCTTTTCACATTTGTTTAAACTGCATTAGCACTGGTAATGAGGATTATTATTAAATCTTATGGTTAATAGCTGGCAGAATCTGAAGTTATATGTGGGTCTGAAAAGCTGGGTATTAGGAAACATTGCACGCTGGAGGACCTATATTTTTAAATCAACTGGTGGCACCATTACCCCCTCTTGAAGATTAATTTTTGATTAGATATTTTAGACCTGAAGTTGGTGGTATCATACAGGACAGGAACGCCCATTTGGAATTTAGCGCAAAGTGCAAGTAGGTTTGAAAACGTGAAACAGAAAAGTCATACCACAGTTGATAACTGTGGGAAAAAAATATATACGGCAGATCACCAGTTTTGCAATTTCAAATGTCTTTTCCAACTTTGTCAAATCAAGATTATTGTTCTCAGGAAACTTTGCTGGAATTGCCTTACTGTTATGATTTTCATATTGATTTAAATTAAAGTATATAAGCGTCTATAGGGTGAATCATACAACCTGTGTTTGAGGTTTGCTGAGCAGCATCTGCAAGCTTGTCATTAGCAAGAAGTCCAGTCTATTCCAGGTGTTGTGCATGGTTGCTTTCTGAGAGAACCAGAGCCGTGACAATATCAGAGCTGTGTTACTTAAAACAAAAAACTAGCTCCTCTCCCCTCCTCCAAGAAAAACATACCCCAAGCCCCCCAAACCAGGTAAATTATATACAACAATCTTTATTATGAGCCATGAATACCTCATTATGTAATTAGAAAATATTACTTAGTTTGGCAGAGCCTAATTTCTCCTTTTTTTTTAGTGCTTCTTATGCCTTTCTGTCCTCCAGTGCTTACACTAAGCAGAAAATGGTTTATACCTGGAGCTGTGCACACACTATTGGAGTTGACAAGTAATTTAGCTGATGTGCTGGGTACATGCATCACCTGATTGGCCAGCAGCTGCTTATTAAACAAAGTGCAAATGAATGAAAATTCTGTGTGTTTCCTTCAGATGGACAGTAACCCGAATGCCCTTCTACTTACTTTGTCTCCATAAAAATTGTAAAAATTGATTTTTAATGTTTTCCTCCTCAAATTTAGATGAGGTTGCTCCATGGATTTAAAAGTAATAAGAACAGGGCAGATAGGCAAGTAGTGTGCAGCCATATATGCTTCATTTTCATGGAAAACTCGACAAAAATCTCGTGTAGCTGCCAAAAAAGATATAGTCATCACAAAACCTCCAGAGTTGAAATGCATTTTGTAATTGATAGGAATTTATGTAAACTGTCACTTTCATCACTTAAGTAAGTAAAGTAAGTTACAGCTTTGTTTCTGTAACAGACATAGCAATGATTATGAAGTTGTTGATTGCTGAACCTGACTTTAAATTTGTGTTTAGAATTCTTTCCAGTTATATACAGTATGATGAGAAATTAATAAAAGGAATCCAAACATCTGGTCCTTAAAATTGTTTGCCTGCCTAGTAATTATCTTCAGACAGAGCAAAAAAGTTAGCTGATGAGGTTTTGATGTATGCTTTGTGTGTCTCTGCATAACTTAAATTTGGATACTATTTTCATTTGAACTGGTAGCTATTATAATCAGTTTGCATGAAGATAAAAGAGCATTGTCTTTAAAGTATGTGACTGCATACTTACAAGTCGTCTTTGTTATTGATGGAAAATTAGAACAGTCAGTTGCTGCTTGAAGTAGAGGTTAGATGTACGGTTAAATTCAGTACTTTAATGGTGAATCTGAGCTTGTTTTGACATTGAAATTGTTTTCAGATGATTTTGTTTGAATATTGAGGGAGCTTCTCTAGATGACATTGCTTTCCAGTGAGTTCTATTCTGCAAACATAAAATACTATCTGAAACCTACATTCAGGTGTATGCTATTTCTTGCAGTACAGTATTTCTTTATAGCCTCAGCTCTACACCCCGGTATTTAGTGTTCAACTATTTTTATTTTCTCTTTTAACATATTTTCTCTTTGTCTCTTTCTTGTTGCCTTTCTTGGCATCATTTTTGTTGTATTTTCTTAAGAGCTGAGGGACTTCTCATTTGTGTTCTTATCATAAAGATCAGAGAATTTTCAGGGAAAACAATTTAAGAATGGAAAGATTTTTGGAAAGACAATTTAGATTGGTTTTCTTGTATTCCTAGCCTAATTAATTAGGTACTGTATTTCTCTTTAATTTATACAATAAAACTAAAATGTATTCTTGAACTTCTAATGAATTAAATGCATCCTACTGAAGAATGTTTTCTGCAGACAGTGGATCCCATCTGTAATTTTCCACTACATATGTGGAAAATACGACAGTTATTTACGTGAAGAAAACAATAAATAAAAAATCTTGGAGAGTATTCTAGCACTGTTCAGTGCATGTTAATGCTTAGATGCAATTGAGCACCATGAAAAAAAAAAAAAACAACTCCCTTTAAGACAACAGATTGTAAGTTGCCCAAGATGTTTTAAACAGATTGACAAAATTCCCCATTAATATGGGACAATAATTGGATAATAAATTGGATACAGCTAATTGGGTACAATGCCACCATCTCTTTATAGTTATTTCTGTAAGTACATTATTTCTCTCTAAATCTTGCATGCAAATTGGGATTAATTGTGCTTTGCTGTAAATTCGCAGGAGGTAACAGAGCGCTTGCCCTTTCCTTTTCTTTACTAGCCACAGTGTAAGAGTGTTTCATAGTCATTTGCTGTTCTAGCTTCTTAGCCACAGTAAGTAGAAAGTTGATAGTTACAGGTTCCATTTAGGATGCTAAAATATCACAAAAATGAGTTGGGAATAAACAGGTAGGCATATGGGTTGAGAAGATGCTCTAGTGCTAATTTCAGAAAAAAATACATGGTTTCATATTTGTATGTTAACCATTCAGCCAATGCATGCACTTATTCTAGATTTTTATTTAATGTGAAAAAGAAAACTAGGTCTAAAATATTATCCTTTATAGATCACTTTAAAAATAGATTTGGCTAGTGAACTAAAGTGTCTAATAAGCCTTGAGGATTTCCTAAAGCTACAATGTGGACATGTTTCTGAATTACTTTATACAGAGAACACTAGGTGAAAGAAGACTCTTCTCAAATCAAGAAGTGCTTATTTGTACATGCAGTACATGCAGTGCTCTTTTGTGAAATCTAAGCTATTTGAAAAGTAACTTCATTCAGTATATGCTTAAAAATCCTGGTAAATGTAAAACATTCTTGATTTTTAATAATAAATTCACACCTTGCTAACTATTCCAACTATTCCACTTAGGTCTTCATGTAAAATGTATTAATTTCAAGGTGAAATGCAAGTTTTTTTTTTTTTGTTGTTGTTGTTTTTGTTTGTTTGTTTGTTTGTTTTTCCTAGTGATGTAAAAATGGAGTTTACCATGATTGTTCTCTTCTCTTTCTTGAAGATCTTTCCTTTTAGATGCTTTTCACAGTTTTTCATTTACTGAGAGGTTTGCAAGCTGGCAATCATTTGCTCTTTTTACCATCTTCCTCACAATTTTTCTTCTGTTAAAACCTGTACATTTTATTTCATTTGTTTTAGTGTCATAAAATAAATAATTGAAATAATGCAATTTTAGTAATGGCAGGATACCTTAATATCACCTATATATTGTTTCAGGTTATCAGTTAATCAGAAAAATAGTCTGTGCAATTCTTCTTATATTCAAGTTTACAGTAAAGCTTTATACACAATAGTTAAGGCTGTTTTACCATACTATAAAAAAGTCCAGCTTTACTTAATGTGTATATTATACAAATACATTTTTTAATAGATCACCCTTTAACTGCACATTTAAGTTAATGTCTCTATTCAGAGTAATATGATTTCTGTCTTGTGCAAAATCTTTGGCGGTTAACATTTAAAATGTTTGTGTACATAATAAAGAATAGTAATTTGAGAGAAGTTGAGAATGGTTAGTGTCATCAAAACTCCAGAAACTTCAGCTGGTTTATAGATTTTCATTACACTTTTGAGGGTGTAATCCTTCTCCTGTTGCATTAAATAAATTCACAAAATTTTCCCCTGTGATTAAAATGTTGCTTGTATTCAAGCAACAATAGCTTCTTTCCTTTTTTTTTTTTAAAAAAAAAAAAAAATGTTTTGTTTTTCTGTATTGACAGCTATTTTAGTGTACTGCTTTTCCACTTGAGGTAGGGATTTGGCATGGTGGCTCTTCCAAGGTGAGTTACTAATCTGGTGCTTTCTTTTGCAATATAGCAAAAGGTCTTATCCTTGGCTGGGCAGATGAATTGGTTACCAATTTGTTGTCTTTGTCATTGCTTAGCCATTCTTGTCTGACTTGTCAGATGAGCAATGGTTCCCTCTATGATGGACTAAATTACCATTAGGGACTGGAATTTATGTTGTAGTATATTCTATCATCTGGTCAGGACCAATACAAATTTATTTCTTAAAATGCGAATTTGGCTGACTTTGGTATATTGTTCTTCTTGCAACTAGAAGTGATTTTTTTTTTTTTTTTTAAACATTGCTGCAGTTTAGGAATACGTCATTACCAACTGTGCTTGATAAGGTCAAGTGCAGTATACTTGTTTTCCATTGCCCACTTGTGTTAAGACAGCTAAAAATGACTTTGATACTTTTTTTCAGTTAAGGAAGTATTGAGGCTACCACAATTGAGTGTGAGAAAAGGTCTTGTGTCAGTCACCACATGCAGTCTCAAATAGAAGAAGTGGGTATGTAGGAATGGCACTGCTTTGAAAGACATTGGGCTGTCTGTTCTATCCAGCAGGAACTACTATTTGGTTTGGTGGAGTTTGATCTTGTTAAGAAAAACTCTACATTTCTCTAAGTATACTATTGATATGACAGTCTGAAGAAAGAATACTATTAAAAATAAGAGAGTAACCAAAATTATTCTCCATATTTCTATGTGTATACTTCAATATCTGCAATGTCAACATTCAGTAATTCTTTTTCATAGGTATTTTTCTGCATTGCTTAAATTAATGTTGAAAATTATTGGTGAATTAGTTGAATAATGCCTAAATAATAAATAGTTGTGAAGTAGTTGAGGAACTTGCAGATCCTTGTCTGAATAATGCGAATAATGAAAATATTTGAGGTTGTCTGAAAATGCTTTATTTAAAAATACTTTGACAATTTCATGTTACAAGTGAAGATAAAATTTTGATGACTTGTAAATGCCCTGCAGAGGAATTGATCTCCTGTATAAAGTGGATATAAGCCAGAGCACTTGTTATGGCACATCATTTATTACTGAAAGTATGTGCCACCTGAGAATAATGAATTCCATGTCATCTGTGAATATAGGTTTGGAGGAATATATGAGTATTTTATCCAGTACTTGAACAGATTGAACTGGGCCGGGAAGCCTGATTTGTAAGTATGAACAGTTTCTTTTTGCTAATACAGCAAGATTGGACTCTAAGGCCACCAAAGTCTGGAAGTAAGTTTTTCTCCTGAATTTAACAGGTTTTGGGTTAGATCCAGAATGGATTGTCTTCTAGACTGTCTTCAGCTGATGAGAATAGAGAACATCCTATAAGAGTTGATTATTTACATACAGTTACAAGTAATACATGTTCTAAGGGAAATGTAACAGTGATACACAAAAACATCACAGAAAATACATGAATATATTCTGCTAGTCCTTCAATTTGGGAACACATTTGATTTCATTTCAAAACTGTTGCAGTAACTTATAGTGCCCAGTAGCCCTGAATTCAGAACTAAAGCAGGATGACGGTAGAGGGGAAAAACAACAACAAAACAAAAAACCACAACACCTGCTTCTAATATTTTTTTCCTTCATTTCAAGCTTGGTTTTTCATTAGTACCTCAAAATTCTCTGGTTGCCTGAAAACCCCTAGGTGATCTATGTTTATCTCTGTTGGTCTATTCAGTATTGCAGCAAAGTAATTGTAAATTGCTGTGACCTTGTCAAAACAGCATGATTTTTTTTTTTTTTTTTGCTTTAAAAAATTAGAATTTTGGTATCTGGCTGCCTGATTGGTGGGTATATAATAGCATTCATATTCTTAATATTATACAATACTAGTTCAGGCAATGCCAATCAACCCTTGATAATTACTTGCAAAACCAACTCGAAACCTTGTAGCATTTAAAGCAAAATTGAGTTTTGCTGCTCACGTGGCCAGGAGAGAACTATCTGTTATTTATATAACTATTTATATGCAGGTACATATACATATGTGTGTGTGTATATATAATGTGCCCTTGAGTAACATGTTACTCATAAGTGGATGTACTGTGCATAGTATTAAGTGAGAGGTTGTGAATAATGGTTTCATCACAACTACGAGAATTTAGTTTTAAAATGTAAGGACTAATAGAACTCATGATGTTTACTTGCATACTGTTTTCCTGTTTCTTATTTTCTTCATTAGTTACCATTGGTATTCCAAAATGTTAAGTTAAAAAATGGAATGTGAGAGAGATCTGTGAACCAGTAGCCTTACTGTCATAGATACAAATGGATCCTATTGTCAAGTAATGATCAAAACTACTTAAAAACCAAACCAAAACAACAATAAAATCCCCACCACCTGGCCCAGACTGCTTAAAGCATGTTGTCTTCTGTTGAAAGTTGCATTTAAGCAAATGGGCAAGTTGTTTCATTTAAAGGGCTATACTTTAAGAAATGTTTAGATGTTTGCATTGATTAAGTTATACCTGTGGAAGGATAACTGGTGCATTAAACTATTAATCCCAGACACAACATACTTTCCTAAAACATCATCTTAACAGAAAATACTTGAAATTATTTTAACCAATCTAAGTAGCGATTTTTGATCAATCTTCGAAGCAGTGATGGCATTCATATTACTAAGCTGTAGCTTACTCTCTCAGATTCATGGTTGTTCATGTTCCATTATCACCAACTGTAAAACCATGTTTTTTGTGTCTAGTTGAACCCTTCATATACATACATATATAAATATATGTATATATCTTATGAGGTTCTATTTTCTTTTGTAGTAGAATATAATTGGTTTCCAAAACATCAAAATGCTTTGCAAAATGTGTTTTGTTTTATTTTATTCTATTTTTTTCATCATATTTGGTCATCACAAAAGCTGTTAACTAATTATCTTGTTGAGAAGGAATAAACCTTTTGTAACACCTAAGGTTTGTTTAATTATAGCCACTCTGGACCTGTTCCTTTTGGATCCAGATTGTAATTTTGCAGATTTTCGTATAATTTATTTCAGAGTGACTCTTAAGAATGATCTTGTGGAGCTGCTGAAATTGATTTTTTTTTTTTTTTTCCAATGGCAAAAATGGAATTCCTTCAAACTTATTTCCTTAAGAATAATGGAGAGGCTGTGTAGGTTCTTCACTACTTGTAATATGCATGCAGGAAAATAATGGTAAATAAGATAATGCTTATGAACTGTTTATTCTAGACAGACTATGGGCAGCTAATTGTTCATGATAATGGGTTAACTTGTCTTAGATGATGTGTTTTTTATAGGATTTGTGTATTACAACCTTCTTTGCTGTGCATGCAACCTTTAAGCTAAAACTCCTTTAAGAATAAACTGATTCATAAAACATAAGGTGTTATACACACACACCCCAAATAAAATAAATGTGATTTCTTTATGTAGACAGTCCTCATATCTGTTTGTTAGTAACTCCTGTTTTGTGTAGGGGTTTTACAGGTTGCTGAATATAATTGTTAACTATAGGGCTTCTTGCAGTTAGAAGCAAAAAAAAAAAAACCAAAAACAACACCAAAAAACACAAAGCAAACAAAACCACCAAAAAAAAAAAAAAAAAGAAAAAACAAACCAAAACATAAAGTATTGATTATGATTAAGAACTGTTGAATACTCCATCCACCATATAGTCATTGGTATCATTGTGGTTAATGAAACTATTGCTAACTTTTTTTTTTTTTTTTTTTTTTGGTTTTGGGTGGGGCCCCCTTTTATTTTTGTGGCTTTTTTTTTTTTTGTTGGTTTGAATGATGATAGAGGTACTCTAATGCGTGGTCAGTTTTCCAAGAGTAACAAACAATGACTATGTTTAGACAAGTTGTGTTATCTTGTGTACTATGGTTTAGGTTGAACTTTGTTTTGGATTCAGTACACCCATCTGCAAGTCAGGTGTATGACCCAATGTGGCTTGAAATCTTAAAAACATTCTCTGAAATTCTGTGTAGTGTCACTTTAAATGTAAGTTTAGGAACTTTAAATGAAAATGTGTTAAGTTTTCTTTGCAGAGTGTTATTAACTGGAGGGATTCTGGATTAATTTAGCAGCCAGGTCTGTTCTTTCAGCCATAAGCCATGCTGTCAGGGAAACTTAATTACACTTTAAGTGGGATGCAAATGAGTTGTGACACTACATCATTTCACATGAAAGGTTCATTACTTACATTAACTGCACAATGCTCTCTCCTAAGCATAGGGCTCATTACAATTTTTCTTTTTTTATCTTTTTTTTTTTTTTTTTTTAACATGGCTACATCTGAGTAGGGCTTTTACTTTTAATGTGTCTTTTCTTACTACATGTCCCTTCTTTAATCATTTAAGCTTTAAGCTGTTGAGTTTATTAAATGAGTTGAACCTGGATTGCATACAAGATACTAAAAGAAAGCCAGACATTAGAGGCTTCCAAAATCATCACTTTGAATTAATTTTTCCTCTTTTCAGTTTTCACATGCAGAGCTGTATTGATGCCTCATATCAAAGTACATACAGCTCTGCATGTGAAAACTGAAAATCATATGATGCATTGTATCAAAGTACATATCCCTAGTAAGGCTGCACATTTCTCACTTTTTTTTCCAGAAAAAAAAAGTTAGAAGAAAAAATATACCGTTATTCGTAGTGATTTATCATTTTTACTGGGACACGATAAACTAATGTTTGCTTTATAATGGAATTAAATGTATTAGAATGAGTGAAAATTAATGAGTTTTGATATATTGCTGGTCATTCTCAATTGAGAAAATAACTTCTGATAGGTCTTAAACTCCCTAGACCAACTACACAGTTGTTTGGTGGGTTTGTGCCATCAAAAAGCACTGCTGAAATCATTCAAAGGGATGTGTTGGAAAGTTTTCAACTTAATTTTCATCTTAATGCTCCTCAACATAATGTCCTTTTACTTTAAAAAACAGGTGTGTGTGAGGAAGTCTGACTTGTCTGCTGTAATGAGTGACCAGTTATTAATTAAACATGCTTACAAGAATATCATGTCAATGTGGACTTTTATTACAGGATCTCATTTAGGTTTTATTTTCAACTTAGCGTGACCAATTGAAAGCACTGTGAAACAGCACTGGGGTTGCCCATTCTCAGGAAGTTCTGCAAGTATATTTAATAAGAAAATACATCTTTGGACTTGTTTTTATTATCAATAAATTTATTTTGTTTGCAAGTTCACAGTATACTGGATTCTAAACCCTACGTTGCGACTTAGGTGGGATCTTGAACACAAGACTCTGAGGTACTGCTAATTTAATAATTACCAGTCAATCTAGTAAAACCCATTCCATTTCACTGAATTCAGTGCTCATGAAAATTGCTAACACTATACCCTTGAAAATATCTGGCAATCCAAGATCAGTGTTTTATTGCTCCTCTTTTGTACGAAGAGCAACTTTATTGCCCATTCTCTTGTGTTCTTCAGGAACATGCTGTAACCCTGGCTACAGAGGATAAAACAGGGATTCTCTGCCACTTCCTGCTCGGTCAGTTATCAAGCATGGAGTGCATGCTTTAGTAGCATCAATAATCCTGCTGAAGTCAGTGGGGTCACTTGGGAATGAAGTGGGACTATTCCTTGAAATCTGCGGGCCTTCCCTAGGTCTTAAATTCACTACGACTTGTAAAGATGATACCTGGAAAAGTTCTAATAAAAAGTTTTTTAGGTTATCAGCCTTCCTTTAGTCCTAACTTTATGCATTTTTGAAGTATATTTATCAGTGGCTCATTAACTACGAAACTGCAATATTAAGCAGGGTATCCAAGTTCGTAAACACTGTTTAACATGCTGCCATGGACCTAAGCAACAAAATAACTTGCTTTTCCTCAGAGGGGCCTGGGGTATCATCAAGCTGTCTATTTCGTATTTTGGCCTTGTATTAGATTAGAACACCAACAAGTTGATTTCATGAGCTTCCCGCTGCTTGAACCAATATATGACGTAGTTAGGTGAAACCTGTGAGAATAATTACCAAAAATTGATGTACCACATTACTTTTAAGTGTAAATGTGACTATAACCATTTTCTAGGCTGCAGTTTGTTCATACACAAATATCATGGTACCACCAAATAACTTTCAATCTTCCTCCTTCTTGGAAAGCTAATCACTGTGAACAAGCCTTTTGCTTAAAAAAACGACTTCAGAAAATAGGAACAACCCCCCCTTTTTTTTTTTTTTTTCCTGAGGCACTTTCTCTTTTTGATTATTCCTTTTCATATTTTACATCCTTTTTGAAAGGAAATTATTTAGCTTGTCTTATGCCTCAAATTTTCTGAGGACTATGTGAACAAGCTTACTGCAACTAAAGAAAAACAGATCTCAAGCTGCAGTGGCTACAACCTTGTTTAATGAAAAATTCACAAGAACTCAGGCACTTCAGTGTTTCTTCTCTAAGGCGGAACAGATTCAATATAACAGAAAGGAGAAACTTGTGCCATGGTGTCTTTCTGCAGATTATATGCTTGTGGATGTTAGTATTCCCAGAGCATGCAAGAGGTGACTTCAGTTTAACTAGTGAAGGGTGACTGACTTAGAGCTTAATAAGCTGCTTATGCAGAATGGTCTTCCTTCAAAAAAATCGCATGTGATGCAGTCATGTTACCCAGGCCAAGACAAAAGCTGTTTTACAAGCATTATTGAAAATTTCCACAGGTTTTATTTTGGTTCTTCAAGAAACAGATCTCCAGGTGCTGTCAGTTAAAACTCAAGGCTTGTGACACTAGCCAACTCCTGCAGTGCAGGAAAACAGAGTTCATATGGAATCCTTTAGCATAGCCTAGTTAGATTTTTTTTTTTTTTTTTTTCTAAGCTCATGAAGAGCTTGTTTCTCATGATTAAAAGATATTTTGATATTTTTGATAGATGGCAGATTCGAAAAATTTACTTTTTAGAAGTTGATGTGCTTTTCAAAAATGTTTGAAAGCTTCTTTGAATAAAATGAAACTTCAGTTACCTTCAGTAGAATCCTTCAAGTATTGGAATATTATAAAATATCAAAATTGGCCTTTAAAAGCTGCCTGGATACTGCCCTTTTTTTAGGTAAATAAAAAAATTCCCTTTGAAAAGGGAATTGTGCTTGATGGTTCTTTAACTTTTTGGTACTATCTAACATTTTATTTTAATAGAAAATCAATGTGTTTTTGTTCTTTTCACTGTTATTTCCAGCTTTAATGATGCTTTTGAATGGTATATATGCAAGAAGCAGGGTGCAGAAAGCCTGTGGTAGAGCTGAGGAGGGAGCAGTGGTTTTGAAAGCAGGATATCATGCATTGTGTGTTCCCTTTTCTCATAGTGACCTGACTTTAATGGCTGCTACGTAGATTGCAAAAGGGTATGGACAAAGGTTATTCCTTGTCTCTGAAGTAAGAAAGTAAGTATAAGAAAAGATGTAGAAAGCAGAGTTGTAAGGAATAATAATGGTAATAAAGGGGCTTTCAGGGACATTCCTACTTTTTTCCCTTTTCTGGACTCTGCATGACTTATCTACACTAGAAAGTTTTTTGGATTCAGAATATCCTAAGTTAAGAGTAGAGGAAAGAAGAAACATGCTGTGTATTAAGGAAATGGAATGAAAATTTAAATTATTATGAATGATCTTATAGGATAAGGAGAATAGTAGTATAATTGAATAGGTGCAGGCAAATCGAAACACAAACTAGCAGATGTAAATGAAATGTAGTGAAAGAGACACTGCATTAATCTAACATTTATATTTAGGATTGCCCTTTTTATTCAGCTGCCAATGACCTACTTAAATATGTCCTTTCTGGAGAGACTGTGCTAGTAGTTGAGCAAGTAGTATTAAAAGAAGGATGAGTTTCTTAAATACTACAGAAGTGACTCCAGGTTTCTGCTAAAAGCTTGAGGATTTTCTCTCTACAGTTATAACCGTCAGTTGTGAACTTTAAGATTTCCACTTCAGCTTAGTAGTAGCTGATTTACTGACAGGTTGGGCTTAGGCCATGTTTGTTCCATTTATGCCTACATAAATGCTAGTATGAAACATAGATGTGTAGATCTTCAGTATACATTGTAAATAACTTCTGAGGGAAAACAGTTTACATTATTTTACAATTTTCATTTTTTCTTCTGTTAATATTTGAAACTTTCAATGAAGGTAGTTCAGTTCTTGGTTTTTGTTGTGTAATTCATATTGATTTATGTTATCTGTCAGATTATTAATTGTAGCTAAGGTGGAAAAATGCCTTTGCAGTATCAGAACAGAATGATTCAGGGCAATGCAGCTTAGTGCATTAACCATACTGGAATTTAAAACTCCTTTGCCCCTTCACTAATTATTTCTATTCACTGGACTTTCTGGAACGTGGTGAGAGAATTGCCGAGAACTTATGAAAAATGCAACCTTGTTGATCCTTTCAGGAAAGACTGGAAAATTGGTCAGGGTGATCTTGAAAATTAACTGGTTTGAATGTATTTGTGTATAATATCTGAAGCTGATTATTTGTGCTCACCTAGCTGGTGGCCTAGGGCTATCTGAAATGGCTTGGTGTAAGATTTGCTAAAACAAAGGTCGTACAGAGTTGCTTACTCAAACAGGATGATCTTGCTGGAATAATTCAGCACTGGCTTCCATGGTTGCTGTGGGCCAGAGCGCTTGAGAGTAAGTGGGTTACGTACATAAGAATCAGGGTACTCTTCTGCGTGGCTGGTTTTGTCTCTGCTGCCCCTTTCCTGCTCTGTTGCATGAATGTTTCTTTTACTGGAAGAGGTGAGTTGAGAGAAACAGGGAATGGACAGCACTTGATGTGCTGCCTTCATACTGGGGAGGGTGAGCATGGGGAGTGGGGGGGAGGTGGGAAGAACTAACCAATTACTTCAGGGAAAAATTTACTATTTCTGTCAGCTTCTCCAGAAAAGTTATGAACAAGCCGATTAGACTTGCAATGTGCTCTTATGGTGTGCTTTTATGATTTTTATGATTACTTTACATTTTCTCCTGGAGTTTTTTATGACTTCTGAAAATGCACCATGGTATTTAGTAGCAGTAGTGCAACTACTGTTGATCTCTGCGTAACATTTGAAAGACAATGATTATTGTACTAAGGGAAGAAAATACTTTCCTTGCAAACAAAGTGTCAATGGTAAATATTATTCAAAGTGTTTTGAATAAATATACATATATATTCATTTATCATGTATATTTGCTTTGAATAGTAAGATGTTAAAAACACAAATATTTACAATTGAAAAGAAGCAGTAGGGTGCATCAGTGTCTTTACAACTAATGGTCTGTAACCAGAAACACTACTTTAAAGTAGCCTTTATAAGTATTATTTTTTGGCCATGAAATTGCACAGAAGGCAGAGAACATTATAGATTAAAAGTAAATTGTAGGAGACAGTTGAGACTAGACATTACCGCCATTATATTGAGTGGTATTTTATGCTAAATTAGTTTAAATGGAACTGTCTTGGGACTCTTATCTCAATGTGATTTAGCATGTAATGGGAGTTGCACTATACCCGCAGTGGCCACATTTTTTTTTTTTCTTTGTTATGTGTCTTGATTGGGATTTTTTTTTTTTGGTGTTCTTTGATGTCATGAATTTTCTTCCTTGTTCCAGGGGAATGTGACCCCTTTGCTGTTGTGGGGTGAAATTATAAATTACACCTTTGTTTATTCGTGGTTACTGCAATCTCATGGAAATTATTTATAAAGCAAGGTTAAGGGAGCATTAAGTCCTCCTTTGAGCATGAACTGTTACTGTTTCCATTCAACCTCACATGACAAGGAAGAGTCTTAATTCTGTCAGGTTTAAAGGCATCAGAAATTGTGATTCATTCTCCACACTGGAGGCTTGAATTCTTTCTTCTTCCCGTATTAGCAGTCACAACAGCGGTGTAAACTATAAAAAGCCATTTGCACTTTCTTATTTTTAAAAAAGTAAGACAAGGCTCAGTTGAACAAAAGGCGTATTGATGATACTACATAGTAAATGGAGTATATAAGTTATGTTAGTGACATACATGCCTGAAAGCTTGAAAGGTCCTTGTTACCCTTTAATCAAGTTGGCAAAACCAGCTTGATATACTTAGTATTTAATTTTCTGTTGCCCTTCAAGACATGGAACACTCATCTCATGGTGTGTTCGCTTTGAGTAGTTCATTGCATCTGTGTTGTGGGGCCTCTGCTAATATCATTCCCCTCCTGGATATGCATAAGTGAAAGCATAAGAAAGCATTTAAATCAATGAAGCTAACAAATAAACAGCATGTGGCTGATGCATGGCCTGTCAGTTACAAAATACCGTGTGTAGGTCATATTGATGGCTTCTGGTGAAGAACCATACTGATTATTGACAGCAGAAGTCTGTATGTGATGAACATCTAATTGCGATTATGTTTACATAGAACGGTAGCAAGTTAGCAGTAGTGAGAAAAATATGATCCACCATTCTGTTGTGAAAAATTTTATCTACTGTATTATAAAAGTAATGGAGTTGATAATGGGTTCTAGAAACATGATTTTAATACTTATTTTCAGATATACAGACTATATAAGTATTTTATTTATCTATTCTGTATAAGATGTTGATGTGGATAACAGAAAATGATCTCAGGAATTCTTATTTTAATCTCTACTATTGTCTTTACTCTTTTCATTTTAATTTTAGTTTTCCCTTGATTATGAACATTTTTCTTGTGTAAATCCCAGGATTTACATAAGCATGTAGAGCGTGAGCAAAAGAACAAGGAAAAATGTTTTAAAATAAGCAAATAAAAAAATCCCTCTTACTACCTGAGCAGTAGGATTTTTTTTTTTTTCAGCAGACACTTGTATCCTTATCCGAATAATATCTACAAATTTGCCGTGTTGATTAGGTGCTGTGAATTATCACAGATTTCCATTTTGAACCAAATCATATTAAATTTTATTTATTTGGGACAACTAATACCAGAGAGGAAAAAGAAAGAAAAAAAAAAAAAAAAAAAAAAAAAGAGAAGGGCCTGTTACAACATGCCTTTTTGAAGGGGTTTTCAGAAAATTTGTCCAAGGTTCCAGAGTAGCTGACTGTTTAATTCAGGTCACTGTGGGAGAATTTGCTTGGTAGATGAGTCCTTAGTGAGTGTGGTGCTTTTATTTTGGTATAATTTATTTAGTATTACTGAGATATTCTGGAATATTGACATATACACTATATGATTTTTTGAATTTGGGGTCAAATTTCATTAAGTTGCATGCGAGCATTGCACTAAAGCTGATCAAACAGTTCTTCTTATCTTAAACTATTCTCTTCAGATACTAAAAAAAAAAAAAAAAAAAAAAAAAAAAAAGTCCTGTGTACAAATTAATAACTACTTCAAATTCTGATCAGATTGGAAAGCAAGTGAATTTCCTCTAAAAAAGAAGAAAAGTAATCAAGCCTTTTGAATTCCAAAAGTCAGGTATAATTCCAGTATTACTATACACACAGTCAACATCTGTTCTATGCATTTGTATAGCTCTGATATTTTTGTAATAATCATAGTGCAGGAAATCAATGAAAGTTGTATTACTATGCTTTCCACTTCTTCTGGCAAGGTTATAGCCAAGTAGTTTTAGAATAACCAAGTGTGCACACACTTCATCTTTGGCAACCGTAGTTAAGATGCGTCATTCTGTTCAGTGTAAGAGATTGGATTGATGTACATCTTAATATTATGAATGTGATTGACTTTAAATAAATTACTGAAGGAATATTAATAAAAATGGAGTCAAATAGATTATCCTTATATATGTAAAAAAACATGATTGATTTTTGGCAAAAGACTTGAGCTTTAATATGGAAAGATGTTTGTATGTCTGCATTTATAGCTTTCCATCTAAAATAGCTTTGGAAAAAGCCAGGGAAAACATGACTCATACAGAAACATTTGCTGATAGGATAAACTTTGCAGAAGTCTAACAAATTAAAGACCTTGTTTAAATTTCACTGAACTTGTTTTGTGGCTTCTGTGATGTACAGTACATATACTGATCTTCTTTACAGGAAAAGTGTATCAACGTCTAATCCAGTGGTACAGACCATTTCTGCAATGAGGTGTGATGTGTTTGTGTGCCTGTTACAGTTAATTAAGGACTGAAAAATCTGGTGCATAGATTCTAGACAAAAGAATTACACTGCATCCTATATTGTGAGAAGGGAAGACTCACAACAAACATGAAACTCTAGCAAGAGCTAGTTCTCACTGATTGCTATTTTTAATAAAAGCTAATTCCAGTTACACCTTTGGTGAGTTTTCTTTCACCATTGTAAATTGACTTCAAGGTCTAATGTTTACGGATCCAAAAAAGTGCACAGTGTGTCTACAACCAGAAGATACCTTCAGTATTTGTTCTCAACAAGTACTGAGTTCTTTCAAAAGGATGATAATGAGTTATATCTGGATTTGATAAGTGCTATGTCGTAGCCGGTTAGGAAGTTGTCTTGGCACTGGTCAAATTCATTTAGATAATGCAGGCTGCAGTGTTGGGTATAAATGACCCCAAAAGGTGATTAGGCAAATGAAAGACAGTTGAAACTGAACGTAGAAAAGGCAATTGATATGTTTTAGAAGTGGTTTGATGGAGAGGTAAATAACTTATCAGTGTATTGCTAAAGTAGACGTAGTTTATTGTGACCAAGTGAAGATGCATGATGTGCAGTCAAGAGAGTAAAAAAAAATAGAGTACAGTACAGAATAAATAAATAGATTGATCTGGTATTTGGGAATATCCAAAGGGAAGTAACAGAAAAGATTAGAAGAATGAAAAGATTTACATGAGGAAAAAAAAATTACAGTTGTACTTGACTTGAATTAAGTAGATACTACTAACTGTATAACATCTTAACAAGATGATCAACTTTGATTTTAGTCTTAATTTTAGGGCAAATGTTTCTCTAGTCTAATGTGTACAAGCTCTGCACTGTGAGATTTAACATTTCATTATGACTTTTTTGGAAGAATGAATTCCTTAACAATACCTGTTACTCCATCCGTTTGAACTTGATTCTCATTAATAAAGGAGGACAAAGGTTGCTACTGTTGTTCCAGAGTATTTTGAACCTTTATTTCATCTGCACTTTTTGCCTGCTTCTAAAGGTCCGGCAGTGTCCCCTGAATTCCCTACATAGTTTAAAAAAGAAAAACAAAAAAACAACCTGTAGAATACTTCCTTTTAAGAACTGTATCCTATTTGTTTTTCCTGAAATTATATGAAATAAAAATCACAAAACAATCATCTGGAATGAATGTATGCCATAAATATCTTTTTAAAGGGTTTCCTCTGTAATTTGGCATGATGCTAAAATAGGCTATTATTTTAAAGCACCACTTTACTTTTCTAACAAGTAGCCTGCAGCTTCTGCATCTGTAAGTCATCTTGGCAAGCCGTACTTGCAAATGTTGTCTGCAAACAGATTTCTGGTGAATTTATTAATGAAACTAAACCCATGCTTACAATTTGAAATATTGTACCTCAGAGCAAAGTAACTGTCAGTTGATTACAGGTTTTTAAACTTCCAGTTATAACCGCAGTATCCTGGAGGTGGCACCAAAGTACACACAAGGAAAGTAAAATGAAAGCTAATGCATAAACAAGCAAGAGATTAAAGATGCTATGCAGTACTGATGACTGACTAAATGCATCAGTCTTTTCTAGCTTAAAATGACAGTGTAGGTAAATAGAAGGCTGATGTGTTTATCTGTTGTTTTTTAGTTATATTGGGTTTCATCCAAAATCACTGAATTCCTCATTTTACATCTCTATTTTTAGCAAAAGATGGGAGCATTCTTTCCTTTCCTTTTCTCTCCCAGTACTGTATCAAAAAAAAAAAAAAAAAAAGAAAAAAAAAAGAAAAAGCCCTTTTGATGATTTTTTTTGTTTTGTTTTATTTTGTGCATTGATCTAACATAGTTCAAAACCAGTCTTCACTAGTCTCCCTGTATTTTCAAATAGCTTTTCTTCATCTTGGAAAGTACACGTTTCAATCCCTCTTGGTTTTCATGTCTTCAGCATTCATAATGGTATGATTAACTGGCAAGGTGATTCATACTTTAATAACAGATTGCAAAGGACATCATATTAGACATCCTAAGCACACTCTTTACTCCGAAGTATACATACAATAATGCCCCAGCAGACATGAGTTATAGTTGCTGTACCTTGAAAAACAAGAACAGTGAGTGTTGGCAGAAACATTATTAAAATGAAAGAGAGAAAGCTTCCGGCTGCCAAATTGCAACTGTTGGTTTCAATGTTAAACTTGTTTGTCAAAATACTGTTGGGTAGAATCAATAAAAAGCCGCAGCCAGAATGTTCCACAGGTTAGCAGTCTAATGCAGCAAAGTTCATTTCAAATCGATCTAAATGGGGATGTTTTTGTAAAGAAAGTAGTGTAACCTTTTGCAAATGCATAGCTGGCTTTGTTGGTTAAAAAAGAAAGCCTGGAGTACAGAGCCATTTATTTGCAGACACAATGTAGGCAGTAATGGAACAATTTCTCCATTCCTGCTTTACTTGTGTGCCTAAATCCCAGCTTGCATGAAGGGCTTCAGGGAATCAAAGATTTCATGTTCAAGAGAAACTTGATGTTTAGCCTCTCTGAAACAATATGCAGTCTAAGGCTTTGTATGAAGTGGTTACTGGGAAAGGGATGTATCTGGCTAGCAAGAGAAAACAAGCTTTAAGGTCTTGCTTCCCTCCTCTGCCTTTAGTTGTGAGAGTGATGGGCAGCTGTGGCAATGAGCTGCATGGAAGTAGTGCTACTGCAGCCAGCACAGGTCTGAATAAAAGATAGGGTTTGTTCCCTACAGATGTGACATCTGCTGGAGCTCGACATAAGTTTCAGTGAAAACCTGTAAGGAAGCCTGAAAGCACAGTCCATAGCAATGTAGGGATACAATGTCCTTTTCTTCAACTCTTTAATATACCCAAAGGGGTGACAGGTACTCCTTGTTTGAAGAGGTAGATAGCAGAAGGCTTTACATCTTTCCAATGTTAGTAGGAATGTGTAAGGAAAGTCTGAGCACCTTTAGAAGCTACTGACAGGCAATGCCTCTTTCTCAGTTAAAGAACTCACAGCACAGCTTAACCATCTCTGCTGCCTTAGGTTCTCATTCTGTGTGGCTGGGACAGTGAAGGTGTGGTTCTAGATGGCCCCTTCTGAGGAAGGTATGGCCAGACTAGCATCTACAAAAAGGGCGTGAGAGAAGACCCAGGAAACTGCAGACCTGTTAGTCTAACCTCAGTCCCTGAAAAAGTTACATAAAAGACTGTCCTGGATGGCACTGAAGGGCACTTAAAGAACAAAGTTGTTATTAGGACTAGGGGCTGACATCAGGCCTATGGGGCTACATCTGGCTTGCAGACCAGCCCTAGCAGTGTCCCCCACAGCTCAGTTTTAGGACTGGTTCTGATCCACATTTTTGTCAGTGGTCTGGAGTGTATCCTCAGCATATTTGCTGATGGTACTAGACTAGGAGGTTTAATACACCCCCAAAGTGCATTTTGGGATGTATTAAACACAGCTTAACCAGCTGGGTAAAAGGGTGGTGTTTGATGCCCCACACCTGTCAGCGCTCGAGAGACATTTGGACAATGCCCTCAGTAATGTGCTTTAACTTCTGGTTAGTCCTGTAGTGGTTGGGGAGTTGGGCGATCTTTGTAGGTCCCTTCCAACTGAACTGTTCTGTTTGTTACTCCTTCTGAGTTTTTGCATGCTTGGCAATTTTATCTAAGTACTGATGATAGTTATTAATCCATGACAAGTTACTAATCCATGACTTTTTGTCAAATGAAGGAATCGCGAATGCTATCAAGACTGTCTCTAAATATAGCATTTTGATAGCAAAACTATCATGGTGTAACATGTAATTATCATGGCTACTGTGCATGAGCAATAAGGGACTTGTATATTTTAATCTATTAAACTATTTCAGCTTTCTTTAGAAGATAGTGATATTTATTGTTGAGATGAAATGATAAAAAGTTAGCATAGCTTTTTTGCATTCATTGACTATGGATTTGTTCCAAAGATAGGCATGAACTGTAGCATTCTGCTCCTTTATAAGTCTGTAAAGGAACATCGTTATTATTCAATCTCCTTCATAACAAAGTGTTAATCTGTGTAAGAAACACCACATGGATTTATCCTAAAATATGAATTTCAATGAAATCATTCAGTTAAGGGAGTTTTGAAAGTTTTAAACTATTTTAACCTGTTAGTTTAACTTATGTGAAATTTAACCTAGACTTGTACACTCAGAAGTTGACATCGCTTTTACTTAAACCACTTCAAAATAAGATTCAAGTTAATCCTAGATGTTTTACCAAATATGGTGTCATAGATAATATGATTTTGATCCTGAATTCTTTTATTACAAATTTCTAGTTAAGTTAGAATGTGAACTTTAGAAAGACATTTACACTTGGTTCTTAGTTTTTTTCATCATTGAAAATGTCTATCAGATCAACTGGATTTTGTCTCAAGAGGTAACTATTATTACTGTTAAAAAAAAAAAATGCATTTTAAAATAACATTTTCAACTTTACCTTGAATCACCGAATTTGTGCATTGGTCTGTTAGATTGAGTTGAATTTTTTAAGTGGTCCTGTTGGCTGCTGTGGGACTAGACAGTACAAAATGCTTAATCTGAATACTGATATTACAATGTGCCTTACAGTGTGCCAAATCTTTGAAAATGTGAGCCAGAAATGTTAAAGAAATTTATCCTAAAATTGAGAAGGGGATACAAGTACAGAACCTTTAGATGGACAGGTTAATCCAAGTCTTTCAGCCATGACTACAAATGATGTCTGAATAGTAGCTTGTGATAAGAACCATCAAAACAGTATTTATTTGAATTGTTTTATGAAAACATTTTGTGTTCTGCAGAAAAATATATCTGCTGCTAACCATGCAGTCTCAGATTTTTCTACTCGTATGCTGTTCATCCTTTGTGGACCTAGTTGTTGTCTTTTTCCTTATTAAGTACTCAGACGTTTAACTTAATAACTTTGCATGCATCATCTCAGCTGCAGTAACTGGCTCCCTGCACACTTAAGTTCACATTTATATTGTACTGAAGATGTCTTTGTTTTCTTTTTATATGCAGCTGGCCAGAATCATACACGTGCACTGTGGCTGCAGCTCAGTTGATGAAGAACTCATTAAGTTACAGGAGCATAGCTGTCTGTCTGATCCGTGAATTCAGAACTTCTGGATGTCTGTCCATTTGTTTGCTCTGCATTGGGCCTCCTTTCTGCATTGAACTGCTTGTACTCCTAAATAGGAATAGCAAATAAGGGCACATTATTTATTTATTTATTTTTTTCATTCTTTAGGGTCCCTCCTCTGTTTCTTCTGCATCTGGTTTCTTCACAGGGAGTGATGCATCATACGCTTTCGGGCAAAGATGATTGTTAGAGGTTAGCAGGACCATTAGAGCTAATACAATGAGCTCAGATAATGTTGAGCTGTATCAGTTATGGTCTTCCTAACAGTCTGTTTTGTATGGGTAACTATTTCACTTGTGAATGATGATTTCGTTAGGCTAGAAGGAGGCAGAAAGTTGAGAAGCAAGTAGAATGACCTGCCAATTAAGCAAGTACAATGGCAGACTGCTAATACGGGCTGAAATGAGGACTGCAAATTCTTTGCAACTTACATGCAGTTTTCAGAAACTTTGAAGCCTTACTCTTCTGAACGTCAATCTTATGACAAATGGAGCTGTCTTAAAGGAAAATAAACTTGCTGAAAATATTTTTAGTAATAGACGCCACAAGAGTGGACAAGAGCACAATATTTATACCAGTTTTATAAGTTGCTCTCATTATGGTCTTACAGCTATAATGGTGCCATGATATTCCTTGGATAATGACTTCTTACTGGTGTACTCCTGATTAAATCTGTTTGTATATTTTTTATAAGGCAGACAGTTCAATTTTCACATTTACACTATATCTCTACTGATTGTCACTCTCAACAATTTCAGTGAGTGGTATGAACCTGGTCAAATCTATAGCGTCAAGAAGGGAAAAGAAGGGGTATTCTTTAAAAAGGAAGATTCCTGCCTGGGCTGTAATTTGTTACCAGTCACAGCCTATAGCCTCTAGGTGAAGGGTGAAACTGCTGCTTCTGGCCAGAGCAGTGGTTCATGACAGGGCACTGTTCTGGTGTGTTTCTTAGCCAGAGTAATTCCCCTGTGGAGTCTCATAGCTTTCTAGCCTATTTGACAGTCTGGATTGTGACTACATAGGTGAATTCCATGTGAAGAACTTATGTGCCTTCAGTATCAATTGTTAATAAAACTGGCCTGTATCATGCTGTCAAGTAGCAGCTTCAGCAGTGAATCATTTCTTGATGGACCACAGCTTGACTCTCTACTGCTCATTTTTCCATCACTCCTTACCTTGTCTAGAGCAGACATGTATTCTGGTATGGTAACTTCAGTACTTAGAAGGTCCTGTGCAGTTTAAAGCAGCAGATTTCAGCCATAGAGAGCATAGAACTCATTTCCCTTGTGCCTTCCTACAGAGTTTTTGATCAAGTTAAAAGACTTGTTTCTTATCTTTGGTGGGTTCCATGGCATGAATTCAG
This sequence comes from Nettapus auritus, assembly GCA_011076525.1. Classification (NCBI taxonomy): domain Eukaryota; kingdom Metazoa; phylum Chordata; class Aves; order Anseriformes; family Anatidae; genus Nettapus; species Nettapus auritus. The sequence continues at coordinate 61,327,914 of CM021768.1, read as the reverse complement.
GGTTACTGAGAGATTCCTTAAACCTTTGGGGTAAAGACCTCTGCCAGTATTTGTGTAAAGGTAAAGACTGCCTTTAAGAGAGACAATTTCTGCAGTAGTGACTGAGGACTTTAAAATGAATTGAATGTGACTTCTGCCTTCCCCCATGGATAGTCACATTCCTTTGAACTTGCCATTTTTTTTTTTTTTTTAAGAGTTCTTACAGATCCCGTTCACTGCAAGATTTATGGCAGAAATTTATAATGTATTTCTTGTCTAGCCTTCAAAAGAAAGAAGGAGAAAATGACCAAATTTGTCTCAGATGTGAAGTTGTGCTATGTAATGCATTAATAAATGGAAATCAGAAATGAGTTTTCAGCACAACAGGAATTTTAGTGCAGTGTTTATTACTACTGGCTATTCATGTATCAACTGCATGAATTTGTCTTTTTTATGTTTGAAGATGGAATTATGGTAGATTTCAACTTCAGACAAACCCATTGAGTTAAATCACCTCTCTTTATTTTTGAAGCAGACTTTTTTCATGTTTTCTGTTTTTAAATTTTCTAAACGTGCATAAAATTACTTCATTTGCTGCAAACAATAAATCTCAGAATTATTTTAAACACTTCTAGGTGGAATTTGAGATGCAACCCATGAATTTACTTTAAGTTTTGCATTCATCTGCATAGGAGTAAGATCCTGTGATGCTGTTCCCTGCCGATATAAATAGAGGTCTAGTCATTTTAGTGGAACTTCTCTACTTGATGCTGACACAACCTAATATTTCTATTCAACTATAAATAAGTTTCATTGCCATGAAAAAATGTTTGGTGCAATTTTAATACAGGAAAAGAAAATACAAAGGCTTCCAGTCAAATACTTTTAATGGTCTTCGTATCACTTCCCCCTCATATAAATAAACAATCTCTCCTCAAATACAAGGGGTTTTTGTAAGATCACTCTAGTCATTGCTTCTCCTTTTAAGTTAGTAGGTGTACTGGACCGTTGTCAAAGACATGCTGGCACCGCTTCAAAAATCAGAAATAATACATCTGTTAGTTCAAGAAGCAAAAGTGATAGTAATTGGATCCCAAAATCAGTAATGAAGGCAAAAGAATTAACGTTACTATAAAACATTTGTGAGCTTTAATAATACTGAAAATGAAATGAACCTAATTGGTATACTGAAATGGGATTTGTGAAATTCTCCCAGGCATGCTATATAGTCACCAATCATTTCTTCTGGGAATTTACAAGGCTTTGCCTTGTTAGATGAAGGACAGGTGCTGAGGCTTTCATCCAAAATAATGATTTATTAGCTTTTGTGATACTATAGGCCTCACGTAACCAGCACTAAATCAAGTGTACGTATACAGAAACAATGTTTTCCAAAGATGACCCTAGCTGTTCTTGCCCTTTTTCTGTTGCTGTTGCTTTTCTAATCTGTTGTCACCATTTAAAAGTGGGATTCATTTTTGTCTTAATTTCTTAGCAGTGAATGTTGCTTTGCTGATAATTTTATTGCTATGGACTTTCAGTTGATATCCCATACCACTAAACAGTGTAAAATAATACTGGGAAGGTGAGATACACTAGGGCAAGTGAGATCACAAGGAAATTCAGATGGCTGCATGTAGTGGTTTTACTGTGCTGGGCAGCTGAACACCACAACCGCTCTCTCACTCCCCCTCCTCAGATGAGGAGGGGAAGAAGTAAAGGAAAGAATAACTCATGGGCTGAGATAAGGATAATTTGATTAAAGGAAAAAAATATTAATAAGGAAATATTATTAATTAAACAATTCAACTAAAGAAAAAAAGGGAAAGGGGAAAAGGGAAAAGGGATGGAGAAAGGGAACAAGAAAAAAAAAACAAGTAAAGGCTATATGGAAGTGCAGAGGAAAGAAATTATTCTCTGCTTCCCACAAATGGGCGATGCCTGACCGTGTCCTTGAAGCAGGGCCTCAATGCACGTAGCCGGTGTTCACGAGGAGGACAGATGTTTTCGCAATGAGAGCCCACCCCTTCCCTCTTCTTCCTTTTTCCACCTTTTATTGCTGAGTGTGACATCATATGGTATGGAATATCTCTTTGGTTGGTTTAGGTCAGCTGCCCTGGTGATGTTTCTTTCTCACTTTTTTACCCACGCCCCAGGAGGGTCAGAGAAAGTCCTGATGCTGTGCCAGCACTTCTCAGCAGCAGACACAACACTGGTGTGATTACACTGCTGTTCTAGCTACAAGTGCAGAGCATGGCACTGTATGGGCTGCTGCAGGGAAAGTTAACATCCCAGCCAGACCCAGTACACTGCAGCAAATCTCTTCCTTTGTGCCAGTCACTGATAGTCTGTACCATCTTTGAGCAACACTGACAAGTGGTAAAAATGACTCTGTCATAGCTTGGAATGTTATCTAGAGCTTTTCTTCAATGAAATTCACTCAAAGGTTTCATCTTCCAGATGACACAACAGTGGCTATCAATCAAACTCACTGCGTGTTGATTATCTGCATATCTGTTGAATAGACTAGATAAATCTTTGATTACTATTTAGTGCTTGCCAAGCATGGACATAAGGGAAAAAAATCTGTCAGTCAAGGGGCAGGTCTAATGCAGACACTGAATTCTAATGAGAGGACACTTGAGAAAAGCAAACAAAATAACATGAATGAGTTGGGAAAGCAGAATTAATTCACAGGGGAAGAAGAATCTTCACAAATAAGATTTGCCCAGAGAGCAAAATTCTTTATTTTTATGGCTCTGTGTGCAAACTCCTTCCCATCTTGTGATGTAATATACCTGCCTGTAATTATAGCGATTGCATTTGAGGAAGGGAGACTACAAGGGACGTGATGTTAGTTTACTCTGTTTTGAGGCTTTTTGGTTACAAACAAATGGATGTGGCTCTTTACCTTTGCTTTTAATTACTGTTATTGCCTCTTTTTTATTCCCAGATTGAAGCATGTTAGGCTGGAGTTTTGATAATAAGCTTGCCTAAATGGGGCCAGACTAAAGCAAAAACTGGGTTTAAACCAAAAGGGACCACTAAGCCGTTGTGTATTTTATTTTATTTTATTTTATTTTATTTTATTTTATTTTATTTTATTTTAACTACAGAGATATTCAGAAATAAAAATCATTTCAGGCCTGTTATTTAAGGTTCTCACTTATACTGCAGTTTCTTCTCCAAGGAATGTGCCAAGTCAGTGAGAGACTAGCACATTTGCAGATAATGTGTGACCCAAAGGTCAAATAAATAGATTCTGCTGATCTCTGTCGGCCCAAGGTACGGGGTCAGATTAGGTGACTTCTCCCTGTACTCACAGCTGGATGCTCTTGGAGTCATGCTGTAGAGTTGCAGGGAGTTGCTCAAGATAGTTAGATGAGCTACTGTGTTCCTGGATGTGTAGCAGGGATAGTGGTGAGGAGACAACTGTGGCAAGCCTGGATCTAGGAGTGGTAGTAGTGCATGGAGCTGAGAAGTGCAGAAAAAAGTTGTTTTCTCTGGCATGGCTACAAAATTGAGGGAGATCCTGGTTAGGTCAAGGAAGATGTATGAAAGTAAGTGGCCCCTATCACATAAGTGCCGATACCAATTTTATGTTGTTATCTTGCTTTGCATCTAAAAAAAACTTTAAGATTTTTATCCAATAAATTGGTTACTGCAACATATTTCTATTCTGTAACAGACCTAGATTGTAGTCTCCTTAATCTCCATTTTTTTTACCTCCTTCATTGCCATCAGGAAGGAGTATGGCATAGATAGACAGGGGTTTTGGATATCAAGTGTTTTCTTCAGCCAGAGTAATATTTCACATACAGGTATTAGAAATTTTTACATATTTTATTTGTTTTGCATGTTTTTAAATGTGTCTTTTACCTCAGATTGGGTAGATAGGTGCTCAAAGAAACGGAGAAATAAAAACTAAATGAGGTTATAGGAAAAAGGCAAACAGGCACAGTAAGATATTTATTGAAAGCAAAAATATGTCATCTGATTCCTGGAGTGATGCTGAGATGTGATCACTTATGAGTTACAAATTGGAGGTTGCTACTGGATGCTACAAGGAGCTAAGTTACACGACTTGGTCAGAAAGAGACATCAAATGAAATCAGAGCCAACTGAAAGGTATTTGAGGCTTTGTTCCTTTGCAGTTTGGAGTGAAACCAGATTCTCAGTTGTAGAAGAACTCCATGAACATAATTCACTGAAATGAGAGGGTGATAAAAGACCTTTTGCTTTCTTTCCTTCCCTCTCCCACCCCAGTAAATTACACTCAAATCTACAGAAATGTTCTTTTCCAGTTTGAGAGTAAGTGGGCTTGTATAATAAACATTTCTGTAACATTCAGCTACTTTAGCCTAGACAGCTCAATTAGGGCTGTGCAGTAAAATGCAACTTCTGTGCACTTTGTGAGCACTTAATTTGACTGAAAGACTGTTAGCAAGAAATCTGATAGAAAATAGATCCTGTCAAGTGTTTAAGGAAATTGAATTGGCATATATTTAACTCACAGATCTGAAAAGCAAGAGATTTCTGGATGCTGAGTAATTTAATTATATTGTTATATTTGACTTTTCCTGTTTGAGCCTCCTTTATTCATTATTTTTAATACATTGAGAGGTGTTCAAAAGGGGATGGAAGTTACTCAAGCAAGCTGACAGAAGTGGAAAATATAAAATTAAGTCTGACAACGTTTTCATCATTTCATAGTTATCCATAAAATCCAGCCTCCTCAGGTGAGTAATGGGCTAATGTTTGTCTACAGCGTTCTTTGAAAAAATGTTTTTCTCTTTAAAGAGTCTCTGATAACTGTGATGGTTTTACTCGGGTGGGTGGCCGAGTTCCACCACAACCTCTCTCTCACTCCCCCTCCTCAAAGAGGAGCGAAGAGAAAATACGATGAAAAGGGCTCAGGGGTTGAGATAAGGACTAGGAGATCGCGCAATAATTATCGTGACGGGCAAAACAGACTCAGCATAGAGAGATAGTAAGATTTATTGCCTATTACTAACAAGCTAGAGAAGTGAGAAACAAAGGAAAGACACGAAAAGCACCTCCCCCCCCATCCACCCTCTTCTACCTCCTCCCCCCGAGCGGCGCAGGGGAACGGGGGAATGGGGGTTATGGTCAGTCTACAGCACTTCTTCTCTGCCGCTCCTTCTCGGTCACTCTTGTCCCCTGTGCTGTGGGGTCCCAACCACAGGATGCAGTCCTTGCTGAACTGATCCAGCGTGGGCTGTCCACAGGCAGCAGCTCTTCAAGAACTGCTCCATATATGGGTCCGTACCACGGGGTCCATCCCTCGGGAGCAAACTGCTCCAACCTGGGTCCCCCACGGGCAGCAGCTCCTGCCAAGTCACCTGCTCCTGCGTGGTCTCCTCTCCACAGCCTACAGGTCCGGCCTGGAATCTGCTCCGGCAGGGGTCTTCCACAGGCCGCAGTCTCCGTCGGGGCAGGTCCACCTGCTCCACTGTGGTCTCCTCCATGGGCTGCAGCGTGGAATCCTGCTCCACCGTGGTACTCCATGGGCTGCAGGGGGACATCCTGCTTCACCATGGTCCTCACCACAGGCCGCGGGGGACTTCTGCTCCGGCGCCTGGAGCACCTCTCCCCCTCCTTCTTCACTGACCTTGGCGCCTGCAAGGCTGCTTCTCACTCCTCTCACCCTCCCAGCTGCTGAGTGGTGCAGCGGTTTTTTCCCCTGTCTTAAATATGCTCTCACAGAGGCGCAAAACAACATTGCTTATTGGCTCAGCTCTGGTCAGCAGTGGGGCCCTTACCAAACATGGGGCAGCTTCTAGATCCTTCTCACAGAAGCCACCCCTATGGCCCCCCTGCTACCAAAACCTTGCCACATAAAACCACTACAATAACAGAGAAAATATTCAGTCTGTTACACTTACATAGCTTTTATCTATAGCATTGTTTTCATTACATACAACATTCTTTGTTCTCTGAAAGTACTGCTTATGTTGTACAGTTACAGCCCAGGAATCCCTTGTTGTCTGTAGCCATCTACTTGGTGAATGTAGGCTCTGGTCTGCTCGTGCTAAGTTGTGTGTTACCTTGGCCATGGTATTCTCTGAGAGGACTTAGTGTTATCAGTTAAACTTAGTTTAGACAGTATTATCTAAAAAGAAGCAAACATCTCTTTCATTTGGTGGTAAACAGATAGCAATTTAGCTACATCATAACTTTTGTTTGGGGATAGCATGAATGGCCTTCTGGAGATGCTTGTTTCTCTCTACTGACTAAGGAGAGCGTAGAGGGCTTGCTTAGCCTCTAAGTTCAATAAGTCAAAGATAAATCAAACCTCTGTTTACTTTTCATCCAGGTAAATGAGGTGTTTGGTGTGCATAAGTAAGGTTAATGCTGAAGCACTGCTTTCAGGCATACCTAAGGATTTGGCTCTTTGTTTATAGAGTAAGTGTTTCAAAAGTGTCAGATGGAATCTTTTTTTAAAAAAATATTATATCATAGTAAATCATGCTGTCAATTCTTGGGAAAGGGCGCTACATAATTTGCTTATTTATGAATCTATTCACTAGGAAAAGAATGGTACCAATTGTGCGTCTGTTAGATGGGATCCAGCAAATGAGGTGATTTCCTATCTTGTAAATTATGTCTTGTTTTGGCAAATACACATTTAATTCTGAAGAAAGGTGTGGACAGACAGATTCAGATTTATTCTGAATGTTCTGAATGATTAAAATTGAAGTGACATTTTGGGCCATCCTTATTACTACTTTTAACTGACGGTTTACTCTCAAGAGACTCTGGAGTTAGTTAAGGTATCTGTTATCTGTCTCGTATTCAGGACAGATTTTACACCAGTGACAATAAACAATGAGATAACTCATTTTTGTTATGGATCAAATAACCATCTGCAGGCAGCCAAAGTTACTTTTATAATTGCCATTGTAGCATAAACATGTTAGGAACTGTATATAATGTGAGATGGATGCTCAGCAAGTACTGATGGTAGTTCATGCTGATATAGCTCGAGGATGCCAGATCCATCTTGTCATACTGAGAAATTGCTATTCGCTCTAGGGCAGAGAACAGAAAGGAAAATCAAAGTTTGAGATGCTATTTTAAAACAGTAGCACTTCCAAATGTATTTGCAAGTTTACTTTTTCTAATTCACAAACAATAGGAATACAGAGAATATTTTAGCAAATATTATTTTTAAAAGGAAGATCAAGCGATTAAGAAGGCACTTTTAATTTTCCTCTTTTATTGCACAGCAGGGAAATTATCAACACTTCTGAGTGAAAGTAAATATTGAAATGCTGCAATTTTCTTTTGAAGAACCAGTCAAATATTTACCGTCATATATAGTGCCCTGTTTTCCATTACTTACCAGAATACCTCGTTTATTGAATGCTTCAATTATGCATTGAGGAAAGTGATTTTGTGTTATGGTAAGCAGTTTAAACATTGTACCATTGAAAATAGTAGTTGAAGGCTAATAGAAATGGATTTAAAAATGGTTCCAATAGGCAAGCCTGCTGTCTGCTAGTGCTTCTCTGACTTGCAAATGCTGTTGTGCTAATGAAGCTTGGCTGACTTATAGTAATTATTCTGTTTCCTTGGAAGGGAGTAGGCACATCACTGCTTTTTCTTCTTAGTACATTCTTTTACGGTAAACATCAAGCGACATTATAACCTGTAATGATTTTATTACAATTAACAACATTTGATCTTTTTCAGCATGTTCCTGAAGAGAAAACTTGGGCAAGTCATTACTATTTTTACATCCAAGTCTTACGTGCATTAAGGTGGGAATAAGGAGACATTTTACTGTTGTGCAATTGAATCCAGATGTGGGCGTTTAAAATGGAGTTCAGAATAAATGTGTAACATGGGAACTGTTAAGAAGAGCCCTCTAAGGGATGTGTGAGCTCTAAATGAGGTTAGGATGGATGCTTATTGGCTGCTGTACATTCTATAACTCAATTATACACAAGAGATATTGACCAGCTGGGTAGGGTCCTTGTTCCTCATTCTATTCAAGAAGAGGAACATGCACACCATGTTATTTTTATCTCATGTTACAGTCTTTGATAGTGGGAAACAGCTTGGAATTTCCAGCCACTTAATTTTAAGCATGAGGCTGACATGCTTCAACTAAGAATCTTTATCAGGCTGCCTCAGCAGTCACTGAGAGAAGGTAAGCATACTCCAAAATTCATTCATGCCATTGAAGATTTGAATTGCTTTCTGGAAGTGTCCGTCTCTAATGATTATAGAGGGAGCATACGGTTATTATGAACCTACCTTTGGTATCTCGGTTAAATTAAATGAGCTGAATCTGAACCTCAGCTCTGGAGAATTCATGCTGAATGATAGCCTCTTCTCTAAAGGTAACCTGAAAATCAATGTTAACCATCCTGGACAGACCCCTATGGCACCCTCTGTGCTTTGACTGGGGCAGTCACGTCCACACCTTCCAGGCTGTGGGGCTGGGGCAAGAGGATGGTAAATATAGATAAGAATAAAGTTATTTTTATGGAGAGATTAATAGTAAGGTTGAGTGTCTGTCTCTTGATGCAGGTGGAGACCACAGAAGCCCTGATGTGTTCCCAAGATATCATAACAGAACTATAGTCTCAATGACTAAACAGATGTTAAGTGATGCTGAAAAAAATACAGAAGATATTGGCTTCACATGATTACAGCAGGGCCTCTTATTTCTACTGTTTTTAAGTTTATATTAAATTTACGTACAATGCACAGAAAGGGGAAGAATCCCCTCATTTATTTAGTAAGACTCAGGGTGTGGAGGGCTAGGATCAGACTATTAGAAGAAAGGAATGGTGAAATAACATTTCACAAGAATGGAAACAAATAGAAAACTGCAACTAGAAAGATGGGGAATTCTTTGAGAACAAAAATAAAGCATTGAGACTTGGATAACTGCACCTCTTATCAAGCGCAAGGACGTGTCTGTTAAAGTTATTGTTGGGTCCATTATTAGTGGAGTGAGAGGAATATTCTGTACAGTACAGATGTCCCTTATCAGTGCTTACAGTGTATTTCTTAAGGTATTATAAATGTTTAACACAAGCTCAAGCTGCAATAAAGCTTAAAATGCAAGCAACAAGAATAGTGACTCCCTAACAGCATTCCCTGTTGACCCTGCAGATTTCTTGGCAAGAAGCTGATGGAAAATTAAAGCTGCTTTAGAAATAGCACTGACTGCCCTCACTTGCTCTCCTCTGTGGGCAGAGAACTCTGCAAGGTGGCTAAGGGATAAGGGAGGGTGGTAGGAGACTAACATACTTCTGTGCCAGCTCCTTTGTGCCACTAGGGCAGAGGTTCCTGTTCATAATTTAAGCCCCTGCTAAGAGGACTGGTAGAGCGTAAAGTTGGCTCTTTACAGAGCCAACTGAAACCACGTTTGCATATAACCAATGCCTCTGGTTCTGTTCAAAAGTCAGTGTTCAAGCAAAGGTCCTCCTTTTGTGGAAACAAATAAAATAGACACTAAGAGTTTGGTGTAAATATGTACAAAGATGATTCCACATATAAACAGTTAAACTAGGTCATTGATAGTTCTATATGTAACCAACACTGTCACTGAGCTATATGGAAATGTAACAGCTAAAAAAAGCCCTTCAGAAATTAGACAGGAGCAACTTCTTCATCGCAGAAGTAAATTGAATAAGGTAGGTTCAGCCTCTATGGGTAACCTAAGATTTGAATTACTGAAATATGATTGTTATAACAGGTTGTTATTTTAAAGAAATGGATCTATTATAACACATAGCTGCATTCACAACTTAGAACATTCAGATGGAACAGTCTACCTGAGAAGTGAGGTGTGTGTGTGTGTGCCAAACCCTTGGTTTTGAGGGCAAATTGCTCTTATTTAACACTATGTTGTAAAATATAATATACATATTTTACAAATACTTAAAATTCATAGTATTTTAAAATTCTGATAGCTTTGTGAAGTGCTGGTAATGAGAGACTTTCATAGGATATAAAAACATCTTCTAGAATTCAGATGTAAAAATGCTTCTTGTACCAATCACATCCAGGACTTGTTCCATTTGTCTTTAGGAGGACTAGTGGCATGTGTGCAAGCACATCAGTTTCAAGGGATATAGAATGACAAAACCCAGGCTGGAATGGACTCCAAGGCAGGTCCAGCAAAGCAGGTTGCTCTGGTCAAAGTTGTGTGTGCATATACTTGAAGCATACAAAAACATTGAGAGATAATGGGGTGGAAAAAAAAAAATAAAAAAATCCTTCCTTAATGCAGCCTGATCTCAAGCTACTGTTTTTCTTCCTGGAAATGTTGAAATAAGAATCTCTGATCTTTAGAAAAACTGATTCTTTGCCGTTCTTAAAGGGTATCATTACGGTTGCAGAGAAAATCAAAACCTGCTGCTCAGCAGGTGAAAAAAAGATAAATTTGTATTATTTTGATTCTCTGCATCTGATTGTAGTAAAAAGTCACTTGTTACCTAAATCCTAATGTAGAAATTTAATTTTTAATCTGAATGTGAGTTAACCTCACAGCCTTCAGACAGAACCTACAGGTAGTCCCTTTCCAAGGGTAAGGTGAGAAATACTTAAAGCTGAAGGCAATGTGGTTAAAATAATAATTCCCTTGCCTTTCTTACTGTTAAATTTATTCAGCAAATGCTTAAAAACTATGATCAAAACCCATTGCTGATCTTAAAAACATAAGTTGAAACCTCTTTGATTCATTTTTACCTTCTGTAAAAGGTAAATATTAGGAGAATGTCTGTCTGTGTTTAACCTAACTGGAGTTCCATGGGTGGAAGACACAAGACAGGTCTGAGCCAATGGGAAAAACTAACTAGACACAATAGGCTTTGGATTGATTCATCTGAATTAAAAATACAGCTATTAGTTGCCAATAAAAGAAAACAGAACTTGCAATAGGGAGTTAAAATCATCAGCTATTGCACAGGTCAGTTTATGAGCAACTTTAAGGATAAATAGGATTCACAAGCTCAGAGATTACTCCAGAATGAAATGATGAACATCTTACTCTGAGTCCTGACTTTCTAGGTCTTTCATTGAGAGAGAAGGATACAGCACACAGGTTATTTGTGGCAATATGTATTTTATGTTTCCTGTGGTATAGGAAGCTTTTTTTTTTTTTTTTTTTTTTTTTTTTTTTTTCAATTACTGAACAACACTTAAATTCATATGGAAACAAAGATTCTTTCCTAAAGCATTTCTTTCTTTTCTGAACTGGCTGAGCCATTTCTCTTGACACCTATCAAGCTGATTGAAAAAAAACATTGAAAACAAACCCTCCAAAATTGCATATACCAGGATTAGAGGCAGAACAAATAATGCAGTGTAATTCAATCAAAATTAGAAGGAATTGTTTCACCTGAGACTAGGCCAGCAGATGGCAAATAGAGTTCAACGTAGAGAAATGTAAGATAATCAAAGTTGAAGTAAGGAACTAATCTGGGGAATACCTGCTAAGTGGAACAATCATCCAGCACAGTGATCAAGAAAAAGACTTGGGGCTTATTCTGGAAGCAACTGTTGAAACCATCATCCCACTGAACAGTTTCAGTAAAAACAAGCAAATTGCATGGTAGGTTGTATGAGAAAAGTGGGAAGGTGTAAGATCAAGGAAAGGTATAGTGAGCACTTACTAAAAGCTACCGAAGCTGCTGTACTTTATTATGAAACGTGCTTTTGTCTGTGCAATGAATTTATTAAAGTGGCAGAGCAAGCTATCGAACTCTGATTATTGTCATTTTAAATTTGTTTCCTCATCATGTTGAATTATTCTCTTCCTGGGCTGGGTCTAAAGTTAAGTCTAGTCTGAAAGAAGATTAGCACTGACGTGCCATGAATGGATCAGTCAATTGGCCATACCTGTTAGTTCATGCCAATTGCTGGGGGGAAATCGTAAACAACTGGAAAATTACTTTTGTGCATGTTCCAGGGCACCTCTGAGAGCTGGTGGTGTGTGAATTCCAACTTGAGACTTTCTTGCATGTAACTTTCTGGTTGGCCTAAGGACTGCTGTTCTGAAGTTTTTGGTGAGAGAATCGGCTTGCAGGAGTTTGCACTGTCTCCATGAAATACCTGGAACAAAATTCTCTAGAGCATCAGGGACTGGAATTTACAATCTAATAATATAATAGCCTCTCAGCAAAAGATTTCTGAGAGGTCAGAGCAGTTCAAAGTTCACACAGAGAGGTAATGTTCCAGAAACTGCAAGAACAATCAGAAGTTCCAAATGATACTTCATTGTTTAATAGGTAAGCAAGGGAAGAAGGAGGACAGTCAGAAAATAGTCTTATTCAAGATAACAGCTAGCTTGGCTATGTATTTAGCTAAATTTGAGTTAACGCATGAAGAGGAAGCCAAGTGTAAAGCTGCCCTCCATCTGAAAATGAACGCAGTTGATACCTGCTTTAACAGGGTCTGGAAGAAAGGGGAAAATTCTGCTCACTTGGTCTTGCATAAAGCAAAAACCCACTCTTGCCTTTTAATATAGGGACAGGTGCATTCTTCAGTGTGTCCTAGGGATCCTGAAATGTTCAGTGAAATGCTTTTCTCCTTGTGTCCAGTGATGGCAGCCAGGGTATCTGTCTAGACTGGAGAACTTAATAGCACTCCTACCTTTACCATTTAGATAGACACATGGGTTTGTGTGAAGAGAGACTGTATCTAAACTGGAAGGTAAGGTCTTACAAATGGTGTGACTTGGAGCACATTTATAAAACAGGCACATTTATACTTGCAGCTAGCTTGGATTCGAGCAGAAATGTTGTGATGTTTGTCTAATCTTCTGTGCAGACTGATTAGCCCCACAGGGCACCCTTTTTAGCAGAGAAATTAGCCACCGGAGCTTTAAGGTTTCAAACCAACAGTGTGGACACCGGCAGCTGGCCAACCTGGATCATAGCATGCTGGTGTCACAGATGTCTGTTAAAGTACCCTGCTTATTGCAAAAAGGGCTTTGCACATTTTACATTAGCACAGCTTTGCATTTTGACTTGAGTTCTCCATGCGGCATTAATTCATTAAAGAGACCATAATAGACTCAGTCTTCTGGTTAATAAGTGCAGTTTGCTACAGATATCGCTAGTGTTACAAAGAATGCAGAGTGCCAGCTATAAAAACATGGATTTCAGTTCTTATGCTGTTGGAAATACTTAATAGTTGTGTTATGCTTGATTGCTGTGTGACAATAAAAAATAAATCTAGCAACACTTTTAAAGATCTAGAGGCGTAGCCAACTCTTTCCAGGTTTAAATTACTCAGTTGTGGAAGTACCAACTTGTTACAAGTCTGCTGAAGGGCAATGCACGACATATGTTTGAGGGATAATTTATGGATCCAGTTTCACAAATGCTAAGGTAGCTGTGCTTTTTTGTGCTGGAGACAAGTGAGTACAATACTGGAGAATTAGGGTTTCTGAGTTAGCAATTTGCAGTAGTGAATGAAGGTGTAATTTTTGAGGTCTTGCATGGAGTACTGTTATAGGTAGGACTTTCGTTGGTATCTGTTCAGCAGCTTTCAAGAAAGCAAAAGCAAGTTCCATAAGCCCGTCAGTCTCGACGTGCTTTACAAGAAAGGCCAGTTTTTCAGGGGTCTTTTAAATACCATGAGAACTATTTTCTTCTATTCTCAGTTCAATAATAAATGCTTTTTTTTTTTTTTTTTTTTTTTTACCCCCCCCCTTTTTTAATTGCATACTTCAGAGATGGCAGAACACTTAAAGAAAACTTGCTTTTATTGATAAGACCCTATGATATATCATTAAGAGGCCAAGATATTTTTAATGGTGAAGTTTATTATTGCTATTATTGAATCTTGTGAGCTAGTACATGAGAAAGTTAAAGCCTTGATCCATGAGAGAAGTGTATTACTTCATTCTTGCCTATATGTCATTGGATTGTCCTTGACAAACCATAGAAAGACCGAATGACAGAAAGTACCATTTCACAGGAGGATTTAAGTCAATTTTCACCTAAACAGGTCTGCTCAGTCCCATTTTCAGGCCTTGTAGTATGGCTTGTAAGATTTTCTTTTTGTCCTGAGAGCAGTCATGGGGTGAAGGAAGTCTTCAATGTGACAGAATACTGATTTCTGCAATGGGCTTGTTCTGATTCAAGAGTGGTGACATTCAGTGTTTTCTACAGAATTCCCATTGGCTTTGAAGGTCCACTCACTTAATGCAAAGCTGCTGGCCACCCGGACAGTTCCCTTACAGCTTTCTCAGGAGGTCTGTGGAGCTACATAATCCTCTTTCCTTGCCTTTCGAGCATTAGTCTCTACATGTATAGATGGCAGTAGCTGCTGTGGATTGCACCCTTCACAGTAAGGTGTTGAAAAGTTGCTTTTTTTTAAATTTTTTTATTTTTATTTTTGGTCAAAATCGTGTTCTTTCTGCAGTCACAGAAAATCAGGCATATACTGGGCAGGTGTTGACAGTGGCTACATAAAAACAATGCTGCCCTTAGACTGGTTGCTTCCCGTACACATTTTGAACTTTGTTTGAACTTGAATTCAGTTTGAACTCAACAGTGCCTAATACCACCTGCTAGCATATAAAACAACTTAAAAATACTGAAAGAGTAATTACAGAGAGGCAGAGTTAATATCTAATCATACGTTTATTTTTTTATTTTTATTTTTTTTCATTTTTCAGCTGTGCTACTCTGCCCATCCACATAATTTTGTAGATGTTTGACTAGAGCTCCTAAGCTCTTGTGGTGGATGGACAGAGAGTCACAGCTAGAGGATGCTTTAATTCCTCTGCCTGTGTCTTTTTGGTATGTGCAGGTTAGAGCAATAGGCTTTTAGCTTAGGTTGCTCAGTGAATCTTGCTGTGTACCATGGGAAAGGGGGAAATCACAGGCATCACTGGAATGCATATAACATATAGATATATATTAGTGCAAGAAAATGAATATCTAACAAAAAAGAAGCTACTAAAATAAATCCAAGCCCTTTTAAACTTCATCTCCCAGGCAGAACACATAAAACTCCAGTGAACAAAGGATATGTGTGGAAAACTGCCTGAAAGAAAGAAAGAATCCTCTAAGGGGGAAAAAAAAAAAAAAAAAAAAAAAGCTCCTTGTTTAACATCTGGCCAAGTTGCTGCAGAAGTACTTTCCACTAAGATCCAGTGAGGTTGTTGGACCTCCCTTTTTTTTTATAGGCTTTTTCTCTATGTTCATCTAAATGCAGATGTGAAAGTGTGATACCCTTTCTGTGAGATGTGGAACAGCTTCAGCAGCTGTTGCATGCAATGGGGATATCCTCATATCAAGTTCTGGTTCCTCTTTCAATGAATCTCTGCAGACTGAAAGTTGTTGAGAGGATGTGATGCTCCAAGGTGTGTTCCTCCTCTTCCATAAATGTGTAGTGGATAAGAGATACAGAACAACAGTGAAATCCATTGGCCAGGTTAGTTTAAGTTCTCTTCTACACAGGTACAGAGAGATTTAATAAATCTATGCATAGTACGTGTTGTATGTTCATCTGTTATTTCAGGCTGGCAGCTCTAACTAAATTAGATGTCAAGCACCTGCTGTTCTCTCCTCATCTCTATTACAGCATTATTTGACATTGAGACATCTCTCTAGAAGTATTCAGAAATGAATATATCATAACTAGCTTGTCATAGATAGTGACAGTCTTGAGGAAAGGGGAAGCAAGTCAAACAGAACAAATCAAGTTGGCAAGAAAAACAAGAAAGAGACCAAAAATCTTGCTGAAGTTCCAAACCGCAGTGCTTTGGCTGCTTCCTGGCTGGGGAAGCTCAGCAGGACCTTGCATTCTAGCTTCATTTAATCACTATTGCTGCTGTCACTCTGCAGAGCAGCAACTGCTTTCAAACCAATTGCAAAACATCACAAATAGATTGCTAACACACGGAGGTCTGTACAAATGTCACCAGAGAATATTCTGAGAAGGAAATGAATTACACATGTTTTAATTTGAAGTCTTCCCCTCTTGAGGACATCTTTGCATTACTGCCATAGTCATATGGCTAGGTCAGTGCTTTCCCATGACTTTACAGCAGCACCTGTTTCTGTATCAGTCATTAGCAAATGTAAAATTCAGCAGAGGAAGCAGTAAGATGCTTTAACTTTACAGCATATGGTTTGCATCTGTGATGGAGATGACAATGAGTTGCTTGCCAGAATCTTTGAATAAGCATTTCTGTACCTGTTTTTTTTTTTTTTTTTTTTTTTAATGACATAGCAATGGTAGGCTTACTGTGAAGTGCATAATATATGTGACCAAACATGAGCCCACCAGTCTGAAAACTGTCATTCTACAACAAACACTGCCATGTGGTTCAGAGCCAATAACTTCCTCACTCTGCTAGTTGTCAGATTAGAGCATGGTATTCACACTAAAAGTGTTCCTTACTGAGCATTATTGAAGCCATTACTAGCTATTACATTATTGAAGCTATTGTGTAGTAAGCGGGTTTAATATGCTTTAACCAAAAGGTTTATCAGCATGAGTAAACACTGGAGGTGCTACCCTCCCCAGTATTATCATATTTTTGAATATATATATAATTTATTTGGGGAGATTTTTTTCATCTTGTCTTGTGGATACAGTGCAGTGTGTCTTTCAGGCAAAAAAGGGCCTGAGTGAGGAAAGAGTTGCTGAGATTTACTCTTGGGGAAAAGTACTTGAATTTAAATGGAGGGCTTTGTCTATTTTGTTTTGTTTTAATTTTTCCACAGTATCTCAGATGATTTCATCTTTATAGGCTTTAGAACTGAAAAGTGACAGAACTGAAGCTATGTGTACTGATAACAGTGCTGTGATCTGTTAAGAACTATTTTATTCCCAGAATTTACAAATTGAATGAAACACTTCATGGGGAAGGGAGCAAGAGTGGAAATGGAGGGAAGCTCAAACCATCAGACTAAGCAGACTTCTGCTTAACTGGTAACTGCATTATATTCCAGTGGTGGAATTCCTTTTATTTCAGTAGAGTTTCATCAGTGCACAGCTGGAATAAACAGTGGCTTTCTGTAGTACAGATAGATAAGCTGTTAGTATTCTGTGCAACTCCTGTCATAGGTTCTTTGATCTCAGGAAAATGAGCCATCAATCAATGCATTTAAAGAAGCTTTTTTTTTTTTTTTTCCCCCGGAAGTAACGATGTACAAAGCTTCATAAAATTTCTCAAATGCATATTCAAGATAACTTGTATAAATCTTGCTGAGACAACTGGTGGATTCCTGTAGAATGTTGAAGCAATGCAAAAGAAGACTGATATCTTCTGTGTGGCCAAGAGATAATCATGCAGTTGGAGTTGTTGCTTAGGGTGACTACTGTGCTGGGAACAGATGTGAAGCTTCTAGAAAGCACCACTTACCTTTATCTTGAACAAGGAAGAATTATCTTTACTATTTAATACTTAAGGATTAGACTGATGGAGTTCTCAGAAAGTTGGATAAAGCATTACACTACCAGTTTTTATTACTCAAATTTGTACAAGGAAAAACTTAACAACTTTCCAAAACCAGAGAGCAGTGGTTGGCGTGAAGCATGAGAGACAGCTTGGTTCAGAATAATTCTTGTCTTACATAAGGAAAAGAGGGAGATTAGTCAGTGAGGGAGCACTGACTGCTGTGCCATTTGTGTGGAAGAAATGTTGTATTTGTAAGTCTGAAACCACAGAAATCTGAATTATGAAAGGGAAGCTTCAACTGTGAGAGCACAGCCTCGGTACAAATTAAATCCACTTTTTTTTTTTTTTTTTTTTTTTTTTTTTTTTTGCGGGGGGGCATACAATCCAATATCAAATATGGTTAAATTTCACTCTATTCCTTCAACCCTCCAAAAATAATATCTTGCTAAAGGGCTCATTCTGTACTAGGGAAATAGTGACAGACAAATGTAATCAGGATATTACTATTGTTTTTGTAACATCATCAATTGTCATATACTTTGTAGACAAAGGACGAGAAAAGGTAATGGCCCTACCTTAAGGGTTTGATTATTGAGAAATGTGAAGCTGTAGAAGAGAAAGTTGCTGAAAGGGGAAAAGATGCTGAGCGCAGGTATCACATTTGATCATTTGTTTTTTTTAAACCTGATCGCTAAGATGAGGTTCTATTTTTATATAACTTCCTACTTGTCAACATAAAGCTTCTGCTTGTAAGCTCTTAGCATCAGTCTGAAGCAGGACATTTAATACTGAGTATTTATTCTGGACTATTGGCAGCATCATCTTATGTCAAGTTATCCATACAGCAAATGGTGATACTAATTTTTTGTTGTGGAGGGCATGTATATGTGCTGCTGCCTCCTTGTTTGAAATAAGGCAGCATCTGAGCTGAGTGTGCCTAAGATCTTGGCCAGGGAAAGAAGTCTTCCTTTAAATTACTTTGATTATTGTGTACTAGCAGGCAAACCTTAAATATGTTTCTTTTTAAGATTATGCTGATTATGAAACTCCCGTGAGATCTGATGAAAGACATAGAGGACCATTTGCTTGTGCCTGTTATTTTTCAGGGTCTATCCTTTAAGGCTGTGTCTCGACAACAGGTAGAATAAATTAAATCAGATTCAACTGGAAAAGCTTGGAAGACAAAAAGCATCCTTGAAAAGCTTTTCCACTAGATTTATGCTAAAACAGAATCAGGAGATACATAGAATAAACTGAAATCATGTAATGAATTTGGTGCAAGCATACAGTCTATAAGATATCAAATACATGGTAACTGCTCTATACTTCATATTGCCATGTGCACTTTGAAAATGGGCATTTAGTGTTCTTCTATTTGTATTGTAGTTCTTGGAAGTGAAGAACACAGTAATATGTTCTGCAAAAAACAACAACCAACCAAACAAAACAAAACAAAAAAAACAGTAGTCTCTCAAAACTTATCGATATGAGACAGAACACAAGGGGAAAAGGTAAACCGTTATGCATCAATATTTATCATAGTCTCCTGGCTATCTGTGTAGCATCTAATATGAGTCATAGTCTCATAGAATGGTCTGGGTTTCAAGGGACCCTTAAAGATAATCTAGTGCAACCCCCCTGCTGTGGGCAGGGACCTTTTTCACTAGCTCAAGTTACCCCAGAGCCCATCCAACCTAATTTTGAACACTTCCAGTTCAGATGTTCCATCCTGCAAATTGCCCTCAGCCAATGCACCATGTGTGTTTCAGGTTCTAAGTGCTACTAACTGAATTTGGTTTTCCTCTATAGATGACTGCTGAAATCAACAAGAGTCTTGCTAATGACTTTGCTAAAATTTGGATCATGCTATGAAAGGATAATGCAATGTGAAAAAAAAAAAATCTGTATGTAAGGACCAGACTGCTTAAGCATTTGAAAACCCCACTCTGTACTGGAGGATTAGAGTTTAGTGGGGAAAAGAAATTTGTGGTACAGTGCAAATCAAAGCTTGGAGATATTGCAGAACATCTCTTTCAATTGAAATTGGTGTTTGATTATGTGGGATTTTCAGGGATAAGGTTTGGGAAGTGTTGAATTGTTTGCGGATATTCTGTGGATAATCTAAAAAAAAAATGGTAGGTTCAAGGTATAGGGCATAATAAATCAGCTGTTACACCTTGAAATATGCAAGTAAACAGAGATCTGTGTCGATTTTGGGACGTGCAAACAGCAGAAACATCACTGAAGGGCAATGAGTGTGACTGCACAGCTGTTTGTTTGGTACTTCTCCTGGAGCCTGGGTGGATGAAGGGGTAGAAGTTGCAACTATTGCTGTTGCCAGTAATTGCAAGGTAGACTGTTCAGCTGGAAGTCTTTTTTTGCCCTGAGGCGAGCACTCGGAATAGATGTTCCCTGCTTTGAGTTCCCTTCACTACTCCAAACTTTGTGCTAACTACTCTATTGGAAGATGGAAGGAGAATGGAAAGGAATGACTAATTTTCTTCTTCATCTTCTTCATATTTTACCCTCAAATTTCTATAACTTGTTGCCTTTCCGTTAAAATGGATCTTACTGCAAACATGAAGCTTTGGAAAAGGGAGTGAATTTCTTTAGAGGGCCTATGTTAGAAAAATACTTTGCTCAATTTAAGCATTGGATTACTTTTCAGTGATCTTATTTTTGAAATAAAAGATGTGTGTAGTATACTCATAATTTTGCCTTGAAAGGTTATTTACTCAGTTTTTGCTGCAATCCATTCCAAAGCTGTATACACAAGTTATTTGCTAACATTTTTCCCCTCTATACTATTTGAATCTATTTATCAACAGAATAATTGACATTTCAGGACAGAGCTATGAGGACATAACTGTGCAAACTCCTTCACACGTTAAGCTCCCATTGAAATTAATGAGATAGCTGCATATTGAGAACCAAGAGCAACCCTTACATGTTTGTAGGAATTGGCAAACATACAGATTTCTGTCACTTTGCAGGCACAAGAACAGCCTTATAACAATAGCAGTCTTGTAACAACAGTGTTTCTCATCAGAGCTTGCTTATCTGCAGCTTTCCCGAGAAACAAAAACATGGCTTCCCCTTGCATTTTATCCCTTATGCTTGTAGCATAATGAATGCATGGCATGGCTGTAAAAAACCAAACCAAACCAAAAACTATATATAAAATTACAGGGTACTGCATAAATGGTTTAACTGTGCAATTACTGCTTGCTGTATTTAGAACAAATAAGAAGACTGCCTGCCCTTTTTGATGTTTTCTGGAAATACAAACATTAGAGAAACCTGTTGCTTTGGTCTCTTCAGGCTAATCCAGGCTTCATGTTATCTCCAAGCATTTGTACCAGGGCATTGAAAAAACTGCACCTGTACTATAGAGTTCTTGCTTCCTTTGCCAAATAATTTATCAATTGTCTAGTAACTGATAGCTCAAGATGAAGACTATATTTTCTCCTGTCCTTTGCCTAGAAAGTGCTATGATTTTGTATTCAGTCATGTGTATTTTGAGATCAGAAAGCGTACAGTTAATTTCTTTCATTATGCTGTGTTTACATGAAGAAGCATTGAAAAAAAAAATCCCTGTGAGTGATTGCTTGCTTCCAATGGAATAACCATTCCCATCTATATGCTGTTTGCCTCCATAGGGGCTTGGCATACAGCTGCCAAGAAACTGTTTTAAAAAAGTCCTGCATTTACATGATCACACTTGAGTCTGGCATTCTACGAGTGGCTAATCGTAGTCCCCCCAGCCATGGCACTGACACCTAGGGGCCAGCAGGCAGCCTGAAAGGAAGGCAAGGGAAGAAAGATGGTTTTCCTCGGGACCTGGAGGGATGACTGAAAAGCACACAGTGACCCCAGGAGGGCCCAAGGGCAGAGCTGGGGAGGGGATGCAATAAGGACCTGCTTGCCAGCCCATGTCTGGCTGTTGGAGATGCAGAGCCATCCTTCCACTATTTGAAAGCTTCCCAATGTAATTTTAGTTTGAATGACAGTCACCTTCTGTTTTTCAGAGCTATTGGCACATTTAGTCTTGGGGGCAGGCTGGTCCAAATCCTTAGGTTTCCCTTTGGCAGAACCTGGTCATCTTTAATGGGACTGGTTCTCACCACTGCCCCATATATGCTTGAGAAACAATGTTGAAATTAAAAACAGTGAGGAGTGACCACAGCTGGGGGTGACAAGAAGGAGAAATTACACTATCCTGTTTTTATTTTTATTTTTAATTTTATTTTTTATTTTTGGGTGGGGGGAACAGAGGTGCTGGCACTGCAGCTGGTCACAATGGTGTACTCCTGGCCTGTGTCCCTGGTCTTCAGGCCAGACCTTGTCCATCTCCCGGTGAATGGGGAGTAGAAAAAGGATGGTGCACAGACAGGGTTTGTTGTGGGGTGCAGCTGGAAGGGAGCTGAAGTGTATGCTCGTTATAGATGCAGCATCTGGCTGCACCTATATTTATGGGTTTTCAAAGCTCTGTTTTCAAGACCTGGGCTTCTGTTTAATCTTACTAACCACACTTGGGCTGAAGAATGATCATCTGTGTGCATTGGGGAAATACTGTCTTTTCCAAGACTCTTTTATAAGACTTGAAAGAACTGCAGAGGCTGGAGGAACACTGAAATAAAGGAGCTGGGCTTTGCCCTTTTCAAGTTTGTACAATGCAAGTCTTTCATGATATCCTGACTCATAGGAAAGCTGGGCATCTCATAGAGATAAATGTAGCTCCCACTGCTACCAAAATCCATTTTACACCGCTTTGCATGACAATGGGGTCATGCTGTACTGCAAGTAATAAACTAGGATGTTATTTTGAGAGAATTCTCCCTGACTCCCTCCTAGGGAAACCTTTTATGGGATGATATGTGGCATTGTTGGGTCCCTATAAGTACTTTATCTTATCGAGATACAAATAATCTTGGAGATTTTTTTGTGTGTGTGTGTGGTTGTTGTTATGATCTGAGCTCTACAGATTATTTCTTCAGTTTCACAGATTTAGTTCCAGTGCCTTGAACTTATATGGACATTTTTTTCAATTTCGTATGTTTATATCATAATTCCTAATATCACCAGTGAATGGCAAGTATATACTTCTTGGAGCAGAATTACGGCTTATCCTTTAACATAAAATGTCTATTAGTCAAAGGCAATTACGTTCAATGCTTTTTTGGTGCTAAGTTAAAGCAGGCCTTTGACACTTAAAAAGTTGTTAACGTGTTTCTGAAGTCTGGTGGCATACCAGCAAAGTGCTTCCTTGTTTTTTATTTTCACTAGCGGTAATTCAGTTTCTGAAAAAAGCCTTGAGTGTCTGCTGGCATATGTTGTGGGCTCTTTTCTGTAAGTGGGAAATCTTTTGGTTGCTGTAGCAGTAAATGTGAATGAGTGGAAAGGTAGTGACTTTTTACTTCTTATATTACATGTGGAGGTTTAGAAGTTATCTTCAGTATTATTTAAATCTGTATAATAACACGAGTTTATTATTTGTTGTTTACAAAATCTCAATAAGGAAGCAAATCTTTCCTGTATTTTAGCATTTGTGGAAAAAATGGGGGAAGAGAGAGAGAGAGAAGGAGAAAGAAGCATTGAAAGCATGGAGGCAAAACTCAGAGCTTAGGGTTCTGATTCATATTCCAGACCGACCTGATAACTACATGAGGAAGCCATCTGTGCATTTGATTTTGTGACATTATTTGCTGTTCACAGATTCCCCTGATTTTTTGGTTGAAATAACACAAAAGCTGTTCACAGCATTTTAATAGAAGCCAAGAAATGTGCCCTTTATTATTTTGAAAAGAAATTGCAGGTACAGTTTCTGCTGATGTCAGTATAATTTCATTTTTTCCCCCTGCTTCTGATTGGGTGTTTACAGGTGGCTTTCCTCTAGTATATATTCTTCTGTCACATAAACTATCAGCTTTTGCTAGGAAAAGTCCCCCTTGCTCTAGTTGCTGGGCTCAAGGTCTGCTCCTGCAGAAGTTCTGGAGCACACGTGCTGGGTTGGTGGTGCAGCCTGGCACGTGGGAACATGACAAATTATAATAATTATATTCTTGTTCATGAAGTTTCTGCTTTGCAGGGAACTGGAGCTGGTGATACTCATTTGCAATTAGCTTTGTGAACTGCTGTAATTATACATTTGGAAAATGACAGCATTTTACTTTTCCTCATTGTTCAAAGAACAGATGACTATAGACAAGAAGTACCTTGTAATCGTTCTGAATTACACTTAAGTGTTTGCTGTTTAATACTGCTTAATCCTGTGTTATTGCTTTTATGATTTTTGAATGTTTACTTGGGTTCACTTTGGGGGATTTTAGAACAATCGAAGTGTCTGATTGTGCTGGCTTCAAATTCCAGTTAACATACAAACTGCTAGATCGTCTATGCTATTCTGTATATACACGTCATATATGCCCATCTCTATTTATATACACGCCATGTATGTGGAGCTGAAATGGAGTTGATATCTTTATCTCATGCCTCTGACTGCTTCACTTGCTCTCTGCCTTTTAGTCTCTTTCTCCAGGATTTACAGTGGCATTTCAGGGGTTGCGAATAACTGCCATTAAAAAATAAAAACAAAAAAAATAAGCTTAGAGGGAAGCACTTTCTCTTGTGGTGCTTTTCCTCCTCCTCCTGCATGCAGGGTTCCCCTCAGCTCTAACAGAGACAGAATATGTGCATTTGGTTAATGTGTGTGGGATGGGTGAATTGTGCTACTGCCTAGGGGAGGTGCCTTGGTGTTGTTTTCAGTTTGTAAAGCCAACACATGACTATAAAATGGAGGTTAATATGCATTATATGTTATTAAAGCATATTTTTCTGAAGTTTTGAGAAGTTATTTGTTCTGTTTCTCCAATTTTCTTCATAAAGCCAGTTTTCAGTTTTCGTAGTACATAACTATAAATCTCTTTTTTTTTAGAAGAGCTGGTTTACAGGAAGTGCTGGGAAAATTAAGGTTTTCACATTGTACTGTCTTGTGAAGCTATATTATTTAGACAGAAATGGCAACCCAGACCACCTCCTTATTCTGGGAGGCTTATGTTAGCCATCTAAAAAAAAACATCCCTTTTTTTTTTCTTTCTCCTGTGAAGTTTAAATAAATTATATATATATTTATTGCATATTATAATACTGTATTATACTAATCTAATAGTATATAGTCTTCCTGACATAGGCTATAATTTCGATGTACCTTTTCCTAGATGTTTATTCCTGCTTTAATTTAATTTACAGCCCTGTGACTAGTGCTGGAGCAGTTATATGGGGAACCACGCTGCAAACTGGATCACCAGCTCTCACCAAAGGATGACGTTGGCTGCAGCTTTGTGCATGCTTAGAGAGTGGCTGCAGGTAGTATCCAGGGGATTGATACAGAGCTGTCTTTTACTTTGCTTAGAATTATGAGCCTGGAGACATAAATCCTGATGTTTTTAAAGATCTGTGTAGGCTTTCATTACCTGTGCATCATGATACCTCAGATATAAACAATAAAAAAATTGGGACTATGGGAAATGTAGTATGGCATCTAAGTGTGATTTTTTTGGGCAAACTGCTCAGATTTTGGAGGTGAAGATTAAAGGTAAGAATTTGAAGACCACTTCAGCTGCAGAGCAGATGTGACTAAGATGAAAATAATAGTGTTTCTATTTGGATGCAGCACAAGACATTAACAGTATGCTGTTTCCAGTAACATAATGAGTCATGAGAATTGTGGAGGGTGGAAATTCCGATTATAAACTCCAGCATAACTGTTCTTGTTTAAAATACTGAGAACATTCCCCCGTTTCCTTTTATGTAGCTTTTATCTATGAACTCCAGTTAGGGTTCCGGGCTTCATTTTCCACCATGCACTAGAAGATATCTGGCCTTATTAAATCCCAAGTCTTTTCAGCGTCTATCACAAATGTAAATGAACAGTCTGTAGTGTTTCATGCTCTCCAGATTGCTCTGATGATCGTGTTGCCATGGCAATAACAGTGCATACAGGTTCATGAGACAGCATTAGTAGTGCAGCAGTTTGAAACTTAATCAATGTACGGCTACTTCTCTGTATTTCAATATCACTTCAGGAAAATTGAATTCTAGTCAGTTGTCAGTCCAGTTTATTTCCTATGGATTTCTTCTACAAAATTTCTCGCTTTATTCTAGACACTGATCATGATATAGTAATTGAAATCTGTAGTGGTCTGTCATACTAATTAGATGACTCTGTCTTGTAGCAATCTTTGGCTGTTGTATTCAGCAGCAAATAGATGAGAAATATTTTGGTCTGAATATACTTGTGTCTACAATTTTTGTGCAAAAAAAATCCCTTCAGAAGAATCATCTTCTTTTCAGTTTTGTTTATTTTGAAAAATTTTAAGAATGACGTGGAACTAGAAGATGACTTTACCTATTAGAAGTAAGGTAAAGCTGTCAAGAACAAGCAAATGAATGTTGCCTCCTAGATCTTAAGGTATACAGGTATATATGTTATATGTTTATATGTTAAGGTATATATGTTCACAGCAGTACTTCAGGTTCTCTCTCTTCTGAGAGAATTTAAATTTTTAAAATAAGGTTAACAAATAATTGTTGATAATTATTATATTGATAACATAATTAAAAGCAATCAGCCAGCTGGAAATCTATATTTAGTTTTAGAGCTGAACAATGATAAGTAGTTAAAAAAAAAAAAAAAGGAAGTCTTCCCATGTGAACATCTTTGTGTGTTATCATATGTATTGAAGAATACAATAAAAACCTTAAGTTTTCTGTTGGTACTAAAAATAATGATTTTTTATTTTTTTTTACAGTGGCACGTTAATGACATTTAACATGCAAAAGTGTAGAAAACTGAATTTACACCTAAGGGTCATAAACCACATCAGCTGAAGATTTGCAACATCAGAAAACATTGTAAATGTATAATGCAGGTGTCCCTTGACTGAATATGGGCCTGTAATTCATTTCAGAGTTTCTTCTTATGCCACAAATACTCGGACACAACTTCTATGGATTTATGAGGAGTAGCAGACTGCAGAGGATGAATTCAGTTTGATAAGACTCTCAAGGGTCACTTCTAGAAATGTCATGTCAGAAAACACTAAAGCTGAAATGAAACCATACCAAAGTGTGCCAATTCAGAAAATTCTTTACTTCTCTTTATGTATTTAGGCAGTGCCATTTATATGCATCCTGTTCCAATTTTATAGTAGGGATAGTTTAAGCATCTCCAGCTCTTTTCATTTTACTTGAATGGATTTAATCACTTGCTTGTAAAAAGTAAACCATCTTTCTGAATAGACTGGGGACACAGCTAAAAACTGTTATCAGATTACAGAGTAGGAAGTTGAGCACTGAGGAAGGGACCTGTCTTACTTTGGGTTATTCAGAGTTGTCACCTGGGCTGGAAACATACCTTGGAAGCCCTTGCTCATGGTCTCCTCTTCTAGCATCTGGAACATGTTCTTTAGGCATGAACAGCTTGCTTACAGTGCTATGGCAGGCAGAGTTTTTCAGAGAATTTTTTTAATATATATATTTTCCTGTGTTGCTTTAAATTACTGAGCTAAAACCAATTTATGTTTTTTTCATTGTTGTTGTTTTGTTTGTTTTTTAAGCATTGAAAGCATGGGTTATGGAAAGGCAGAGATAAAGGTCTTGAAAAATACATGTGATTGACTGCAAGGTTAACTAGTTTATGAATTTTTGTAGACAAAACAAGCTTTATTGACTCAAAACTCATGTGTTGAAAGTGTACTCTCCTCTTCATACCAGGTATTTAGTACATAAGCTTTTCTAATTTTTTTTTTTTTTTTTTTTTTTTTTTTTCCCTTGGTGCTTTAGTTTATCCATCCAATAATACATCTTTCTCAAGTTACATTGCAGGGCTACATTAACTCATGGTTGAAATCATCTATAGTGCACAGTGCCCTCCAAAGTCTTTACACACAGACTTACTGTATTTTATAAGAAGTACTGAACAAATACTTTCCTTTTAACCTCCTGCTGCGCAGGTGTGAAGCCTGTAAGAAACCTCTATCACAAAAGCGAAGATTTAGAGGGCAGAACATGACCTGATGGGAATACAGGAGGAAAATCACTCTGAGGCAGACTTACAGGTGCAATCGTTCCTGAAGTCTCATTTCAGTCCTCCAAAATAGCTCTTATGAAGGTGCTAGCAACAGACTGGTTTGGGGCCAGATCTTCACAGCTGAAAAAGTGAAGGTAAAAAGCTGCTACATTTTCTTTACTGCCCTATTTTAATGCTTAGTTGTTGCCAGAAACCTGTAGGGCAGTAATGACTCATGCCTCTAAAGGGTCTGAACAAGCCATGTATTCAGTTAGACCCCAGTGAGTTGCAATAACTGTCCTGTTTGACTCCTTCAGGGCTGTGAATGCAAAGCAACCACACGGTTTGCCCACCCAGATAAGCTGACAGTAGTTCAGAAAGTTTCTCAGGAAAATGCAATTAGTAACAAGATTTAATAAAGCAAAACAACTGAATACGAGGAGAGAAGTCACTATTCTTTTGTTCTTCCTATGTAATGTAAGATAATAGTGACAAGGCGATTACATTACAACTAAATGAATTAAACAAAGCTCCAAAACATAAATTAGAATTTAACTGTGCCATTAAAAACTAATTTAATTTGCAAGCCATCATTACTAGATAATAAAGACCTACTGCAAAATGCACAACAATCTCTTGTGAACACAAGAAAAAAAGCTAGCAATAAATCTTTTTGAGCGGATGAGTTTCTGTTACATTAGTAGAGGAAAAAAAATGCTGAATGGATGTTTTAGTGCATAATGAGAACTAGGAAGTAATGGAACAATTGGGCAGCCTAATTTTAGCCATAAGTGGTTTTATAGCTTAGGGATGACCCTGGGGATTATTAAGAGAAAATGTATGCAATATTGATTTTTTTTTTATTATTATTATGAAAACTTTTTGAATCAAAATAGCTTATGAATTTAGAGTGACATGACGCTACTAGTATATACTAGATGTTAACTTTGGTTTGAGAAAATGCAATGAGTTGAAGGCTCCACACAATTTCTTATATGGAGATGTATGGCATGGAAGCACGTAGTGTGAGTGTACATCAGGAAGTGCTTATTTTACTCAGACAAAAATAGCCTTCAAGCTGATAAACACTTCTGTTTTGCTGGAGTTTAATTTGGTATTGAATTTACATACCAGCTGGGGCAGAACCTGCTTTCAGTGTTGCTGGTAGGAAAAAAACACCTTTGTTTCTACATCTTTCCTTTTGGTTTTCTCTGTAGACTTTACTTCTGTTGCTCCATATTACATCTTGCAATACATGTTAGAAATCATCCTAATCTCTGTATTTCTTGATGCATTTAATACAGTTGCTGTAGGCTCCATGTGTTTTGGCAGTGCATATCAGTGCAGGTATTTTGGCAGGGTACCACCAGCAAATACACCAAGAGCCAAGTGCTGCAGGAACTTCCAAAACCTTTTAGTGCAGTACTTTCATTATGCTGTAGTGCCAGCAGATGGCAGTCCGGCACTTTCCTTCTAGCCTACTAGTGGCCAGATTTCAAAATTATAGTTTTAATGCAATTAATATTGTTACTAAGAGAACTGCTTTTAGCTTGATTATTCTGACGGCTTTGCTATCTTCTCTTTACCGAGGCTCTGGCAGGAAGCTGCCCCATCTGCCTTCTCTTCTGTGTGATACCAGAGTTCAAGCTGTACCCCCAAACCATGGTTGTGTGGAGCTGAGTGAAGGTCTGTGGAAGTCACTGTGTAGTCTGTCCCCATGACATTGACAGGACCATATAATTTATATTTTAAGTCTCCTTCTGTCTGAGTAGCTTTAGTCAGCTTACGGGCAATTCTCCCGATAGTATCATGAGGTCACACTCTCACCTCAGTGGCTGTGTTGCGTTGATGTATGAAGGTAAAACAGCTGCCATGCTCAGTCACAGAGGCATGAGGAATGTAATTTGTAATTTAGGTCCCACTCTTGCAAATGCTTAAGCACATGCACAACTTTAGGCATGTGAGTTGTTTTCTAGCAGTTAGAGCTACTCAGGGATTTAGTTACCTGCGGAGTTATACATGATTGCAGAACTGGGGCATTGCTTGTAAATCAGCATGTAGAACTGGCCTGGGTACTTTAATCGCTGTGGATACAGGGAACTATATTAATGACAGTTGGTGTTATTTTACTGAAAAATCTCCTTTCTGCCTCATTGCAGCCAGCATATTTAGAGTTCTCGAAGAGAAAGACAATTCTTATCTCTAAGCTTGCACCGTTCTTTTTATTTTTGCTCTTGTTTATTATTTATGTGTTCCCATACATGCTTCTCCTGCTACTTCTGTTGGTGCATACATAATACTCACTGTAAAAACATCTTCCAATACAACAGCATAGACCTTGTCGTGTTAGGGATATGACTTTTCCTGACAAGAGGGAGCATTTGGGAACCCTGGGGATGCTGAAAGCTATGGCTGAGCAGAATAATTATCCAGAATCTCCTGGGCAGTCATCTTCCTCAGCTTTTCCCAGGGCAGACTTGTGCAGAACAGTGGAAGGGAATGTGCTAGATCTTTGGCAAAGATTTTCGGCAGAAACTTGAAATCCATCAACACATGATTGCATCTGGGAAAAAAATTTTAATAATATAATCTCAAACTCTTTTCTGATGTCACTTCCCATTCTATCCTATGACTTCACACTGGAGGCAAAGTTGGTGATGTGCATTCATGATACACTGAGTGTAAATTAATTTATACAGATGTGCTACTCCTGAAATGAGATGGTCAAGACCAGTGAGTAGCAAGTAGACTTACTGATGATCTGATCTCAAGGCCAAGGTTTGACTGCTTGTATGACTTTTCCTCTCCCCAGACTGCTTTAACATTGAACCCTTAGATAGCATTAAGCTAGCACCACTGATTTTGCTTAAAGTGGAAAAAAAAAAACTGAACATAGGCAATCTCTCTGAAAAAGAGATTGATAGGTTATAATATCTCCACAGGATGATGCTTAGATAGTAGGCTTAATAATACTGGTAAAGTGCTGTTATAAAAAGTCTTGGAGTGGGTGAGAATATGTATAAATGTACTATACTGTACTGTTTCTTTGCTCATGCTCTGACACCAATCTTATCTGAAACAGCACTAGGATCAGCTGCCCCTGAATTAAATGATACCTAACCCTGTAATTAGTGGTGTGGAAACCGGTTGGGCTTCAGAGAGTACAAAATGTTGGCACAGTTTGGCTTGGAATTAAGGTATGGTGTAAGACATTCTCATAGGTAAGTTGCCTTCATTGGTATGATTCCACCAAAGGATATTGGATGGCTTGTGTGACTGTGTGACTTGTGTATGTACTACTGCAGAATTGGTCATTAAATTGTTCTAGTGCATTGGGACTGGGTAGTTTATATAATGCACAGCTATAACACAAAGAGTGATTAAAAAGCAGGTAATCACCCATAATACTAATGTGCTTGTTGCCACAGAAAAGAAATGTCAATTAAAATTCTTATGAATTATTTACACATTTTTTTTTTCACCCCTATAATTTGATTCTAAATTGAGTGTTAGCTTTAGGTCAGAGTTTTATGCGGAGATCTGTAACCCTTCTGAGCTGCACATGCTCTCATTGGCTACAGGCACATTTGCAAATGTGCTGGAGGTCTCTCTTGTAGCTGCCAGTCTGTTAAAAAAAGATCAGGTTGCCTCCTTGAAGCCCTGCTGCTATGTTGCCTCCTACAGGAACATACCTTACACAGTTCTGAAAGTTGTCTCCTCCCAAGGATACTTTATCAGATTTGAGGAAACGACCAGCTGTCAAATTAACAATTATGAGGGTTACTTTTTATTTTACTTTGATTTCAGACAATTAGTATTCAGCCTCTAGCAGTAGCATAATTATCCACAAAATATAAGAAATATTAGTGATTTTCTCTGTATGTGTGATGCCTACCTTTTGTGTTTGTTTAAAACAAATATGAGATGTAATCATTTGAGTAATTCATAGAGAGATTTCACAAATGTGTGAAACTTCTGCATGTTTCCTGAAGGGTATGCTTTGCTGTATTTGTGACTATTGGCCTCTTTAATATAGGAGTGTAATTCAGGTTACTGTTTCTCACACTGTCATGGTAGATCAGGTGAGAGCTCTGGGATATCCTTTAGGAACATGTAAAAGGAGCATGTGGCTAGAAAAAGGTGGTAACCTATAACTGACAGTGAAAACCATTGAATTAGATTGGCTGGTATTTTTCCCTCTGTTCTGTTGGTTGTGTATTACTGGGATTTAAGTTTTTGCATGCCAAAACAAATACCCATAAGCTGAAGGTGCCTAAACAATGTTTTCTTCCTATATGCCAATAGACAGTTGGGTGACTCCTGTGAGGACAAGTGGACCAGCACTGAAACTGAGCTTATGACTTGTGTCTGCAAGAAAATGTAGCTTTGATCTTGTATCTTTTCTCTCCCTGTTGTCAGATCTGTTTGCTTTTATTATTGCCATTCTTTTAGTAGCAGCAATTCAGATTTAACAGATTGAGTTGCAAGCATAGTATCTACCAATGAGTAGGAGTTTGCTCTTCTAGTAGCATGGCTGGTCAAGTCCCAAATCAATCAGGTTCAGGTCTAGCCAGGTGATACTGAAGATCATACAAGAGGATTGTAGACCGTAGGATCAGTTTGACTGTAATGGCTTGGAAAAAAGCACACATTACTGACAATGCATAGATATTAAATCAGAAGACCTCAGACTGTCTCTTTGGTCCAGATCAACTTAGTGTTGTAGGAGGTTAAACAGAGCCTTTGTTTGCCTGCGCATTGTGTGCATTTGACCTAGGAATATAAACATCAAGACCTAAGCATTCATTAGCTCTTCTCCAAATGTCTCCCTGTTTGGAAAATTACTGGACTCTTATTTATTATGTGTTATTTGCTATTTGTTATTTGTTAAAAGAGAGTTTCATTCCTCATTTGTTCAGCTTGCAGAGTCTGATGTTGTATGCTGCCTCTTCCAGTGACATGGACATGTGTGAGGGAGGAAAAGTGTTCAGGTACTTGTTTTATTTTGTGGATACTTCATGCTGTAGCAACTTCTGTGAAGCAGAGAACTAGTATGTTGACCATGGATGTATGGGCTCTTGCTCTTGGGGAATTCAGTTTGTTGTTTTTGATGTTTTTCCTTTTTGACATTTCCGAATTGAATGGAAGGGGGGTTGAATGAAGCACCAGACTTACATTACTGTTAGCCTACAGTCTTGTGAAGTGCTTGCTGCAATATGAGCTATGAAAGTGACTCTTTTTCTCCTAAGGTGCATTATGGTACAGACAAAATACTTGATTTCTTCTCTCTGCCTCAGCAAACATTCAGGTATGACATGCAAAGTGGAAATGCTGCCACAAGAAAGGGCAAAAGAATACCAGGTAATTCTGACATCTGTTGGATTTCGCATCCCTTTCTCAGATGTCAGGGTTTTGCTTTTTTTTTTTTTTTTTTTTTTTTTTCCTTTTTCTTTTTGTCCCCTTTCCCACTAATAGTATGTTTAGGGGTTTCACAGTAGTATCCTTGGATTTATGCCTCTGTAAAGCCAGTAAGAATGATGTGGTTAAGATTCCTGACTGCTTTCCAAATGTACACCCTGTTTCTCGGACTTCCTAAATAAGTATTTTGTCTTACCTCATTTGTATTTCTCCTTGTCTTCTTCTTCACATCTTACTTTCCCAGTCTTACTTCATTTCATTAACCAGTGATAATGCATATTATAAATGTCACTTATATAATACCTAATCTAACCCAGTATTAGAATGATCTCCTTTAATTTCTATGTGCTTAAGTATTGTTTCTTGTCCTTTTTTATTATTATTTTATTATTACTATTGTTATTGAAAAAGGAGTCAATTGGCCAAATTTGAAGAATCTCAAATATCCTGTTAAATTCTGTCTCCTGGTTGGTGTTTTTTTTGTTTGTTTGTTTGTTTTAACCAAACAGCAGCAACTACTGGGGGGGGAAAAAGGTCTGCAGAAAGATTTTTTAGAGAAACCTGAGTTTACAGCATACCATTTCCTGCGTTGAAATGTTAAAATGCAGACCTTTTGAGCAGTTGCTTTTATGCTCATTAAAGATAGAGCTCCCTTTTCTTGTTATTTTGTTCACAGATTCATTATCTTACCTTTTTCCAAATTGAATTGCATAAGCCACTTATCTGCTCATGATTCTAGTCCAGCCAAGTCGCTGTGAATTTTATTGCTTTCCTATTGTGTATTTGTTGGTTCAACCATTTTGTATCATCAGCACATTTCATCACTTTACAGCATTTTCCTTTCAGGTTTGTAAAGTAAATAAAATCAATACTAACATTACAGAATTCCACAAGTCAACTCCTTCCATTCAGTACTGCTTCTGGTCATAAGTACCTTCTGGCTCTGGTGTGCTACCTAGTTTTTTAATCCAGTCAAGCAGCTCGCCTCCTGTAACTCACCTATGAAGTGAACATGAGACAGTTTGCAAAGCATCTTACAGCAGTCTTCATTAGAAGTGGAACATCACTTCCTGTCAGGTCTGAAACAGGCTGACCAAAAAGTTGTGCAAGTTCTTTAAAAAGTGAACAAATTCAGGGACAAGATTATCCCTGGAGGTTACTTATAAAGAGCAGAAGAGCTCTGAAGCACTCATATTTGCTACCTCTTTGCCCATTCTTTTTCTGCGTTGTTAGTCTCTTCTGTAGATCATAATATTACAGGACAGCTTTTTAGCTGGTGAAAATTGTGGAAGCTTGACTGGTCTCAGTGGTGTTACAGTGATTTATGCTTGATTAGCACCTGGATCAGGCTGCTTAAGTGGTAAATGACATTAATGCCCTGCCACAATGATACTTGATATCTCTGAATGTGATTTGGTGACTTCAATATCGGATATGATGGTTACATGCATGTGTGATTCTGTACTGATCTTCCATCGTGGTCAGCCTCAAGATATTCTAAGCAAGAGGGCAAGTCTCTGACACTTGTTGTGGGAGGATTAACTGCAGGTAAGTAACAGGCTGTTGGAACTCCATACCTTGGTCACTGCAACAAACCATACAACATCAGAGTGCTGCTTTAGATGGTATTTAATGAGAAGCTTATGCATGAACCTACATCTGGAATGAGATTCATTAGTCAATGAACCTATAAGGAAAGAGACTGTGAAAGAAGGAGGGAAATCTATGTGTGTCTTTCTTTCTTGGACTTCTAAAATGCACAAAAATACCCCACCAGCTAGCATGGATGAATATATTCTAGGGGATTTCATTCTGAATAAGGACTGGAATTTGACATGACAGTTACCTTTAAAGTGGCCATGGTACCAGTCATTTCAGCAAAAAAATAGTGAGGGTCATTCTACCCTAGGAAATACAGAGTCTCAATAAGCAAGACAAAGTCTGGAAGGGGGATGGAAGCATCAAGACATGAGGTAAATTGATTACAGTCATACTGCAAGTAAGTGGCTTTAAAGGAGCTTTATTTATATCCCTTGAAATATAATACATTGTAAGCAAACCTTCAAAAAAAGCTGAGAGATTCATATCTTCATGAAGCCCATCCTATTATATCCAGTGGCATGTACAAATCAAACAGAATTTCTTTAGTGCCCTTTGACTCCACAATAAATTCCAGACACAAAAGAGATGTTATCCTTTCATTTCCACAATATGAATGTTATCTTTCCTTTCTATTTTAAGTTCATGTACTTGTGCCTGACATTAACAGGACTGTCTGTTGGCAATAGTGCCTAAAACAACTTCTGATGTGAAATATAGCAGATGAAGGGCTGGTCTACATGTTGCAAATATTATGGGCTGTATTTATCTGCCTTAAAAAAAAAAAAAAAGAAAAAAGAGAAAAGGAGAAAAGTCTATACTTTTGCTTCACTAGTAGCAATACTGTGTCCACAACTCTGTTTTTTGACATTTATCCCATTCAGTTTTAAAGCTTAATTTACAAGGTGTCATGTAATTTACAAGGTTGTCATTATTTCAGGACTGTCTTCAAGGTTTCTGGGCAAGGTAAGAAGCACAGTAATAGCAAAGAGCATGGTCTAGCTGTGCTTACATTTTTGTCCTTTCACAATAACTATTGTTATGCCTACTGTTCTCTCCCCGAATTGCACAGCTTAATTGTATTTGTCAGCAAAAAGGACAAATTGGGTTTTAAAGGTGCATTGGGTTTTCCCTCCTGACAAGTCTGTTGGTTGTAATGAATGGAAGCAATACCTCCTGCATTTTACAAGGCATTTGGACTGGAAGATCTATCTAGTCAGTCATCTACTTCATTCTTCTGTATTCAGTGTTTCCTAATACTCCATCAAAGTGGTCATTGCTGTGTCCTCACAAACCCATCACTCAAAATGACTATGTTCTTCCATCCAGGAATTGTCAGTGTTGCCACTAATAGGAATGAGAAGACAGCCAGTCACCTCAGTGAGACCATTTCTTGACTTAGTGAACCTTACGGTTTGCATAATAGGTTCTGTAGGCTTCAGTCTCCATTGCTTTTACCTTGAGTAGCCACCCATGCCCATATAAAATGAGCATGCAGAATGGACTCATTTAGCATCCAGTCCGGATAAATGTCAAGGATTGCAGGGCAGCCTGGAATCAAATGCTTCTGCTTTCAGTGTATTTCAATAAAAATTAAGAATGCTTTTTCTCGGTTTAATTTTCTTGATAATTCTGTTTTGAGGTTCCATTCTTAGTCAGGAATGGAGGGTATGAATAATTCAGACACTGCCCTTCATAAGTGTATAATGCACCAGGTTTCATATTGTCTAAGTTACAGTATAATCAGTCATCTTCTTCTGTGCAGTGTTAGTGCACCACTGCTGCCATTGTGGGCAAGTCCCTTGCACTGCCATGGAGCACCTCAGTGGCCGTTAAGCAGACAGTCACCAAGTACGTTACTGCTTGTTTAGACCTCAGATACTTAAGCTGGATAGGGTTTCACTAAGGAAGCAAATTGCACTGCAATATGAAAAATACCCAGACAGCATTTTAATAGTTGCTGCTAGGTTCATACTAGCATACTTAGGCCTCAAACAGGTTTTGGGGTTGACATTTTCAGCAAGTCAGTAGACAGAGGAAGCAGTGGACTACTATTAGCTGTTGAAAGTCCCATGATGTGCTTTAATTAGCGAGTAAGTAACAGTGATGGAGAACAAGAGGTCTGCAATTCACAGGGAGTGTTTTTGTGAGACAGCAGTATAGAACTCTCTCATTTGAGGTGCAGTAGCAACACAGTTTCACTGCTTGCTGACTGTACCCTAAACTACAACTTAATTTATTTTGTTCTAACTGCAGTTAGCCATGTACCCGTGTGACGGCTGTCTTGAGAATGTAACCGGATTAGGTGCAGCTGGTGAGGAACATCGCTCCAGTTTTCATAGCAGCTGACCCATCGCGTTCACTAAATGGAGTTCAGTTGCTCTTTGGGCAGAGGCAGACTTGATGACATTGGTGGGATTCAGGTAGACTTCTATTAGTATCACATTTCATGGGTTCCTCCTGCTCCCTATGTGACTTGGTCTCTGTGAGGCTGCTGCATATCAAACAGTCAAAAAGACAATTTTATATATTTGAAAGGAAAAAAATCATAACCTGAAATAGCATTCTCTTTGTTTCTAACAGCTTTCGGCAGCTGCTGGGAGCATAGCATGTCTGTCAAAATGTAAATTGTTTGTGACTGAATTTCCCTTCTGCAAAGATACAGCACCTACCTCTTAAAAGGAGCTTCTTTGAAACATAACTGTACAGATATACCTCGTTTTAGAAAAGCCTATAAGCGAACCTTTAAAGCTATCTCCCAGGGTTTCTGTAGAATTTATGGTAGATTATACTTCAGGATATGTTATTTTTAGTGCAAATTGCTACAAAGTTAGTTTATAAAATGTACAGGTGTGGTGAACCTGAACAGAGCCTCTACCTTCTCCCCAAACAGCATCAGAATGGAAATGTTTTGACTAACAACCTGATTCTCCCTTCACAAAATTGGCTGGTGCAGATTCTCTCTAGATGGCAGTGAAGCTCTTTCAGTGATGAGGCTGCTTCCTTCCCCCACCCTCTTTCCATTTCTTCTGGAGACTTATTTCCAGCTGCACTGTGCTATGATTTAACAAGACTTTGATGCTGTAAGATGTTGGCAAAGGATAATATACTGCTTTTTCAAAGTCAATTAACACTTAGGGCAAATGAAATGGGGAGAGCTAAAGGTCAATTACTAAAGGATGTCCACAAAACCTTTCTGGTTTATACAGCATTCATCCAGGGATTGCAGATCACTGGGAAAAGAAAAGAAATAGTAATTAGCTCATTTAATTTCTTGATAGTTATCAATAAGATGCTTTAATACAGCTTATCTGTTTTATTTTCAATCAAGTGTTGACTGATGCTAATAATTATTCTGATCAGCCCAAAACTGTGTTGTTTCAACCCGAGACTGTGTTGTTTCAAGGCATTGTACAGTCATCACAGTAGCTGGGAGACTGTTGTGGCAATTTATGCACCAGGCAGATGTTAGCAGAGAGAAAAGCATTAAAATTTCTGGTTGGGAATGCTCTTAATAAGCTTCATGTAAAAGAAATATTGTTGCTGGGCTGTCCAGCCACTAAAAAAACAAATGGATGAGAGAGATGAAGAATGAGTGCTATTCTTACTGTCATTCATCATCTGAGTTAAAACAAGCAGGTAAGCTAATGCTTGGCCTTTGGAGAAATGTGGTGTCTATTCACTGACTTACCTACAGCTGACTTTTTATGTCATGACTGTGATGTTGTTTTGCTGGTAACCCGCTATGGATATAGAGATTTAATCAGACATGGCTTAGGCTTACTGGCCTGCATGCTACTCATGTGAGTCACTGACATGAGCGAGGCAACACACCAGTGTAAAGTATGAGGGGCATCTAAATCTTTTTGCAACGTGTGCCTTGTTTGCAAAAGGCAGATTCATGTCAAGAGAGCTTACAGCTTGAAGGCGGGTTTAATAAAAGTAATATTAAGCCAAAATTAAAGCACCATTCATAACAAAATGGGGTAGCAGATTACTGTCTTGTAAGTTTAATGGTGACTATACATGCAAATGGCCAGACTTGACTTGAATCTGTGCTTTCTGTTCGTCTTTTGTATGTCAAACAGCTTTCCAGGCAAGACTCGTGCTTAAGATTGCAGCCACAGTTCATTTCTATCTTTTTTTTTTTTTTTTTTTTTTTTAAATAACTCTGCTGAGTTTAATAACCTTTTCCTTTTTGAATAAGGAGTTTCTGTTTGCAGTCACATGAAAAGAAAAAAAGGCCAATGCTACAGGCAGCAGGAGATTATTTCATGCCTACCTACTCAAAGAGGGTTTTACAAGAGCACAAGGGCCAGGGAAAGCACATAATGAGCAAACTCTTGTGAGGTAAATTATTATTTGGGATTTTGAATGGGCCCTTAATGTGTGAGGGAAACTATACTGTCAACTGGTTGTGTGTGGCACTTGACTTTCAGGTAGGTAGTGACTTACCAGATAGCTGTCATCCTTGCCTTATTTCACTGTCTGTGACAGCAGGGAAAGGAAAGAAAAAAAAAAAAAGTGCTGGACCTAGAAGTCATGTTCCCTTATTTGCTGCTGTGTCAGAGAGACAAAGCTCTTTCTAGCCACTTGTGTGTGCAGTGCACTAATTGTCTGCCCCCACCTATTGCACAACCAGCAGTCTTTGTCCTTTTGGTTTGAAAAGCACAGCAGTCAGTCTCTTGAGCGATATGAACCCAGGCACAGTGCTTAATTTGTTTTCTTGAGTTTACAAAGGGAGTGAGGATCAAATGTGGAGCTCCTGTTCCTCAGCTACAGAGCATAATCCTGTTTTAAGGATATAGGTAATCTTTTGTTATGGCACTGACTGCAACACTAGAGCTAACGAGGGAGCTCAGAGGCTTCATTTGCCCAACATTTTGGCCACGTTTTATAGTACGTGCTGAGCTACGTAATATGGGGATTCATGCCCAGCTTAGCTTTTACTCTAATATTCATATTTATTCATGGCCATATCCACTTGTTTTCCCAGAGATTTGAGGCTGAAGGCAAGGGTTCAGAATACTTGTTTGGAGTGGTGAAAGTCCAGAAAACCTGAGTATGTCCACTGAACATGCTCATATTGGTTGTATTGTGCAAATAGCTGATCTATAGCTGTTCTGCATCTGTATTGTAACTCAGTGCAAGGGTTAGCCTGTTGATATTTGGTGAAAAATATGCATACACTTTTTTTTTTTTTTTTTAATTTTTGTCTGGGAAAAACACCAGCTCTACTGAGGTTATTTCAGGTTTGTCACTGTGATGACACTAAAAAAATTTTAGGGAACACTCAATGGATGTGAGCCACTTCACCATGGTATCTGCACTGTTGGCCACATACTGTAGCGCAAGAAATTCCAGCAGAATATGTCTGTAGATACACATGCAGGGAGAAACAGTTTTACAAAACCAGCATAATAGAGTGACTTCCTTCCCTGCCTTTTTTTGGACTTCTTATTTTGTTCTCCTTTGAATGAGATAAAATCTATGGTATGCTATTAAAATTAAAAAAAAAAAAAAAAAAAAAAGGAAATTTAGATGCAACTTTTGTCTTCACAGCATTGAATTGGGAAGCGTGTGAGAACAGCTGTTCTGTATTTCAGCAAAATAAAGAAATGCAAAAATGAAAAACAATACAAAAAAACAGAGTGATCAAAAACAATCCCTAAAGCTTTGTTTGTGTACACTGTCTTTGCATCTGAGCCAGCATCCATTGAAATCAATGATAGCTCCTTTTCTTTGTTGTTGATGGAAACAGCTTCAGGCAGAATTGGCAAGGTATGTTAGACCACAGTTTCCCAGTGTGTTATGTTTTAGGGAACCCACTCTCCCACCAGCATACATACCGTGTGCTCCGCTATTCTACACAGAGTAAGCGAGTGAGAAATAGATATACTGCAAGCTTTTCAACTATTAGTTTTCAGTGTATGGGTTTAGCAAATATTTTAAAAACATATTTTCAATAGCTCTTCATCTCAACCTTACAAAGAAAAAATATAGATTAGTTATAGTTCTCTGTGATAGCTAGAGTCTTTAAAAATGAAATCTTTCTTCATGAGCTGATGTTATGGTTCATTTCAAGCAATCTAATCTTCCTGAATGGATACATATAAAACAGGACGGCATGTGGCCACTGCCATTTAAGACTCCTCATGGTCCTACTTGTGAACCACTCAGATCAGTTAGAAGCTTTCAGAAAACATGCATTTTATTCTGAAATCCAAATGATCAGGTAGCTGGAGAGAAGTGATTTATGAGAAAAGATTAAAGTCTCCCAATAGTCAGTCAGTAATTCATTTGCACTCTTCACTGCTTTGATCGCTGTTGATAGTAGGGCCAGAGTTATGAACATACATTTGCTGGATATTTTAAGTATTTCAGCATTTTCAGTGGATTGTAAGGAGAGTAACAAAAGTGAATTTAAAACAGCAAAATTAAAATTTCATAGCTCTTGATTTTATAGAGAGGTTTTTGTGAGATTCATCTGCTCTTCTCGATAGAAGATGTTTTTTATTTTCATTCATGCTATGAAATAAACTTAATTTTGATTTCTTTAATTTATTGGAATCTGTTCTCTTGTGCCTCTTGCCTATTAAAAATAGAGTTTGACTTATTGGAAATAATTATCTGGGTCTTTTGTTAGACACCGGGCTAATGTGACAAAGACAATAGGAATCAAAAAATGCACAGAATCAGCATCTTTCACTCATCCTTTTTATAGCTAAGAAGAGTAGGTCTGTGAAGTTGTTTCTGGAATGAAAAAACACATTGCATGAGGTTAATGTCTCGATGCCATTTCTTTGTCATTTTGGAGCTAGAAGAAAATCTTAGGGTATCAGAAGCCCTATGTTTTGGGCTGCACAGGGTTCGTCTGGACTCAGAATATTCATGTTCTTTCCTAGTCTTTATTTCCTTTTCACGCAGGAGGACTCTATGGATGATTCTTCAGGAAGCTGTAGCTATAGGAGTCTGAGGCGCAGTACATCTCTGAGGGAGCAGGGAGAGAACATTGGAGATTGAAGGTGGCAGGAGTGTTTGTGGAAAACAGTGTGTATTAGAAAGCTTATGGCAATTTCCTTTCCTTGAACAGATCTACAAGAAAGAAAGGAGGGAGTTTTAAACATTTTTTCTTTTCAAGCTGTTTTGCAGACCAATCTGAAATGAAGGAGAAAGGAAGAGACTGTGATAGAGATCTTCACCAATAGAGAATTTAGCTGCAATAGTCTGTCAGCTTCATCTGATGCAACAGCCAGCAGTTTGTGGTTATCAGTACAGGATTTGAATGCTAAAGGGGCACTAAAGATCCTTATCCACCATGAAATAGCATTTCAATAAATACAAGCTTCTTCTTTGGTTCAAACCAGCCCTAGAAATGGTTTCTTACCTATTTCGAAACAAACTCTTGATACATATATTTCACTTGTAACCAAGAATCCCTAAAATAGTTTTGGAATTTGGAGAATTAATTAATCAGAAGATTCTGTTTGCTGTGAACCAACTTTTTAACATAGTCCTAATTTCATGTGCTTCAGAAGTAAAATAAAAACCCATCTTGTTCTGTTTCCTTGTGTCAGACTCAGAACAGTAATTGTCTTTCATTTTGCTTCTGGAAAAATATCATTAAAAAAAAAAAGGCCTTATTTTTTCACTCCTTCCTGTGAGAGAACTTTTTTCTTATTTTCAGCAATGCTTCAATTCAAGTACCAATTAAGCAACACATATTGAATGATGCTGAATTTCTCTTATGTTCTTTTATGTAATTCCTGTGGTATGTATATTACATTTCTTATGAAATGAATTTTAAGCAAGGGTTATAATTTTATCTTCCCTGTCAAGAAGATACAATAGACTTTTTGAGCATGTGTTATGTTCTTGCAGGGCTCAAGAAGTGATCAATGACCTTCTTTCTTGACAGTTTAGAAAATCTGTGAGATAGCCCATTTGTGTTACTCTGGGTTAAGTGCTACATGTTTCATCATGTGATTCTAAACCTTTTTTTTTTTTTTTTTTTTTTTTTAAGGGGGGAGCTCATTTCTTTCTTATTTGTATACTACAGGAATGATGTGCAAGAGAATATAGAGCGTGTCAGAATCCTTTCAGATTCATCATTTCAATATTTCCTTCTGCTACAATGGTTTAATTAGAGGCGTCTTCTTTTGGTATGGGCTTTTGTATATCTTTAATGAAACTGAAGAGCATGAAATGTGGTTTCCCTGCTTTTAAATGAAGCCACTTTTAGAGAAATAAAATGAGAAATGAAGAAATTGTTGAAGTCACAGTGCATGAAATTAAGAGAGCCCTGACTATATTG
The DNA here is from genome assembly GCA_011076525.1 of Nettapus auritus. Taxonomy (NCBI): domain Eukaryota; kingdom Metazoa; phylum Chordata; class Aves; order Anseriformes; family Anatidae; genus Nettapus; species Nettapus auritus. The sequence goes on along the minus strand of CM021768.1, from coordinate 61,285,128 downwards.
GCAACATTTTTTTCTTTAGTATTTTGATGACCATAGAGCTAAGTAGTTGTGGGCTAATTGTTAAGAGATTTTCTTGTTTTGGTTCATATGCCTTTGACAGTTATATTGGCTTCAATTTCATTTGAGCAATTCATGATCCTAGTCCTGCCATTGTCTTGAGGCAGGTGGAGCCTTGTGTTCTGGTGGAGCTTTGCTGGCTCCAATTAGGTTTTCTGCATATTGAAAATACAGTTATAGGCAGGTACATTGAAAGAATCAGGGCTCTGCATGGACCTTTCCTGCATACAGTGAGTTACAGAATCAGAGCCAGTGGTGGGATTTTGGAGGAATTCAATGTAGTTGCAAGTCCTGAGTCCTCTATAAAAAATCTGGTCTCGTGTACTGTCGTTAACTTTGTCTAAGGGCCAAGCTCCCAGCCATCCGCTCACTCCCTCCCCATCCTCAGTGGGACAAAGGGAGAAAAAAGGTTGTCAAGGTTGTGGGTTGAGGTAAAGCCAGGGAGTTTACTTGTCCAGTATTGCTGTGGGCAAAACATACTCACCTTGAGGAAAATTAATTTGTTGTCAATTAAAGTGGACTAGGGTAGCAAGAAACAAAAATAAACATTAAAATAATGACTTTACTTTCCCCCCTCTCCAAAACTTGGCCTCACTCCTTCATACCCAACCCCTCTACCCAATGTTGAGCAGCTCAGGGGTATGGGAAGGTATGGTTAGGACACAGTGTTTTCTCCCTGCAGCTCATTTCCCCCCACATGAGCAAATGCTTGATACTGCCTAAGCAGGAGCACACAGGACTGTTTGTGGGGTGCTGAAGGCAGTATTGCACTGCTATAGAAGATGGCTCCCTATCTGCTTTATTTTTGCTGCCAGTTAGTCATGACACACACCACAAGCCATAGAATACCTTCTAGCAGTGTTTTCCATAGTATCTGGAGACTCAAAAACTGACAAAACACTGCAAGAAGAAAGGGAGGAGAGAGACAGTATGGTAATTAAAAACAGCCTACGCCATCAAAAATGTGGGAAAGTAAAATCAATCAAAATTGAATACTTTTGGTAGTAAGGAAAATAAATGTTTTGAGAGTCTAGAACAAATACACAGTAAATTTCAAAATGCTATCTTTTGACTGTTTTGGAAGTATTATTCTCTAAAAAGGAACAGAAATTCTGACTTTACATTGGGAAAAACACCCCCCAAAACACCTCAAGAGATATTTTAATGAATAGAGCCCTGATTTTGAATGAGTGCTCATCAGAACAGATCAGTATTCTACCACTTTTGCTAAACAGGACGTTTTCTTTTTAACAGCACATTGACAGTTGTCAGCTTCTTTTGAATTGTGACATTTCCCCATCCGTTTTCAGTTTTGCATGCAACTCTGAGCACTGTTTCAGTAACCTAAACAACAAGGTTCATATTCTAGATGACAGTGAAGTAGTGATTCAGCAGACTGGTGGTATCAGCAACACCTAATACTGGTGTTGAACTTTGCATATAGAGCAACTGACTTCTGTGGGACTGTCCTGGTTTCAGTTAGGACAGGGTTAATTTTCCTCTTAGTAGCTGGTAGAGTGCTGGGTTTTGGATTAGGATGAGAAGAATGCTGATAACATGCCGATGTTTTGGTTGTTGCAGAGCAATGCTTGTACCAAGCCAAGGACTTTTCAACTCCTCGCTCTGTCCTGCCAGCAGGCAGGCTCGGGGTACAGCAACAGCTGGGAGGGGACAGACCCAGGGCAGCTGACCCAAACTGGCCAAAGGAGTATTCCATACCATCTGATGTCATGCTAAACAATATACAGGGGTGGCTAGCTGTGGTGGGGAGGCTGGCTGCTCGCAGATAGACTGAGCATCAGTCAGTGGGTGGTGAGCAATTGTATTGTGCATCACTTGTTTCATACACACTATTATTATTATTATTATTATTATTATTATTATTATTATTATTATTATTATTTTCTATCTTAATAAACTGTCTTTATCTCAACTCTCACGTCACTTTTCCATTTCTCTCCCCCATCCCAGAGAGGGAGGGGGGAGGGTGAGCGAACAGCTGTGTGGTGTTTAGCTGCCGGCCAGGTTAAACCACAACAGGGACTAAAGCCCTGTTCAAATGTTGTGCTGATTTCGGATCTAAGATTTTGGAATCTTTCATGGAAGGCAGTGAAGATGTATTGATTTAACGTGGTCTCACATGAACACTGCCTTATGTATTTAAATCAAAATTCAGTTCCTCTTCTGGTATTGCAATGGTTTTAAATATGTTTTTAAATTTTAAAAGTGTCTCCAGTAATTGCTGTGTGATACTGTATTTCATTTTGGCAAGCATAAGAAAGGCTGCAACCTTGAAATGCTCAGAAGCTGTGTCTACATTGTTCTAGTAGGGAAGATGAGACAAGAACGACTTTTATTGATAAGATTGGAGTGGGAATGCATGAGGTACATAAAGAATTTAGTAAAGTATTATTTGGGCATGTAGTTCAAACTTAACAATGTAAGTTTTTGCAGTGTCTAGATGGCAAATCACTAACCCCTGTCAAAAATGCCAAGCTTTTTTCTGTGTCTTGGAAATTAACGATCAATTCATGTAACTGAGAAATGATGGGGAATCAGGAGTACTGGTGCATGAGAATGGAAATAATTGTTTGTGGCTTTCATAAGAAGATTGCCAGTTATGCAGGATTTAAATTGCATGCAAACCGTTTTTTACATCTCTAATTGAAGATGTGTTGTCTGTAGGGAGGGTTGACTTGACATTGATGAACTTGAATGGAATACAAAGACATGAAAATGGGCTCGTGTTGGCCTTGAAAGTGATTCACTGGCTCATACTGTGATGTTCCTTTTATTCCTAAGAATGCTGTGGGTTGCTAAATTTAGTTTTGCGTGAGACTACAGGTGCTAGTTACACAGTGGCAGTGGTAAGAGGTATTGAAGCACAAATGCAGAAAGACTTTGATTTCCAAAAGAAAAATCTTTTATTTCTGAGACTAAAACAAGGACAAAGGATAATTTTGAAGTGATGATTTTTTGTTTTTAATGAGTCAAATTAGGCAAATTCTTTATAGAGCAGCCACAAATGTTCCATAGACTTTATTATTTAAAACTTGATATTCAATAGACTAAGAGTTCCGTATGAATTTAGGAGCGCTTCATCCTGCATGGATGTAATTTGGGAATCTTATGTCATTTTTTGAGCTGATACAGAAATGTGTATTACTCTAACAGCACAGTATGTATTGCTAAATAATGGATTTTTTTTTCTACATTTTTTTTCAAGGTTCTTATATCTTTTTCAAAATAATACATCATGCTAAATTTAAATATATATATATATAAAGTGCAGGATTGGATTTCTTCTAGAGCATTTTAGATTTTTTTTTTTTTTTTTTTTTTCTCCAGGGGAGTAATTGGTAGGTGATATAAAAGAAGATATATGAGGATACTGGGAATTCCAAAAATGGCTCCAGTTAGCTCAGAGGCACTGTCCTTCTGATATAGCTAAAGACCAAGCTGACTTTCCTGACATTGCCTTGGCACAGAGACAAAACTTACTTGCATTTGTCTTTAGCTGCCTGTGTATTGTATTGCAGCTATGCTTTGGTACATATTTTGTTGCTAATAAATGAACATTAGACTATTTTTCTTGCCATAGATATTTAATAAAAATAATGCAAAATTACATAGCGATGCTAATTTTATTCAAAATGATGCTAGAAGCACAATTGGAGTATGGTAACTATTAATTTATAGTGCATTAGTTTTGTTAGGATAGAGATTTATAGCAGAGCTGCTGTATACTGAACATAAAGAACAGAGCAAATACATTTGAAAGCATTTATGCAACGTTCTTGAGAAGGCAGAGTAAAGGACATTATTTCGTTGCAAAACTACTTTATACAGATAGGCAAATTGTAGAAGTTAGTTCAACAAAAGGTTTAGTGAATGTTTTGTTACATTCTCTCCCCATTCCCTTTCCCTTTAATTAAATCATTCTCATCTCAAACCTCGAGCTCTTTGTGTTGACTTTTTTTTTCTCTCCCCCTCCTCTTTGAGGAGGCGGGGAGTGAGAGAGCGGTTGTGGTGGAGCTCGGCTGCCCATCTGAGTAAAACCACCACATCATCGTAAGGGAAGCATGCCATTAATATTTTCTCCTTGCCCAGGATGACTTTCTATTCTATTTCACCCACTCTGTTCTCTTCTATATATTTGAGAAAGGCAGGAGATCAGCTGGAAATTACAACCTTACTTGTATTTTCAAGTGGCCGTTTTTGAGAAGCGAATGTGAATAATATGTTGTCAGAGACCATGAGACAATATAGGTTTCTAGGGGCTTCTAGAGAACTTTTTGTAATGAAGATGTGTTTCCTGACTATATTTTGGAGATGTACATTGCCTATTTAATCATCTTGTCTGTCCCTCTTTTGAAAACGGATAGAAATGAGTGTATATATAGCAGATTTATAACAAATAATAACAACATCTGACTGTTTGCTTAACACATGTATATCTGTCTGATTGTACTTGGGGATGACTGAACTTCATTCATGACTTCTCTTATATAAATTTACATTTGTAAAGTTTGCCAATATTAAGGCAGGAGCAGACTTATTCTCTGGATGACTAAATTCAAGTGCCTGGTATACCACCAAGGACTTCAAGGACTAAGCTGTCAATGGATATTATTATTAAATCTTGGAGACTGACAAGCCTCAAAGAACCTTGTTAGGGTTTTCTAAGATTAGATTTTTGTCATCTTTACCTGAACTGGCTTGTACCACACTCTGTGTGTTATCCTCTGATTTCTTAGTTTGCTCAGAGTGAGATTCTCTAAAGTGTAAGTAGCCCTTAGGTAAAACATACCTTGTTATTATAGTCTGAACTTGACCCCTGACACCCCCCTGCCCAAGACGCTTGGCAGTTTTTTTTTGCCTGGCTTTAGATCACAAAGAAAAAGAACTGAAAATTTCTAGAGCAGAGCACCTTGCTTTGTCAGGGTAATGTATTGTGAACACATCTATTGTGGTCATTAAGCTGAAGGAAAAAAGTTGTTGCAATAATATTGTATATTTCAAAAGGGTAATTAAAATGTTGCCTGCAAAGAATAGGTCAGTGTATTATATAATTTAATGTCACAATATATTAGTATAAGTAGAGATGCTCCTCTGAAGTGAAAAGTTTCTAGAACAGGTACTTGGTGGCTGCACCGACTTTTATTTTTTAAAGAATACAGCTGCAAACAGACTGTCTCCCAGGCACTCGCAGAGGAACCATGCATGGAGTAGGGCTGCCTACTGTAGAAGAAAATACAGCACAATGTTTTCCACCATTCATTATTATTATTATTTTCTGTGTGATTTCAAAGGACAGTTAGGGTAAAAGATTATCTTGATTTGGCCACAGGTTATAACCAATAGATTTTCCTTTTTCTTCTTTTTTAAATGTCATGCACAAGAAGCAAAGGAAAACAGATTTTCCTTGGCTATATGGAGTTTCACATGAGGTAAATTCAAGATTTTTCTTTTACTTATCTAAATGATGTTTATTCAAATTGGGAATAATATATACTTAAACTAAAAGATAATAATGTCTTTTTTTTTTTTTTTTTTTTTTTTTTTCCTTAAGGTAATAATCATTTCAGAAAAATGAAGTAGTATTTTCAAAGACAAAAAAAAAAACAACAAACAAACACCCCCCAAAAAAAGAAGAAAGCATTCTTTGGAGCTACAGTTTTGGTGCACACACAATCTGAACATGTCAGTGCTTGCAAGAGGGAATGACAGATTGGCTTTTAAAGAACAAGAACTGTTTGTGAACTCTTCGGTGTTCCTAGCCACACATACAAACTTGAATTTGAGTTCCTATATATCTGTGTGCAGCCTGGGTAGGATATTTAAAAGCACTTCTCATGGGCCTTCATCTGTGCTGGTGGTTTCAGGCAAATCTTTACAGGGGATTTAGTTAAAGTAGAAGCTTCCCAGAATGATTAGTAAACCTGGCTACTTTGTACATTTACTATTTTATTTAACATTTGAACAACAATGGAAAAAACAACAACAAAAAAAGAGAACTGGCCAAACCAAGTAAATCTGTTTATTGTAAGTAAAATTCATGAAATAATCCCTTTAGTAAAAGAGCTACCAGAATAATTCACACTTCAATCAGAATGGTGAGGCTTTACATTAACATTAGTACTTTGTTGTACCTTGTATAAAACCATTCTTTTTCTAAAGTTTCATGTTTATGGGACCCTTTCCAAAAAAGGCAAGCTTGGGAAGTCCTGTAATGCCTTTGCATGAAACAGATACTGAAAATAAAATGAGACAAAATCTTTAGGATGAAAGGAGAAAGGATGAAGCCCATCTGTCCCCAGACAGGATTCACTTCACTTACATCTGAAAGACAACATCGTCTTTCTGGAGGAAAGAATTAATTGTGTGTTCTTTACCATTACATTTGAAATAGTAGTACAGCCCTTTCATTTCTGACTTTGGCATACCTTCATTTATGTGTATACTTATTTGAAAGATAACTCAGAGGTTAAGTAGGAGGTTCCTGGGTGTTATTTTTCAAAAATGACACTAGGTTCTTAGAAACTTTTTGCTCAGGGTTGTTTGAGACTTGTTGAGGTTAGTAAAAAAATGAAGTTGAAAGTATCAGGTAGTCACTTGCTTATCATTCTCAGTCTCTTTGGAGTAGTATGAGTTACTGTGTATTAGAGAATCTTTATAAGTATTTCATGTTAGATGCTACCTGATGCCCAATACAGCAAGTTAAAGAGCTATTCTGTATTATTTCACCTTCGCTTCTAGATTCAGCAAATTAATTTTAATGCACATCACATAGACTATGAACCTTTAAGTGCAAGTACATTTCAGATACAGAAAAAAAAATCAGGCTAGTAATTAGAACCCAACTTTCCTTGCATTGACAGCAGCCAAGTCATTTATTAAGTCAATGTACCAAAGTAACAAGGCAACATCACACTTGATTGAAATCTTGGCCAAGTCTGACAGATGTTTTCAACTCATTGTCAATCTCAAGTATGTTTTAATGAGTTTCAAGTGGCTGGAGCTCCCCTCTGCAGATGCCACTGTTACTGAAACCGTGAAAATAATCTTTAGGGCAATGACAGCAAGGAAAATTCTTTTGAGTAAGTGGTATGTCAGAAGAAATTGTAACTAGTGAGACAAGTGCAGTTCCTGAGCATAATCTTTACCTTTTGAGTCTGATGAGCTGGTGCAAAATCATCTGGCTTTAGGTTAATACCCCAAATTCTCAAAGCATTTGATTCTGGAAAATGAAGGTGAAATTTTGGATGGGAGAATTCTTCAAGGATTACTGATAATTCCTATGTCCAAGTTACTCAGAAATTGTGGAACAATTGATTGATCTGCTTACGCTTCCAGGTCTGGCTGGGAGTTAGAAGAACAAAAGCACATCAGAAAAAAGCCTACAATAACTATTTTATATTGGTCTGAGCAGAAAGGACAGTGACTTTAACTGCAGTAGGACAAGAGATTCAAAAAAGATCAGGTGCAATGATGCTGAATGTAGCACTTTCCTAGCTGGTCAGTTGTTATACACTGTAAAGCAGATAAGTGGGATGACTGAAACAAAAGGGATGCCTAAAGTGACAGGTTACTAAATTCTTCAGTTTGACAAAGTTTTTAAGTTCGTTGCCAGGCAACAAACCAAGCTGATGTAAAAAGCTTTGAAAAAAAAAACAAGTTTTGGTAGGTTGCCGTATTAGCAAAATAGGTTTTTGGGGTTCGAACACAACTCTCCTTTTTTGTTTGTTTGTTTGTTTATCATCTTAGCAACCCATGGTGAGGGTAAAAAAGTTTCTAACAGAAGAAAACATTTGGGAAGTATGAAACTTTAGGTCCTTCGTTAACATACTCTTTGTTGCCATATTTGTCAATGTTTTCTTTGCTGCAGCAGCATGCCAAATAGTATTGCCCAATTTATAAAACTAGATTTTATGTAATGCTTTGCATGTTCCAAAACATCCTTTTAAATGTAAATAAACTATTAAGTGTACTAACTGAAAGCTTTGCTTGCTCTAATGGCTCTGTATAATGTCAGGGCAAGGTAAAGGGAATTAGCTGTGAAGAGAAGCTGGCTTTTCTGGTTTTAATTATCGGGTTTTATTTTATTTTATTTTGCTTGAAAATGTACCATCTTTTATCTCTTCTTTACTATAATTTCTCAATTAAATATTATTATTATTTTTTTCAAATTATTTTTGCTGTTACTAAAAATATTCTAAAGCATTTTTGGACCCAGTGTGTGTAAATGTCTGGGATGTACAAACACTGGTAATATATATAAATTCATAAGGAAATAGTGCATATAGAGAGAATTGAAATTGGGTTCTAGATTCCAACATATAGCAAGGAGGATTCAAATCTATGAAGTGGTTTATTTTAGATCCTTAAGTAACTAAACTGTGTAAGTATAGAATAATGTAAATTCTGAAATGATGATATTTATTATTCTACACAAGTAATATACAGATGCTGTTGGGACACCTATGAAAGTAAGACCTTCTTTCTGATGAAAGGCTGTATTTGGCATATGTAAGAAGCAAACAATTCACAGTTTATGTAGCTTTTGCACTGACATCTGAATTTTATATCCCGAATAAATATGTTGAAAGTATTGTTTCTGAATCATGAATCAAGAATTCCATCTATAGCAGGGTCTAATGGCCTCATTTGCCCAGAGAAAATCCTATAATCTCTGAAAGCTGCATGGAAAACAGCAAGCAAAACTGATTTTGTGCTAACCAGAGCTCATTCCTATTCATTCTGAAAGACTGAGCCAGGTGCTCCAGTCCAATGTCACTCAAACTAGTACTTTTTTCTCACTGAGGTACATGTGAAAATATGAGCAGCTCATACAAGAATTCTTTAATATTCATATAAGCAAGTGATATAACATTATTGTGAAAACTTGTTCAAGCCAGCATCTTCAGGAATTTGGTTGTTTGGCTGCTGCTTGTATTAAGCTTGTTGAAACTCATTTTTAAACCTTTCTTCTTCTTGCTTTACTATTATCATTATCATTTGATGCATACCCCATACATGGCTGGGGAACATGAGAAAGAGCAGTTTATGACCAGTGTTGCTACAGAAATCTACATTTCCTTGCAGCCAACTACAGTGGAGAACTTAAATGAGTGCTTAAATGGTTGCAAGTTTAGAGGTAAGAAGACAAAAAGGCTTGAAAAAGGGTTGTTTGGAGCAATGTTCTTGATGCAATTGTGTTTAATGTAAAATATGAAATAAGGCAAGTACATATGTGGCTGTTCCACTTTCAAAGCTATGGCTATCAGGCTAGACTGCAGAACTGGAAAATTTTCTGGAACTGTGCCAAACCAAAGTTATGGTGATACTCTGCTGTAATTAGTAATGCCACTCTTAGGTAATCACAACCTGTCAAAATCAAGTACATGGCTTATGACCTACTTTAACTTCTTTCCAAAGAAGAAAGGACAATATTTTAAATCTGTTCTTGTTTGCACAAAAATAAGCAATCTCAACTTGCATTTTTACCATTTTAATTCAATGACAGAATATTCTGATTCAGTTATTACGAAAGTAGATCTCCGAGAAATCCAGCATTAGAAATCTGGATTCACATTTTCATTGGAATAAGCTATGCTTTGGATTTCAACTTGTAAGAAGGAAAATCAGGCATTTGCTTGAGAAGGCTCTGGTGCCTCTCCAACACATGTGCTGATTAGTACTGGTGTGTCACCAGCTGGAACTACTTAAGCTAGAGGGCACTTTGTATTCTTCCCCTCTCCATCTGTAATTGGCAAGTATATTTTCTGTCTACAATCAATTGCTTTTACATTCTGAGTAATGTCTCTAAGTAAGAAGAAATATTACAGCAGCTAGAGGAGCTATTGATTTTAGGCAGAAAATGCCCTTTCTAAATGCCACTCGAGATGACTGACTGAAACACAAAGAAAATCTGTGACATCACTATCATGGCCAATAACCTGTCACTTGGCAAAACAAGGAATGAACATAATAAATGTGGTTCTCAATTTACATTCCATATGAACCATAGCATAAACACAAGGGAAGGACCAAACGGGGCCATCACATGCAAAGACCAATTTATTGAGCTCGTAAGTAAATAAAGCCTGCATGTATACTGCATAGAGAGCATCAGAGACCCTGTTTTGTGATAGAAAAGACATTGTAATAGCAAATATATCTTTCGCTATCCTGCAGACCAACAATTGGTTAATAATCCTCTTGCAGCCCATGGCCAAATATACATGTTGTGGAGCAGTTCTAGATTCACAGAATATATATTTTCAGTCCTTGATATGTCCACCATCATGCAGAAATATCAAGATAATAGACTTAGGATAGATGCTTTTGTTCAAGTAGCATTTAAGTTATGGCGTTGCATTCTCGGGGATCTTTCTGAGTACCATAATCTGTATCTTCAATGATGCTTGTCAATAATTTATTATTTTAGCTACTATTGGAAAAACAGAATGGAGAATAATGGAAGCACGTATCTTAGAGACCACGTATTCACCTTAGACCCTGCTGAAGTTAGTAGAGGTCAGGAGAAGAGCCAGTACTGGTTACCTTTTTTACCATAAGTGCTTCAGTCATCCATCTAGTTATAATGTATTTGTGTTATCCTGAAGAACTATATAGATTTTTTTCTTTTGTTTAGAAGTTGTGTTCTGTAAATGTTCTCGCAAAACTTGAGGGGTAGAAGGAAATGATTTTCAGTTTTCTTCTTTTGAAACATGAAAGGTTTTTGATAATCCTTTTTGTGCTTGAGGAAAAAAAGTTACATCCTAGACTAAGGGACCAGCAGTTTCCAGACTAGTGATCTTAACTTCTTAACTTTCCCAATGACAGACCCATTGGTCTTACAAATTACAAGAATCTCAGAGGAAACTGTGATGGGAGAGAAGGTTGAAAATTGAGATACAAATCCTTGAGAATTATGAAGGTCAACGCCTAGCTTTTAAATAGATTTTTTTTTTTTTTTTTTTTTTTTTTGTCTGGAAGTCTGCTTACCAACAAGTACACTGAAATGATAGATTAACATCCCCCCATGTCAACATTTGTGTTGCTGCATTTTGAAGTATTTGGCGCGTATGTCAAATCTCCTGTTCCACTCTTGAGTACTGTATGCTCTGTAACTGAAGCTAGAAGCTGTGAACATAGGAACCTCTTAGGAATGGTCTGTGGATGCACTATTCCCTGGTTCTCTTTAAAACATGTTTCTGTAGTATTTTAGGATCATAACAAGAGGCTCCCCCTGTAGTCCCTCCCCTCTGTTTAAAAATTGCAGTTGCTTAAATTTTACAGTAGGAAGATACAGGAGAACCAACCTGTGTTCCCTCTCTTCATGTGAAACTATACTCAAACTGAATATTGTATGAGTGATAAACAACAAAATAAATATGCCGAGGATATTCAACATGCATCAACCTCTGTCTTTTCAGAATTGTGAAAGAACAAATTGTGAATTTTGAAACTCCTCTGTAATATTACCAGATCTCCCTGAGGTGGGATGCTGGAAAGTTATATTGTTTATGTTCTAGTTACTTATGTGTTTTATAAGATGGTCTTTGTTGTCACAAAGCATGTGGTTCTTCCTGGTGCAGTTTCTATACCTCCCTTCCAAGCTAATGTCCACAACCGTAACAAAAAACATTCAATGAGTACATGGCATAGCATTATGTGTATGTTTTAACTAGACTGAATTACATTCACTAAGAAAGTCAGTTCATTTTTTAAGCGCCTTGTAAGGTCAATGGGACTTGCAAGTTTCAAAAGTTGCTGTAGATCTGTATTGCTGTTGCCAGAGCACTAGTCTTTTTATTGCAATAGTATCATGGCTTAAACAGCTACCTCCAGTCAAGGGGGTAAGTCAGCCATTCTGTCCAAAACCAGCCTGAAGTGTTGCCTGTCCAAGGGCCTTTTTGAGGGAAGAGTGGACTGGAGGGTGAAGGGGCTGCTTGTCCCTCCCCAGAGAACAGGTAGCTAGGGTCACAAAGTTGTGAATTAGTGCAGTAGGCTTGTTGATATATCCCTTCTAATACATAGCACCATTGCAGTTGTGCATAGTGTCACTGCTTTGAATGGATGTCACTGTAATTATTTTTCTCTTTGACTATATTGTCACCTTCCTAAATGTTTAAATTCTCTGCTCCTTTGATATCAGCTTCCAGCGTTATAAGCATTCTTGTTCTTAATATTCTGTTAAATTAAATGTCAACAGGTGATGACTTATGCTTCACTGGTGCAATCTTTCACTTTATCATGCAAAGTATGCATTTTTGACTTTTGACTATAACTTTTTTTTTTTTTTTTCTCTAGTGCTTCAGCATTTAGTGAGATGGGATTACTATGAATTCAAGGCTATGTGCCCAAACCTACTGTATTTCTCTGAAAAAAAAAAGCCCAAAACCTTAAACTCCTGCCCTCTAAGCTGCAGTCTATTGCCAGATGTTAGCATAAACTTTATCCTGTGATGTAAAACCAAATTTCACAAAAATTGTGCTGCTATATCAGTGCTAGTATATTCTCCTTGAACAGCAAAGGTGGAATTTCTACTTAGCATTGTCTGCACAAGGTGGCACTAGGGGATTGGCATGGAAATAGGGAGCACCAGGAGCAATGATCTTGTTTTGTGATCCATAAATGCTAGCAGGACTCTTGCTAGATGGAGCAACCACGTAGAGTTAGCGGAGTTGGGTGGCTACTCTGCATCTAATCAGCCTCAGTATGCCTGCTACTGTGCTAGGCAAAGATCTTGTCCTCTAATCAGATGACCGTTTCAGGTTTATTTTTATTCTGGTCCTTAATTTGAGGCTGTTTGTAAGAAGTTTGAGCTGCTGCAGATAAAGATAGCTTTAGGTGTCTCACTAGAGCCCCTTTTCATTTTCTCATGGGTGGCTTCATGGTATACTAAAACAAATGGGTGCCACTTGCCCTGGAGGGTGTTCAACCTTAATAGGTTGCCAGTCTGGAATTAAAAAAAATAAAAATATGGCAACTAAGAAATGCAAGGCCCCAGATATTAAATGGTCTCAAAATGTCGAGTGTTAAGGAAGTGAAACCTCCTGCCTTTTTTCTTTGGCTCTAAGTAATAGGCTTTTTGGAATGAAGTTTAACTAAGTAACTCAGTACGGTAAGAACCTGCTCTTGACATTTCTCGCATCACAACCTTGGTTTGAAGTAGGAGGCTGATGAGCATTAGAATATGTGACCATCTTGCATGTGTAGGTTTTAGAGCTAAGAATTAATGATGCTTTATAACCTCAGTGGAGAGAAGCTTCAGTGTGCTGTGCTGAAAAGCCCTCATTTGATATTTGAAAATGGAACAGCCGTAGAAAGATTTTAAAAAAAAATAAATTACTACAGGCATCATCTCACAGGCTTTCATAAAAAGGTGAGATGAAAGACAGCAGATGGATTTATCTTTTTACGTAGCAGCAAAACTACAAATCAGCTTCATATAAACAGATCTCTCAGCCAAATATAGCTTGACAGTAATTCTATAAGATTCATCAAGTCAAGGGAAGTGATTATGTTTGATGCTATGAAATAATGTGAAAGTAGGATATCTCATGATTTCAACATTTCAAACTTGAGTCCATTAAATACAACTTTTTGATGAAAATGCTACCCCGTGTTGCAACAATTTTCATCTTCACGTTTTCTTTAAAATGATGAACACTTCTTATACCTTTCAAATTCTCATTTCCAGTAATCTTAAACATTAGTGAAACAATTTCTAGACTGCTGATATACTGTGACTTTTGACTTTTATAAAATGGTGAAAGTGAGTTTTTAAGCTTTTAAAACAGTTTTCCTGGATATCAGTCTAACAGGTATGTATATTTTACACATCTTACTCAGGCTGTCAATATAATAGTATTTTGAGCTACAGAAACCCCAGACAAAACACATAGTCAAAGATATTTAATGAGATTAATCAGTCTTTTTTTTTTTTTTTTTTTTTTTTTTTTTGTAATACCCAAAGGCGGATTTGCACTGCCATAGAGTAAATTGAGGCATTCCCTGTTATGTCAAGGCTCTCAGATACAATTTATTCTAGTGTGATGAACTCTAAGCTTCTAAAATGGCAAATTTCTAAACAAGTACTTCTGAAAAAAACATGTACTTAAAAGGTACTTAAAGCCTCAGCCACTAAATCATATAGGCTCCCATCTCTCTTTGACTCAGTAGAAACAAGTTGTCTAAAATATCTTTGTAGGTTTGACTTAACTTTTACAGGCTTTCACTCTGTGTAGAATCCAGTATTAATGCTATGCCTATGTTCTGTTTTAAAGTTGCTTACAGCCAATTAGAAAAAAAAAAAAAAATAAATGTTTAAATGCCCTAAAATGGTTTGGCTTCTCAAAACCATACATATACCTAAATCCTGCTTATTTTACTGGAAGTCAGGCAGCTAAATGCCATCTGGATATAGCTAGTTTTATTTGTTTCACATTAAATAGCTAACAGCATGTATTAAATATAATAAGAGATGTGTGCAAGTGTTTTGTTGCTTGGTTTAGTTGTATCTTCTTTTGCACTATTTATAATGTAGTGGTGTTGTTTTTTTTTTTTTTTTTTTTTTTTTTAAACCTTTACACAGCTTATGTATTGTTTGATTCAGCTGTCATGTGTCTTTGAAATGATTAATTGATAACCCAGAGCACAGCACCAAAAGAGGACGTCCTTGTTGATGAGTCTGGAAGATTAGGTCTGAACGTGCAGGGCTGGGGAGTTGTGCTGCAAAATCTCATTTGTACAAACAGATGGCAGGCAGAAATGGCTTGTGCACAAGAAGAGTAGTGGACAAGCCAAGGAAAGAGCTGGCACTATAGCTTACAGAAATCAAGCTAGTTGTTAGGGTGCACAAACTCAGCTATCTGATAAGTGCCCAGCTACAGAAGCCCTACCAGACCTGTGTAAAGGTGGGTTTTGCTGATATCATGCTGCCAAATCATGATTGTCCAGCTTCAGGCTAACAACTGTGATTTAACAAGAAAGAAAGGGATACCAAACGTGCCAAGTTCTCTGCAATTACACTGATCTCAGACAGAGTAATCTCTTCCCTAGTTGTACTGAAGAATAAAAATCCAAAATTCTATGAGTATGAAATTTGTGAGCAAACAAATAGCATTTGTGATGTTGGCAGTGTGTCATGGAAGAGAAGGAGATTAATAACAACCTTTCTTAGTGACCTCTTTCCCACTGTAAAAGAGGCTAGGTATGTTTTTTTAAGGGCAGATTTAAAGCAAATTTCTCTGATCAGATTTCAAATTGAGCTCTTAGGGAGATGGTATTTTTAGAGGGGATATCCCAGGTTAGATATCTGACTGCGTTGTTAGGCCCCTAATTAGAGTTCTCTTCTATTCAGGCTCTGGGGTGACTGCAGGAGTTACTCTGCAGGGAGCTCTTTGTAAAGCTAGGTGTAAGTACCTCAATTTTCAGGCTTTGCCTCTGTGAAAGATGTCCTGTGTAATACAGAATTGATTAAGTCTAGTGAGCTCTGTCTAGTAGGGTTCTTGGGACATTTTTAAAAACCTTGGAAAATGCTGGTGAAGAGTGTGAGCAAAATATGAGAAAGAATACATCTTTCTTTGAACTCTATCAATTTACTGTTTGCAGACTGATTGCTTTAATGGCTTTTTTTTTGGAGATATTCCTAAGGATAACAACAACCAGGGTTGCAGAATGCCTCCTTATTCTAGCAGAAGGTTCTGTACTAGTGTTTCCACTGTTGGGTGCAATTAAAATATTTGTTTGGTGTAGCAGTGCTCTGGGCATTGTGTTCTTACAGATCAAACACGGGAGCTGCCTGCATACTTACAAGATGGCATTTCCCAGAAGAGCAATGGCTCAGCTGTCTTAGGTTCCCCTGTATGTGTTGACTGGGCTCTATAAAACCCTTAAGGAAGTTACTCGGAAGTGATAATCCCCAGATATGTGTATTGGAAAGGATAATTCAGCTCACTGTGTTGACTTCAACTCTGAAATGTGAAGCGTTGCTTGCCCCAAGAAGGCTAAAAAGTTGAAGCCAACTGCCATAGATATTTAATGCAATATTAGGGTTGCACGGGTAAAATCACATTATATTAACATTAAAATATTAAAGTTAGGACTTTGATCAAAAGTTCTTCTACATATTTCACTATGTTGATTATTGTTAAAAGCACACTTGGTACATTTCTAGGTAGTCAGTGGCCATAATTGTAGTGAATGCTCAATGCACCATATACATATGCTTCCACTTTAAATCTTACAACATTTTTACACTTACAAAAACAAACAAACAAAAAACAAAAACAACAAACAAACAAGAAAACCCACAAACTTTACTTTTTACGCTTACAGAAACTTATAAAAAGTTTTATGATGGCGACAGCAGGAGAAAGGGATATATGCTTGGGTATTGTAACTCCTGAAAAGAAGGAAGGAACATAAATAAGAAGAGGGAGATCTTGGAGGCGATTATATACATTTTTAAGATAAGTCTAATGAATAATGCTACAAACAGACTGAGGCACTGAGCTTGTATGCTTTGCATGGAATGAACAAGGCTATTAATGAAAGAAAAGCTGCTATACATATCCTGGCCCAGTAACATGACATACCTTGTGGTGGTTTTACTCGGGTGAGTGGCCGAGCTCCACCTCAGCTGTTCTCTCACTCCTCCGTCTCTTTGAGGAGAGGGAGAAAATGCAACACAAAGAGTTCAAGGTTTGACATAAGGATGATTTAATTAAAGGGAAAAGGGAGAGGGAAAATAAAAAAGAAAGAGGAAAAAAAAAAAGGGGCTGGGGGGGGGGGGGGAACAAAAGGGGGGGGGGGAAGCACAGAGAGAGAAAAAAAAGTTACTCTCTACTTCCCATCAATGAGTGATATTTGGCCATGTCCTGGAAGCAGGGACAATACATGTAGCAGTTGTCTGGGAGGATAGATACTTCCACCACAGGAGTCTCCCCCCCTCTCCTTCCCCTTGTCCACTTTTTATTGCTGAGTGTGGAATATCCCTTTGGTCAGTTTAGGTCAACTGCCCTTGTGATGTCCCCTCTCCATCATGTGACCATCCCCAGCCTGCTGGCTCTTGGGGGCTTGGAGGGTGTCCTGATGCGGTGCCAGCATTGTGCAGCAGTAGACAGAACACTGGTGTGATAACACTGCTGTTCTAGCTACAAGTGCAGAGCACAGCGCTGTATGGGCTGCTGCAGGGAAAGTTAACTCCATCCCAGCCAGACCCAGCACAGTCATATACTTGGCTGTTACAGAGGGAAAAGAGCTTTGTGAGAACTTGCATTACATAGTTAACAATGTTTTTCTTATTTTCTATTCTTCGGACATTCTCTTAGTTGCTAAACTCAGACTTGAAATTTAAGCATCTGCCTTTGATAGATCATATTATGTACACTAAACCTAGCAAGAAAGGAATAGACTACATCCTAGTTTCAAGAAAATAACCTGTTTCACCCAGCAGTAAATAGCTCTGGTGGGACAGAAAGGGCCATCAAGTGAAGCTAATGAGTGCTTCTATCCAAAGAAGGGCTACCAAGTGCTGTTAATGATCATATTTGAGAAAGAAAGGTGTTTCCCTACCTCTTCTGTGCCTGGAAGTTTTGCTACATTCCATGGGGAAAGGAGGTGGTTTACTCTTGCAGAGGTATAAGGATATTATGCACAACTGAGCTGTTTAACATTTTTCAGGGTGAAAAATGGGAAACTTCTTGAGGCCTGGACTGTCAGATTGCGGAGGTATGTTTCCTCTGGGTATGGAGCTGGACAACTGCCTGTAGTACAACAAATGTTTGTGTTGGTTCCTCTTGTTATTGTTTGTTTAGAGATGAAGTGATTTCCTAATCTTGATGAAGGAGCGGTACAGTGAACAATTTGCTCTTCCAGTCTGTCTTGTAGCGTTCATCACAGGACAGCTGAATACTGATAGTAGAGACATCCCTAGACTGTTGTAAGGGGTTTTTGTTTTCTTAAAGACTATTTTTGTAGGAAGGTTCACCACTGGAAAGTGTTATTATCTCCTGGTCGAATTGTTTAGTATGGTGATTACTTTAAAAATAACCAGAGCTTTTGGCATTTAAGTATGTAGAAGTCAATTCAGTCAGAGAAAGTGTTGAATCTTTCTTTTCACTTGTTTGGAGACTTTCAGTCATTGCAATGTAGACAACTGTCTACAAATTTGCTAATAATAAATACTAACTGTTACTTCGGTAAAATAATAATAGATAACATTCCTTCACAGACCAGTCCACCTAGCTCTTCTTCTTTCTGTAATTTTGGTGATGGCTATAAGGTTTCCCATAATAAAATCAGTACTGTAGAAATCAAGTTGCCTGTTGAACAAGCGTCTAATGTCTTTGGTAGTGTATGTAAAGTAGACTTACTTAGGTAAAGTTCACTTAAGAAATTGCTTTTGGAGTTTATTAGGACTTCAGTTTTCTGGTATTTCTCTGTCTCTCAGGTGTGTGGTTTCTGTTTTACGGGTTTTAGGAAAAAACCTCCCATTACCTATGAAGACTTGAAGTGAAATCATAAGTTAGTCGTGATTTTCGTTGTGGCTGTTGTGTAGATAAGTCAAGTAAATGGAGACTTGGGCAAGGATATTATTTTATGATACAAAATATCTCACTAATTCATCCTAATGCTTTCCTTGTTTTGCAAACACTGAGGAATGATCTGCTTCTGTGAACTGTGTTTGTAATTACTTCAAGATATCTGCTCTCTATTAGTTTGTGATGATATGGAAGACAAGATTCAAAACAATGCTATCAGCTGATGATGTCTTGAGTGAAGATGAGGTCTTTCAGCTCAGATGGGACATACTTGAAAAATGAACCCAAATTTAACAAGTCTACTCAGTGAATCAATTTTCTTGCTTTGCATAGTAGCTATAGCACAGCTTAAACCAGTAATGCTGCACTTAAAAATAAATAGTTTCAGTAGTACTTACAAACATGGGGAAAAGACTTTGCACTTTCAGAAAGTTTGAGACTTAAGTGAAAAACAAACAATCTAAGAGATTATAAGAGAATAATTCATGGTGTAACATGCTGAAATGAATACATATGGCAGGCTGAAAATGCATTCATGGAACCTTATCCTCAGGGAAATCTTTCATGCTCTTCTGAATACAGATGTTTTTTACTTGGATCAATGTATTTTGCTGAGATCTTAACATTGCTTTTGTTTTGTTCTTTTTTTGTTGTTGTTCTTTTTTTTTTTTTTTTTTTTTTAGTTTTTCAAAAAGATACAACATAATCAGTAGACTTGCATCTCTGCCAAGAGGGTAAGAATCCTTATGAATCTCATTTCTAGATACGCCATAATAATTTTCTGGAGAACAAAGATGGTAATCATTATTAAAGAGTCTTTAAGACTGTGAATTCCAGGTCATGCATGCAGTCATTGAGTAAGTGTTGCTAGTAGTTTGTTGGCACTTAAATATATTGTACTGGAATTCTATTGCATAGATGTCTGCTGGAATGTAAATGACATATTTGATTTAGTACTACCTCATAGTATTTTGTGACTGAGAAGATAAACAGCTTTGTCAATAGGAAATTGTACTGTACATACTGATAACTTACACCAGTAAAACAGCTAATAATTTACACTAATAACTTGTTTTCTTTCAGCAATACAGAGACTAGATCTTGAATATCTGTTTTGAAGAGTGGTAATTTTTCTGTACTAGGAAGTGTATTACCTACCTTTTACTTTTTTCTTTATTCTCATGCTTTTCTCCAGTTGTCAAAGAATGGACACCCATTTGTACAGCTCTTGCAGAGATCTGTCAAAAAGTATGCTTGCTGTTGGTTTATTATTTTGTGTGAAACTAGCTGGCTATAGCACGCACAGCTACTGCCTAAAACAATGTTTTTTGGAGGTCTGTGATTGCTCTTGAGTACTTGACTCCTTAAATAGCATTGAGACCCTCAGTGCTCTACAGAAATCCTACAGAAAAGTTGGAAATTGGCCAACATTTCAATACTGAGAATGTGTTTTTTACAGGTGCCTGTGTTGTCATCTTTTGTCAGCTCTTTCATTTAGGGATGTTTAATATTTCTTAGTAGCGCTTTGAAACTCTTACCAGTGAAATCAGAATCCAGAGATGGATTGGCTAACATGTCTTGCTCTAAAAGGTACTCTCAAAAATAGAGTATGAACTTTCATGTTTTTGGTGATAGGGTCACAAACTAATTCATGTGAATAAGAAAATGTTCTGGTCTAGCAATGTAGTGTTCTGTCAAGATTTTTGCTGTCAAACTTTACTTGCAATTCCACTTCAATTTATATTTCCTGAACTCAAAGCATTTATTAAAATATACTGGAAGGAAGCTGCAAACAGATAGGTCTCTCTTCCAGCTCCTTATGGTTCCACTGACTGTTCATTTGTATCTGCTCATAAAACTTCACAGCATTTGCTTGAGAGAAATGGTCTACTATATTATCTATAGCTTTTTTATAAAGTTACTTTTTTTACAATACTATTTTTTCACTTCTAGAACTGTATGCTGAATTCTTAATTGAGTTCTGGGTGTGATAAGATGATGTATGCTGGGAAGGGTGGAATGAGAAATATCTCTGAATTTCTGAGTGAATGCCATGTATTCAAGTTATCTTCCTGATATTGCCTAGCTGACTGTGTGGTGCTAAATCAAAAAGAAAGAAAACTTTTTGATTAAAACGCATGAAGAATATCCACAGCTAGTTACTAGTATAAGGAAAAAACAGCTAGTCTACTACAAGTCTGGTTAGCAGGTCTGTTTCTCTAAAGTTGTTCTCTGGTTTCCATTGACTTACTGTAACATATCCAGAAGATGATCTAGTGTAATGTATTAAGATTGTTTTTGAAAAGAGAAGCCTACTGAGTTAGCATCAATGAAATAGAACAGCATAGAGAATTTTACATAGGATAGTAGCTTGAAAGTATCTAGTTTTGCTGCTACTTTAGCATCTCCGTTGAAGAGGTAGATTTAAAAAAATCAATTGACTTAGGTCTCTGAGGAAATCAATATGCTGAAAGTAGATGACGGTGAAATCTGTAGAGTGACAGATATTTTTACTCAGCAGAGGGTTGTAGGGCGAGGAGGTGCAAGAACTTAAAAAGCCAGCATGTCTCCCCCCACATGATGTTATGAAGGAAAGTAGGATAATTTTAAAGTGTCCTACAGTGTTAACTGTATGATATATCACAACAGATTGAGATGTCACACAGTGGCTCTGCTGAATGTAAATTGTCAACATTGCATGTAATTCCTTGCCTCTTCTTGGAGTAGGTAGTGCAAAAATGAGATGTCTAAGTGTCTAAATCACATAAATGACTGTTTTGTCTGTCACTGTTATAGATAAAAGCCAATAACAACAAATAAAATGAATTACCTGAAATGGAATCTTAAATCAAATAGCTTACAACTTTTGTATCTCTACTGATGACATTTATTAAGAAAGCTCTAATAACAACATGCAGCAACTTACTGAAGCATACTTTCACAGCAGTACAGCAGGGAATGTCTTGCCTTAGTCCCATTACTGCTCCCAGAATTTCAGGCATTATACAGTACCCATTATTTTGGCAATTTTACCCCCATAGAGCCTCAAGCATTTGAGGAACAGAAGGATGTCCGGCAACTATAGCCTGAGAAATGAGAGCTAACAAAGTTAGCTGCAAGACAATTTTCCCTAAATAAAGTGGCTATTCTGTGTTGCTGTTCAAACACAGGATTCTCTGTCCCTTGAAAAGGATTTTTTTGAGTAGATTTTGTTATCGGGTGCAACCTAGAGAAATTAAATTTTAATCTTGTTTCAGAGACTGTATGTTGGTTCACAGGTGAAAAATTCAAGTGAAAATATTTGAATTTTTTATGTTCAACCTATCCATCTGACTTGTCATTCATATGCTAGAAACAAAAAATTAACTTTAAAACATTATGAATGTGCTTATCAACATCTAGAATTGCAAAGCAGCTCAGCAGATGTTAGCTGTAAGTACTCGTGCTTACACGAGTTGATCTCTACTAAGCTAGTGATATACTTTAGCAAATGTGTTTTAGTATCCTTTACTGATACAGGTCAAAAGTATCTGCTCTTTTTCATTCCCCTTTATATATTTTTGGATATAAGTTCGGATAACAATTTTGATCTCTGCTCATCTCCTTATTCCCATAGTGATACCTTCAATAGTGCCTTAAGACTTAACAGCTTGTAGAGAGAATTACTTGGAAATCTTGGACTGTCTTCCATCACGATACAAATTTATGAAACTGTTATAAAAATACATTCTGTTAAATTCAGAAAAGCTATAATCACTTTTGTCTTTTGTGTCTGCATGTGGCAACATGTCTCTATTCAAGGAAAAAAATTCTTTTTAGGCTGTATGTATGCAAAAAATCAAATTAGGTTGCTTATCTGGCAGTGGCTGTGTTTGAGTAGCTGTACCTTGAATTTACTGGGATAGTGTCTGATAGTTTGTTGTGACCATGTTTTGTAGAAGAATGTAATTTAACTGAAACTGTGATTAAAGACCATTTTGATTTTTTTCCAAGTTGGTTACTTGGCAAAGCATCGGTATAAAATCAGCAGCTATAACACATAAAATAGTCTAAGTCACTGGTGTATGGTGGGTCTTATTCAGCGTTGGCTTATCTCTAACTGATTCAATGGAAGTGCACCAAATCTAAGTTGTCTTGTTATTTTAAGGCAAGATTGCTTTATTTGCTCTGAGGGCATTGTTAGGGTTTTGGGACACATAGCCACAGTAGCACAGTTAATGAATGATGTAGCACTGGGTTGAGTTATCCAGACCTTTTTTCCCCCCTCCCTTAGGGAAAATTCAGTAATTGTGGTAGAGGTTTAAAATCCAATGTGTTATCTGAGGAAATCGTGTGCATCCCAGCAGTGTTCAGTTTGCGTATTATCAGTCTCTTAGTTTGAGGAAGAATCTTGGCCTTTGATACAGTGCCCAAAACTACAGTGTGTTCTTTGTGGGAAAAGATATGGGGGGATATGTTTGGAGGGCAATAGCCCATGGCATGTATTTTTATGATTGCTCATGAAGTTGAAAGGTGATGAAGAGCAGAGGGATAGTAGCTTTAGCTACTATGTGACTGTTATCAGTGTCATTTAAGTACACTTAAGTTAAAAAGTACGTATTATAACCATATAAAATGAGAAAATTGTGAAGGATTAGTTTTTATACAGATACTGTAATATCTTTGTGAATTTCCAGTATGATTAGGTAATTACCAATGGTTTTGGATCAAATGATACAACCATCTTAGTAATTTTAAATAATGTGTCACTTGAAAAAACATTACTTAAAGCATTGGCGTGACTTTCATCGTTACTTTCAAGCCATGCTATGGATAGAGATAGTTGAAGACAGGTTTTATTTATTTATTTTTTATTTTTAAACTTTGGTTAAAATTTCATCCAGAACTGAGTAATGATAATTAAAAAGTTTAGCATATTGCTGTGTTGATGGGTGAGGAGAGTATCTGTCACTGCAAGTACTCTACTGCGCTGTTTGCTATGTTGCTGCCTCTCTTAAAACATATTCTGTCTATGGCTAACTGTCCTTGTCCTATATGAACAGAACTGAAAAATAAAGAAACAAAGATGTGATGATGTTTAATGACACTACAATGGTCTGAAACCATTGCAAATATGCATCCTAATTAAGCATTTATAGGAAGATAGGGATGCCTAGATACAGTGCACTGAACTTAAAAGTAGTAAAAGTGTATGTTTCATAATAAGTAACTTTCCATTATTTATGTGTATTTATGTGACTTGATAATATGGAGCCTATTCTAGTCTACCATCTTTTACAAAACAGGGTGTTTTCTGGTCATTGCCTTTTGTATACTAATAAAAGGAACTTGCAAGGGACTAGCTCTGATTGTATCTCCTTGTTGATGCCTCTGAGTTAATAGGAAGAAAAATGAACATATTCATGTCTACACACCTTAGTCTTTAAGGGGAAGTCATTCTACACAGTATTTAGAATGACACTATTTTCTAAGGGTATATGTTTCTATGCTTTGAATGACAGTGGTAGTTCTAATAATGATACTCTTTAGTAAGTGATATAGGAAGTAAGACTGTCAGCCCAGGAAAAATCAAGCAACTTTTTTTTTTTTTTTTTTTTTTTAAGAACAAAACCTGCCAGCCTTTTGCTATAACAACAAAACAATAGATACCTTTTATTTTTCAACAGATATATTCAGGTTAAATTGTGCTGTATGGCAACCATGGAATAGTGAGCAAATTTGGGTTCAAAATCCTCCCTTTCAAAACCATGAAGCACAGCAGAAGATTAGAGGCAAACCAAGTTTTATTCTTCTGTGCAATGCCTGAAACTACACAAAGTATAGTATGTGTGTTTGAAAAAAAAAGTAAGGCCAACTGATGCTGATATGGGAAAAGCAAGCTTTATTTAACACTGAGAAGCAACAGTTCATTCTCAGAATATTTTTGTCATTCCAGTGTGTGCAGGTAAAACAATAAAACTTTCAGTCATGTATATGTATTAACGGTGTTAACGGTGAAGGCATTAAAAAAGGATACTTTTTTGATACTTGCTGAAAAGTCATGAAATGGTCGGAAAAACAGGGTTGATTAGTCAAGATGCACAGGATTCTTGTGTTAAATTTTTGCATTAAAACTATACTATCAGTAATTTATGCTTAAAAGAATATCTGGAGGTTGTTTGTTCAAAATCTCCCCCCAGCTGAAACAAGGTCAGCTGAGATAAGGTTTTTCAGAGCCTTGTTCTTGTGGGTTTTGAGTATCTTTAGAGCATTCCACAGCTACTCTGCACACCCTGCTTCAATATTTCATCATTCTCATAATGGACGTTTTTTTCCTAACATCACAATTTTTGTTGTTGCAGCTTTTTCCATTGTGTCTTCTCCTTTTGTTGCATGCTAGTGAGAGAAGTCCACCTCCATCTTCTCCATGTCCTTCCAATAGATAATTGAACACAGCAACAGGATTTTCCCTTCAGTAAATCCTATCTTTTCTTTCCTAAAGTCTTGATCCTTAAATAAGATATGGATATGTCTTTTGTGTTGATCTTTTTTCATTCCAATTTTGTATCAGTACCTATACAAAAAGCTGTCAGAAGTAACTGAACGTGTCAAAGATGGCATTCGGGGGTGGGGGTTGGAATCCTACAAAGCAGTTGTCAATAATTCCAAAAGGTGAATGAATATAGGCTAGTGATGGGATATGGGCAGATTTGAAAATGCCGGTTCCCTTGGGAACATAACTATATTTCACTCTGAAAGAAGTAAGTTGCAAATATATTTTTATTCTGAAGTACTAATTATTAGTATTTATTTACATTCTTTAGACATAACATTGATAAGTTTATTTGCTTGTGGCAACACAGGGATGCTTCACAGGTACAAAAGTGAGCACTATGTCCTCTGGGATCAATACCTTACAGAGAATTCAGGTCAGCTTGCATAGAAGCTAAACATCAAAGAACTATGAAGGTACACAAATATGAAGTGGTCAGTCTGCAAAACAGGTATTTCACCTATTATTATTATTATTATTATTATTATTATTATTATTATTATTATTAAGAGGCACTGTGAATGTATAAAGTTCTTGTACACCTTATAAGGAAAATTGACTGGAAAAAAAGCCCTCCATAACGTAGAATGATAATAAAAGATATTAGAACCAATAAACTTGTGAAGTTATGAGTGAAAATGCTATCTCTTTCATCTGTCTGTCTTTGGATGAATTGTTAATAATTTTGTAGTGGAGGTTTCGTATTATATTATCCTACTTGTAAAAAAAGATTATGGCAGTTCTTCTCTAAATGGTTGTTGAGATAGCTCATCATATCATAGAAGACAAGATTTTTTTTTTTTTTTTCTGTATTGAAACCTGAGAGACATTAAAGGATGAATGTGTGGTACATTTTCAACATGAAATTCATCAGTGGTAGGGTTTTTCCCTCTTCAAGGTCTCAGATGGTGAAATTGAGTATGTCCTGTTGATCTGTGGAGAAGAGGAGGAGAAAAATTAACCTAATGAGGACATAAAATAGGTATTTGGCAAAAAAAGAAAAAATCCAGGATGTTTAAGATAACTTACACTGAAGTTTATTTTGTGCTTCTCTTCTAAATTAATAGTGGACAGCTAGGGAATTTTCCTTATCAACAGAATAATTTATAACTAGCCTAACTCATCATTTTCCTGGAATATCTTGTTCTAGGATTTCATTGGCCACAGGATACAGAATAAATGTTATACAAGTAGAGCAAAAGTAATAAGTCTTTGCTATAACACTTTCTTTTCCCCCTGTTGGGAAAGCACATCGAGCTCATAACTAGCTGTACAGTGTCTCTAGGCATGCTAAAAATAACCCATTAAATAGGTAGCATATATTAAAGAACTCCAAAAAGCTTTTCATTGGTATATGCATCTTTGTACAATATGTGAGTAAGATACTTGTGCTATGCACAGGTGATGGATGCATTTAAAATACAGGCCATGAAATTTTGTGGTACAATTAATCTCCCATTAGGAAGAATTGTTAAGAGGTCTTGAAAATATATTTATGTTCTTCCTGGTACCAACTTGACTGTCAACTGAAAAATTCAGACTTGGCAAAATACTCTGAATTTCTCTGAACAATTAGCAGGATGTATATGTTTTCCAGCAGTCTCAGGGTAAGAGGTGAGTGAGAGCAACAGTTTCCAGACATTTGTGCACTTGTCTGTTTCAGACACCTTTCCTTCAATTGCTCTGGTACATGTGAGAACTTAGTATTGTGCTTGACTTCTCTGATTATGCTCTGAGATCTCATCCTTTCAGAATGCTGCTTGTGAGTGGGTTTTATATTGGAGCTGTGCCGTAGACTTCTCTAATACTGTTGAAAGCAGTGGCAGTAGAGAAGTGGAAGTAATGTCTTCAATCTTTTGTGCTTTCTCTGCAAAGTTAACCATGGTATCAGCTATGGGTAGCTTGTTAGCAGTGCTTCCTTGTAGTTGCTGTTGCTACAGAGACATTTGTGCTGCAGTCTGAAAGTGGTCTTTGGTCTGCTAGCTGCTCCTTTTGCAGTAGATTCTGTGTACACACAGTCACATCAGCTCAGAAGCTCAGAATAAGGGCAGTACCACTAGATTTGATTTTTATTATTTTATTTTATTTTATTTTATTTTATTTTGTAGTGTAACGAAATACTGACTTACTGTAAGGATTAGAGTTTGGATGACAGGAGTACTAGGTGTGTTTATAAAGTCTTGTTAGACTTATTAACAAAACAGGCCTTATGAAGTTGTTTGTAAGTAGATATTGTAGAAAATGTTATCGTGTACACTGATCTCTTGCTGTGGCATGTTATGTAGTCAGACGAAACTGTCAATAAAACAAGCTGTTAGGATTATGGAAAAACAAAGAAAGAGGCATTAGATGATATTAGGGCATCCAGTTAAAGAATATAAGGAAATAATCTTTAGTATGTGGGAATATGGGAGAAGGGAAAGGTTTAGAATACCTAAGCTAAATATGGGTCTAGGGGAAAAAGTAAAAGAAAAAAAGAATCAGTGTTGGGTAAAATAATGCAATCACAATCAGAAGTTCTGTTAACATTTATTTTTGAATGTTCTGACTTGGAAGGACATTTGGTAGGGAGTGTACAGTAGCAGGGCAAATGTATGAAATAAAGGTGGTAGCTTTGGAAATGTTGCAAACTCACTTTCAATTTTAGGAGAACACGGGGAGGAACAGATGAGAAGCAGAAATATGTGAATCTTAAGCATGTGTAAGAGTAAAGGAAATATGAGTAAGAAAAGAAGCTGCTAGCTATTTACTGATTTTTATCTGTTACTTGCAACTATTGTGTCACTTATAACATTAATGGAAGGCTGAAGTGAATTGTTCATTGTCAACTTGTACATTTTTCCACTATCTAGAAAAGCAGCACCCACTGAGTGCTTACACTAAAAATCTAGTAATAAAAAAAAAGTATTTGTGTATACTGCTGATATTTGAAACAGTAGCTCTGGGGATTCATTAAAGCATACTGCTGGTGTACAAACTGGTACTGCTTAGTTTTGATGCTTTGGTCTTTGCCTAGTATGTAATTACAGAGCTTATCAAGGCTTGAATTCATGGCTTTATCAGTACATTTTAGATTTTTATTAAACAGTCTTTTATTTCTTTATGTGGTCTTTTATACATTCATTAAGATTCAAGCAATTTTTGCTTTTATGTGATTTCTTGAAGGGCAATAACTGTGTTTTTCTCAAACTAATGGAATATCTGTGCTAAAGCTTTAGACCAGTTAGATTTCATTAGGTACAATTTAGACCAAAGAAATAGGAATGTGAGGTGGCCAAGCTTTTGCCTTAATACTAGCTTCAACTGTCTTCAGTGTGAACTGAAATATATAATGTAAAGAGAAAATTGTATTACTCCTTGGTGCAATAGCTCAAGGTGTGCTGTTTTTCAAGCAAGACTGTCAGAGCTGGAGGAGGCTTTCCCCTGCCAGGTCAGATCACTGACACGGTTAGCGTATTTTCATTTGGCACTGACCATTTCATTTTTAATGGGCTACTTAAGGGTAACTCCAGTCCATGACACAAGCTGCAAAGCTGTTTATAGCTTGTTGGATCAGGTGATGTACTGAACAATTATCTGATTACTTTTATATTACAACTTAAGCAGTAAATTTTGCCCATAACTTACAATTCCACTTTTTTTTTTTTTTTTTTTTTTTTTGTAATGACCAGTTTTAAGGTTTGACTTAGTAGTCGGTCAACATCACTTTCTTCCCTATCAAGCACTAGAAAAACAAGTAGAGTTATTTTACTCTGAAATGAGTTTCTGTTTTCTCTGGAATCACTGCACAGTTAATCATTATCATCAGCAAAAACCTGGCTGAAAGACTGAGGGAAGCCCTGTTCCCTGCGAAATCAATGTCAGAACTCCAGTGTGCTTCATAGGGTAGAATGCTACCTAAGGTATACAGGGTGTCTTAAAATTCTGCCATAGAAATCTAGAATAGAAGTGCAAATCTTTGAATTATGACACTTTCTCTTTGAGCTACAGGT
The DNA here is from genome assembly GCA_011076525.1 of Nettapus auritus. NCBI lineage: Eukaryota > Metazoa > Chordata > Aves > Anseriformes > Anatidae > Nettapus > Nettapus auritus. Next base: position 61,255,990 of record CM021768.1, on the reverse strand, counting down.
GTGTCTGTGTTCTGCCATACGTAGTGTTCAATGTATGTGGACTGGGGACATGGATGTTTGTGGCTTTCTGTGTGGTCAAGTAGTCTGTGTTAGCTGCTGTTAGTTCCAAAGTTGCTGCCACAGGGGCCATCTCTAATTCTGAATTTAAATGGAGCAAAGTGATTTATATTCATGCTCTTTAGGCCTAAACACTTCTGTGGAGGACTGGATCCATCCATAGCTTTTGCCCAGTCCTGTTCTGATTTCATATATGGTGACCAAGACAGGGGAAAAAAAATAAATGTCTTTTTAAGTTCCAATTATATGAATCAATATCTTGTGACTACTGGAGTAGTGTTGTGTGAAAAGAATGTTCAGGGAGAATGTGAGAGCACAGTGCCAGCTGGATTGAGTTGGAGACCTGTGTAATATACACAGGGTCAAGCCTAATGCATTCCCATCCATTTTGACTTACAAGAGCTGTTCCTGGAGTGAATAATCCTTAGAACAACAATTAAAAGTGGTGTGTTATGTGTTGGTATTTTTAGAGGAGTTGTTCAGACCACCAAACAGACCCCAAGTCCAAAGTCCTTAACATAATTGACAGAAATGATCAGGGGATCTGAACCTGAATGTTACCAATGCAGCTAAAGTAACTTCTCTCTCTGTGTAGATGTACCCAAAGTCATCTAGCAATGAGCAATTATGCAGGTAAGTTTCAAAGAAGGTCTGTCAACCCTGGTGGCCCATTTGTGGGAATGGGATAGACCATTACACCCCTTCAAGTGTTCCGAGAATTCCAAGATGTTCTCTGTTTATTTCTGTTTGGCTGAATTAGATTAAGCTATTCAGTTGAAAACATACCTGATGACTGAAACAGCTAATTGCCCAGAGGTGAAGGCAGGTGAGTATCTATGACAAACACGTGTATAGATGATAGACATCTGATTGAGAAGGGTGTGGAGTGTGTCTGGCCCATTTTTGATTCTTCTATGTGCTGTTAACATACTCAGCAATCCAAGTAGTCTGTAGAAGGCTATGGATTTAACCTACTTGGAATGTGAAAATTACATTTTGTTATGGTTCAAGAAGTTTTGAACTAGTCTTCTATAGACCCTAGTTTGCTTTGTGCCTGCAAAGCCCCTAAACATCTGCCTGTATTCCGTGATATTACCTCCCTCTGTTTACCAAAGCCATCTCTCACTTCAGTGTACCAGTGTGTCTGAGGAAAGTGGCGCTGCATGTGTCAATTCTGTTCAGCAGCTGATTTCCATGTCACGTGGAGTATTCTGCTTCTGAGATGACTGCTGTGTCTTCATATTTCAGCCACATCTTACTAATGTTTTCTGAACTTGTTGATAATAAGGATGGCATGTGACCTTTGCTCCCCTTAAAAGACCAGGATAAATATCTGCTTTAGTAAAACTGTTTGCAAGAGAAAAAATGTTTTTTAGCAAATGATTTTCTACCACCATTTTTTTTTTTTCCAAAAGTCAACTTCCACTTTTCTTTGCTGAAAGAAATCATGTTTTTTTTACTCTAAAGGCTGAACTTGACTATTTACATTTAAAAGAATAAAAACAGAAGATGCACCCCTGAGAGTTTTGTACAGTAACTTCATTAGGGAGACTCAATTACTAGAACTAGAGACTTCCTTTCTTTCTGTTTGACTTCATATTTCATAGCATTTTCTGTTTACAATAGTTAAGAATTTAAATCCCTTGAGAATTTGAAGAGCTGTGTGTTTGGAGGGGAAAAAATCCTGTGGATCTGCATTTGGTTGTTACTTCAGTTTCTTAGCATAAACAACACCTTGACCATACAGGCCCAATTCTGGGAGTGGGGAACAACCAAAATGCAATTTTGCTTTTGCATCTACCATATGTTGTGGTAGTCTGTACATGTGAAGACTGGCCCTGGGAAGCTATTTACATCATCCTATGCACATTGTGCTGAAGTCCTATTGCCATTGCCCACTAAAATAATGAAGTTTTTAGACAAAGGAAAGAGGGCTATTTGGCTTGTTTTTAAAGATGTTGTTTACTTTGATTTCCTATTGATCCAGGAATCTGACTCCTTGCTGAAAAGTTGGTTTGTCTGGGAATTTGTCAGAATGCAAATTCTGTGCTCTTGTTTATGAAGTTGCTCCTGAACTATGGGAAGATGGCAACTCCTCTTTCCAACTTGTCTGCACTCCAGCCAAACCTATATCTAATCTCTGGGGAAAATGCCTTCTTCTGTCTCTCATTCTCCCTCTCCTCCCAACCCTGAGTAACTGATGTGTGTATCAATATATTCAAATTCTTTCCTGCAGGAGTCAAGGGAAAATAAAGCAGTTATGCAAAACACACTGTGATCCAGTAGGTTTCTGCTGTACTTTTTTCTCCTGTGATGCAGAAGTAATGTTTTTCCTTAGAGTGACTAAATATCTTCTTTGGGAATAATGCTTAAAGGCATCAAGTATCATTTTAGACAAATAGCCTAATAGACCTGACAAAGCTACCTTGCTTTGAGACTTGCAAAATGAAGTGTTTAGTTTTGCATATTGCTAGGTTATTATTATTTTTTTCTTTCTTCTGAAACCACTTCTAGACTTTAAATTCATTCGTTTTGGCTGCACGATGCTTTTCTCCTGGTAGTGTGATTTTCTAACCTCCAGACTGTGCAGAATATTTTTGGGGTGTGTCTTGGGCAAGGAAAGGTGTAATTGTGAATGACTTTGGAACTATGATGCGCTTTAAATGTTGTTCTAAAATTTCATTGTCATTTTGCTATTTTTCATGTGTATTTTCCATTGCTTTCTATAACACTTCATAATTTTATGTTAGGAGCCTCGATTGGCCACCACTGTGCATTTATTCTGTTTCTCTTGGAAGTGAGGGTACTAACTAAAAGCAGATAATGTGCCCTATTGTGACTATATTTCAAGGACTGTGTCTGCCTAAAAATCTTGATTTCACCTGTGCCTTATTCAGTTTTTACTCTGCCCTTCTGAAAATAAAGGAGTTTCAACAGCTTTAGATTTCTGCTCCATGCAGAAGGCAGTGGTGCACAAGTCTATGGCTTACAGGAACTTGCAGGTCCAACACTGCCTGGAATAAGATTCCTACTAGGATGTTTTACATTCTTTTCTGTGTAGCTGTTTCAGATAAGGTCCTTATAGATAAGAATTATGGTCTTAGTCTATACTTTTCTAAAAGTAATAGATAAAGTGTATTAGTTATGAGTGCAGTGAGCTTACAATAGTGGTGCTAGTACGATGAGAATTTGGAAAGGAAGCCAGTGTATAAGCTGCCAACTCCAGGTCTAACTTGTGCAGATGCATTTTTTTTTATAGTTACATATGTTAGATATCAGTGGAGTTATGTTATATGTTCCAAAGCAATCATTAATCACGAAAATAAAATGGTATTGTCACTAGGGTAATGAACTGTGAGACCGTAACTTTGGAAAAATATGGAATAATACTCTTTGCACAAGTGAACAGTTCAAATCTTTGTGCAAGACAGTCATACCATACCACAGTTCAGAACTGGCGAAGAAAAAGTCGAATTATGGTGCCACTGTGGTTAGGAGTGAAACTTCAATGGGCCAAGGGCAAAGGCAGGCTCTTTGTTGTCCTGCAAATACAGATCTAGTGAGAGTCTTCCATTTGCTGACAGGTTCTAGCAGAACAATTGAAAAATTTCATAAGGGAGCATTCACAGCTCAGAAATTTTAAATTCAATGAAGATATGAAACCCAGTGGTTATGGCTAATTTTGGCTACATCAGCTGATTGGAAACTGTTCTGGATGTTGGCAATGACAAGCTGCACTGGCTTTTCAAAACTTTTATTGGGATACATTGATTGAAAGATTAGATAAAAAGGGTTGGGGTGGGGGAGAGAAAGTTTATCAGGAGTTCTGTGGATTCTGCTTATCAGGCCCTATGCAATGATCTATCTATGTCCTTCTTTTCCTGTCTCCTGTCATCAGAGTTCTTATTCATCCATTGGCTCTAGACTTTTAAGCTACGTGCTTTTGAACTGTATTATCTCTTTTCTGCACCTGTACCATGCCTAGTAGAGTGGGAATCAGGCCTATAGATGTTACTGGAACAAGAACAGATAATTAGGATACTGGAGGAGGAAAAATTGTGAGGCTTCCTGAAGTAGTGTTTTGCTGTTGATACGTGAAATGGTACTGCTCCTGTGTGTTTTGATTGAATGACTGGTGTATTATGCTTTAAAAATAATAATAAAAAAAAAGAGGATGACTGGAGGGAATCTATACATCAGATGAGCACCACAGATAAGTAATCAGAAAAGCACCACAAAAAATTTTTAGAGTGTTTAGTATGTTGTTTTGCTTAGTGCCTAAAGAATGATAGGCCAGTAAGAGTTCTTCTTTCCTCCTCTTCCCTCCCCCAAGTCCATTACCCTACCCTGAATATATCATCTTTTGACTAAGGTAACATGTAAAATCATGAGAGCTTATTGTAATTTCTAATAATTTGCAGCTCATGTATCTATAGTATAATTAAAAATGGAATTTGAACTCTGTTTTTTATGTTCTTGTTAAAGACACGAATTTGGAGCAAAATTTGCATAATAACATTTGCTTTTGTCAATGTTCAGAGCAGGAATATAATTAAAAAGGTGAAAGGCTTAAGAGATGATGGTTCATAATGTACTTATTAAAACTCTGATTAAAATAAAATGTCTAAGGAAAAAGGATTAAGCTGCTTTAGTGTTTCATTTTTTATTTTTCTCATTATACGTATGGTGAGCAGATGACTCAACAGTGCTATAAGAGAAAAAGCATCCTAAGCTACTGCTGCCTGGGCAAACCTATTCAACTGGAGTTTTTTAACAGCTGCTCCCAAGCTTCATTAAGGCTCATTATGAGTTGTCATGTAGTAGAGAACTTATATTTTCAGATGATCTGTGCACAGCAATAAAGATAAAAGTCTATCTTAAGGCTGCACTAAAAAGAACAGAAGATGGTACATATTAAAAATAGATTACTGAAATTCTCTAATTAGCTAGTGTAGACCTTAAAAGCAAAGCACAATCAGAGTTTTGAAGGGAGATGGGGAAAAATGACTCATATGGCTGAACTCCGATTCAAGCATGATAAACTAATTAATAAGGATTATTTATCAATTATGTTTTAATAACATGTGCATACATATACACATGTACATATGGTTTTTATTTCCACAAAACCTGATATCCTGCTGGTCTGTTGAAGAATTGCCTTCAAATTGGGTTTATGTGAAAACAGAAACCAAGATGGTAACTTCAGTCTATTTTTCGTTTGAAACTCCACAAAATATTAGCTGCTAGAGTTGCCACATCCAGAGAATTTAATTTTTGAGGTGAAGTAGATCTTCATGCGAATATTTCTGACTTCTGGGAAAGGCAGAGCGGAGAAGAACAGCAATAGTGGATCTGGTTTGCAGCGTTTAAGTCAGTCTACTGTGATGGTGTTAGAAAAAGATCTAGGCAGTAAATTGCTCTGTGTGAAGAATATCTATTGTTTTTACGTGAACTCATGATGTACAAAAGAGGGGAAAAAAAAATCTGGATAAAATCATCTGCTGCTGATGGTCTGCGTCACAGGCACCATTTAGCATCAGGCTAAAAATAAACATTTCCAGTCCTGCTCCTATTGTTCTGCTTCTAATGCTCCAATTAGGCAATACTTAGGCTCAAATCTGGATTCTAATGGCAACAAATTTCTGAGGTTGTTCTTCTTCTTTATAAAAACAACTCTCCCTGTTTTTGCAGGTTTTTGGTTTTGGAGTTTGCAGGTATTTTCTCGTTTCACTCATCTCTGCTTTTGATTTTGGTTTTTACTGGGATTCAAGTACATCTGCCCCAAGAGCCTTCTTAGTGCTAAATTTCCAAAAGCACAACTGGTAGGATGCAGGCAAGTCAATACTTAAATGTCCTTCTTTGGGTACTTCTGTGCTACCAAGTGCAAAGTTGTAGTCAGGGTATTTTAACACAATGCAATCTGTTGTGGTTGAAAACAAATGTATACAGTTGGAAGCTGGGAATGGGATGGGGAAGATCAGTCTGGCAATATCTGTATTTTAGATTTCTGAATGCCATACTATGCATGTTTAGACTGGGAGTGGCGAGGGGGGGAGGGGAGGGACACACACATACCTGCCTCTGCCTCCCCCCAGGTTTATGTATTAATTGCTGTGCAGTTAGAGGAAGTTCTAGAAGTGCCTGGCCAAGCTCCCCATTTATTATGAGTTCCTGATGTGAGATAGTTTGCAAATGGTGATGTGTGTTAAGATGTGGTTCAGCATCCAAAATTTCAGTAAGTGACTTGCATTTAAGTTTGTGATAAACTGAATGACAGTTGCTCCAAATGGATGTTTTATGGACAGTGTGCAGCCCCAAAAATACTTACCCAAACCGTGTGGCAAACGCATGGAAAGCTGTGAATAAGGAGTAAGCACCCTTCATTTGTAACAAATATTATGCAACAGGTAACTCTGTTAGCTCTGCTGTGGTTAATTCATGAAACTGATGTATTATCTGGCCTGTCAGGTTGCTGTCACTACAGACAGACCATCTAATGGACATAATGATGTCTTTCAGGGCAAGACTGAGATGCATTGGCAAAGAAACATACAGTGCTTGTACTATGCCTGCTTGCAATATGCCTAGTAAGTGGACTTGTGTCAGCATTAAAAGTCTTGCATAAAAATCCACCCCAACTAAAACATTCTGTCAGTCAAGCAGGGAAAAAAATCCTAAGTGCTGTTTGCCTTCTGTGCAACTAGGATTCAATACAAAGAGGATTTACTTCTTTCTGGAAGTGGTGTGTGGTGGAAGGCCAGTAAATGAGAGCAGAGGAGGCAGGTGGATGTTAAATGGCAGCCTCACAGCTGAGGAGACCTTCTAGGTGCTGACATGGAGCCTCCCACAGGACAGAAGGAGAGATGTGGAAGTGGTCTGTGCAGTGTGCCCGAGAACAACACTTGAAACAAAAAGGCCTGGAGGAGTTGGGTAGAAGTGTCCAGCAGGAAGCTGCAAAGGGCACAGGGAAGTAAGAAACCAGCATAACCACAGGAAGAGCAATTTATAAACACCGTCAAGAAACCTCTTATCAAAGATTGGATGGGATTTAGAAGGCTAGAAGGCAGGGAACGTGCGGGCAAAAGGAGAAAGACAAAACGAACATTTTGTTCTTCTTGGAAATGTGTTCAGACAGCAGTTGCTTCATTTATAAAGAATCTTCTCCAGGCAGTTAATTAGCTTTGTCAGTCAGCTGTCATAAACCAGATTATTGAACTGTTTCATATTTGAAATTCTTTAAACTAACATCTTGACATTGCCAGTAGGTGTGTTAATAATCTGAAGACATGAGAAGAATTTATTAGCTTTGGTGTGCCTGTCTGTGAAATGTAGTAGAGAGTTAACTTCATATTATCCAAACACAGTGTGAGCTTTCTCCTGAAAGGTTCTAATTGCATTTTGAAAATGCTATTAGCTTACTTTGAGGTGGCAAATAGCAATATCGTTGTGTGGGAGGCTCTGTGTACATAAAAATGAATCCTAATGGAGCAAATAGCAGCTTTGCGAATGCCGTACTGCTAAAGAGAAAAGTGAAAGGTGGAAAGAATTTGTGGTGTTATTTCCAGCTAGCAGCTTCCAGCATTCCCTGCAATGATTTGACTGCAAACTTGAGCTGTTTTGATGGCTGTCTAAATGCTGAGTTGGGCTGAAAGTTTATTATAAATGGTCATATGTGTTTATCTGTTTGGCATATTTATTTGCTCCAAGTAAAATGAAAGTATTCAAAATAGAGCTATTGATTCTAGCAAAAGATGTAACACAGGAATATCTAAATGTATGTAGATGTATGTAGCATTATTTACTGTTTAAGTTGAAGGGTTTTCTTCCCCCACCAGACAGATCAGTCAGATGATCAGTTTTTTTCTTTTAACTGTGTTCATCATAATAATACAGTATTATGTACATGTTTGAGACCCAGATTTTCTCAATTCCTAACAGAATTCTTTCATGTATTTCCGGTGAGATATTATGTTGTACTCTAATCATTCTTATACTGTACTCAAATCATTCTTATATTCACAAAGAATAGCAAGAGTTAAAACATTATGAAATTTTCCTCTTATGCCCTCCAATGTTGTCTGGCAGATGGTACCACTGCTTGTAGATCATTCTTTACAGAGCAAGCAGTGCACAGCTCTGCCAACTTCATCATGATGTACTTCATAATCCTCTCTGGCCAACTTGGTACATCCACTTTATAACTAATAGTCTCTGAGGCCTGACTGTGCATCTAACATTCTAGACTTAAATCTTTCCTATCATCCATCTCACCTCTACTTATCTTGTATGAACAGCCTATTCCTATGAGGTGATAATTAAGCTCTCAGTTTCTCTTTTTAATCCTCTTTTGACAAGCCACTTATCTTCCATCTATTTTTAAAAAATATTTGTAAAATTCATCGTCTTTCTCCCAAGTTTTTCCCGGCGTATATCTGTCTTGTGACTTGCCTGGACTGGGAGTGCACTCCTCATTTGTTTTTGGAATTTGAAGATTTGCTCAGTTCATCTTTTTCTCTTCTAGTTTATCATTGCATTTTCTGTTCTACTCTTGCCGGTCATCAGCCCTCTTCCTTCGTTCTTCCACCCAGTGTAATGCCTGTCCACACCCTTTTACAGTGCTAACCTTCTCCTCCTTCTATTCAACTTCATACACAAATGTTTTAGATTGTAGTAGAACTTGATAATTCTACCTACACATATAATAATTCAGGAGGTTCCTCAGGGATGCAGGTAGTCAAGATGGAAGATAAACCGTTAGTTTTAATGTCTAGCAAGATGCAAATCATGTCCTGCTACTTTAAAATGATAATCTCAATAGCATTTAAAATATATGCACGGTAGATATAAGTAAATGGGTTGGAGCAATGCATGAGTTAAATCAATGGTATATACTACTGCAAAAATTATAAGGGCAATTTATTTTAACATGATCAAATGTTACAATTGCCAAGTATTTTAATCTTTAAGCTAACATACAAAGATATATGTGCACTGGAAAACATCAGTCTTGAATATTATCCTGTGAGTGGGGGAAATATGTGCTCTAGAGAATGAATCTTAGAAAGAATATATATAAAAATATCTGCATGAATTACATGTTTATGTTTTAGGATTTCCTTGCAATAGGAAAAGTTGTAATCATAGTCTTGGGAAATAATTCATTGTCCAGTGAATGGTCATGCAGATTTTGTTGGAAACTTCAAGGAGTCCATGGTTTTATCCCATATCTTGTAAACAGATTTTCCATATCCTTTGTCACTTTGCATATCAGCCTGGATGATAAATGATGGCATTATTCCACAGAAAAGGTACCCTTGAATTTCTTCCTCTGGCTAGAATTTCAAAGAAAGATTAAAATAAAAAGAATTTTTAGGCTTCATTTTGCAAAGCTGCTTGGAGGGTTGATTGCCTAAGTTTAATGTAAATCATTTTGAAAAGCTTGGTCTCTTTCCCCCTTTTCTTTGTCCTTGGGACTATAGAAATACTGGTTATTGCCAAATTATTTGTAGTAGCATGAAACCTCCCACTCATTCTGTTTGCAAACTGCAATGCTAGTGTCACTGTGTGTGTACAGGAAAAAATTTGCTCCTTACAGACTGGTAATGTTTGAATAACCAGCATGTTGCATAGTTCTAGAAAGCAAATCAAGGTGTCATGTAGTTTGCCCTCTTCTCTGAAAGCACGGTTGCTCCTAGAGTACAAAGAAAAGCTGTTCTGCCTTTTCACTTGAAGGGTCTCATAACACAGTCTGAAGGAAGAATGGGCATCATCCATTAAGATAAACAAATATGATCAAAAATCCATCTTCTGATTATTTTTTTGAATGTTACAATGAGTGTTAATGACTTTGAAAAATGAATAATTAACTGTCACCATTAAGCACTAATCTAGCAATGCATTAATTGAAATTCATTACCTAAGATCAATTCTTTGTGATGTATTTTGATCTGTATGAATTCATATGACTTCAGTTGATAGTTTGATTTTTCTGTCACTAAGAAATTATTCAAAAAGACTTGTTCTTTAGCTGCTTTTAAAGCATGCTCTCATATATATTCTCAGTATATACTGAGCATGCTCTCAGTATATATCCAGGTAATATATAGTATGCGTTAATTTTCTATCTGTAACTTTGCCCATATATCTCAAAAAAAAAACCAAAAAAAACCTCTTTTTTAGCAGTAAGTCTTAGTATCTGAAAGTTTCTCCTGTGAGAAAACTTCATGCTCTGAGTAGGAATCTGAGTAGTAATCCAAATAATCTTAACCTGAATCAAACAAAATGAAATGATTTGAAAATAATGGTGAGCCAGGGACGTTAACTTTCATGACCCACTATGCTTTATCACTTTGTGTCATTAGCAAACCAGTCACTTGTACTTTACCATTATATACTAAGTAGGTGTAGGATTTAAAAGTAGCAATGTTTTTGTTAAAAAAGCTTATTTGATTAGGAAACAGTCTGTATTTATTGAAAATGCTGTTAAGCTTCAAACCTTCCCTTCAAGCACTTTTGCATTTGTACTATAAATTTTTTTTTTTTTGAGAAACAACATTATTTTGAATAATCCTAATGTAAAAATAATATATTATATATATATATATATATATTTTTTTTTTTCCTAAGAAACAACTCTTAATCTTTCTGGAAGATCTAATTCTGTAGTAAAATATCTAACATTTTTTGGGCTGCTTCCAGGTTCGAGTTTGCACAGACTTCTCAAAAAATGGATGAGGAATGGATTTGAAAGCAAATGTGTTCTTCAGCTGTCTTATGTACTATAACGTTAATCAGTCTGAGAGATTAGTGCTATTGATGTTGATTTCAAGTTGTCTCTGTTAGGAGGAGAATTTGGTGACAAAGACGAGTGCTTTTTTAATATTATTTTTCCAAAGAGTGTAAGCCCATATTAGATTTAATTGAACTCAAAGCCATCATCTGTTATTTAAAAACGTATGAGTCCCCTTGCAGCAGTCTCTTTTGGCTTTCTCACAGCTCTGTTTCTAGGGCCCCTCTGGGGGCATTTGTATGGCAGAGACCTTTCCAGCTCCCTTCAACTAGTTGGAACTAAATGATCTTTAAGGTCCCTTCCAGCTCAAGCTTGTCTGTGATTCTAACTGCTTTGGAAGTACACAGAAATGTAACTTGGGTAGTTGCTACGTCCATCCGTGGTGTTTGAGCCTGTGTCTGCTAGTAAATTAAAAGCGTGCTTTCTGGGAGTCATTCCAATCCAATGTAATACAACCAAATTAAATTTATTGAATCATAATGTACTAGGAAGTTGTTAATCTGCAGTTTCCCCGATATTTTAATCATAAACATGTACATGAGTGAATAGAGCTGAAGAAACTCAGCGTATAAGGACAGAAAAAGCCAGTGCTGCCACGGGTTAGAACACATTCTCTGACTCAGCATGGGACTTGAGGATTGTAATTTATCATTTCGGGGACAAAAGCAGCTGATATAGGCAAGCAATGATTTTTCTTTTTTGATGCTTAGTTACATATTTTGTTTAATGGCTAGGAAAACCTGCATATTTTAAATTGTATGTATTCTTTAAATAGTCAGGGCCTGGAGGAACAATGAACACTTTATTGAGTATGGCGTCAGTTTGATACACAACAAGTGAAATTTCAGGGCACTAGATACTGAACTGTAGCTGTAATACCTTTTTTTTTTTTTTTTTAAAAAAAAAAAAAAAAAAAAAATAAAGTTTCTATAGTTTTATAGTCCATCCATAAAATACTTGCATAATAGTGTATATTAACTTATTACAGATATACTTCAAATCCTTTTTAGAAATCCATCCATATTTATACGTATGTTTTATATGTAAAAACAAAATTGCACATATATAAAAAGGGAGCAGGATCAACTGGAATATTGAGGGAGGGGGAAGAGATGTTTATCTGTATTGCGGAGAAATTCTTGGTATGTTTTTGCCTGTAGGGGGAAGAAGAAACGTACAGAAGTGTCACAAAGGAGAACAGGGGGCCTACAAAGTTTGGAGAAGCAGTTGAACTAAATCACTAGTCATTTTGACACTTGATATGAGCAGAAAATGTTGAAACAGCTCAACTGCTCTAAGGACGGAAAGCAAAAGGATAAAAGATTGATTCATAGTGGGCATAAATGACAGACTGTATGAACCATGCAGGTCAGTATTAGGTCTGTCTTATTAATTCTGTGTTTAAATGACCTAGAAAATGCTAAATTTCAGAAGTGGTTAATTCTTCAATAGAACTGAAGTCTAGCTGGTCTCCAGGTTCAAGTATGTTTAGACTAATTTAAACATGCTTTCAGAGAGCTGAGTTTGAAGAACTCTCTCTTGTGAAGCGAAGGATGCTAAGGGAAAAGCAGTTTTTCCACCACGTCCCATCAAGGAAAGGTCTGTCTTTGGGTTGAGACACTGCAGCAAATGGAGTCTGCAGGGGTGCAGAAAACCTGTCAGAGGCATACCTGAGCCAATCTGTCAGAGTCCTACCATGTTTCTCCTCTAAGTGGTTTCTGCCAGGGGCTCTGATCCTTACAGACTTCAATAAAGGGACTGCATGTCTCTCTCAGGTCAGCCCTCTCAGTAAATGTTTTCCCTCTATGGATTATGTGACTGGTTTTATTGATTCGGTGGAAAAGCTCGCCAGGCGAGCTGGGCAAGGAAGTAGATCTGGAGAGACCTGGCACGGCTGCCTTTTTTCCTTTTGAGACACTGGCAGGTCGCTTGATCTGCAGCAGTTCCCTAGGTGCAATCCGCACAGAAAACAACAAACATTGAAACCAGCCTAATTCTGGAACCGCTTTTCTACTTGGATGGTGAGGAAGGAGTTGGTTGATTTTACTCCACTTTCAAGGCAGGGGGAGTAAGTGCATAACAGTGCTATGATTTCCTTTCTTGGTCTGATCTCCTATCGTAGACAATAATAATTTATCTCCCTGTCTTGTCATATGCTTGTTCTCAAACAGCTGTGTCTAACTGGATTTTTGTACATAAAAATACTTGCTGCTTTTTTTTTGAGTTTGAGGAAACAGCCAGTAAACAGCTGTTTCAGTGGAAAATTCACAATGCCAGTACCAATGCACCCTTTATTCAAGTAGGGCATTTAACGCATCCACTAAGTATTTGTTGCCCAATTTGAACAGAACATGCCCAAAGCAGTTTCTGTGCAGAACAGCCTATAGATCAAGTATATTCCTACAAATCTTTTGAGTGCTTTCAAAGACCAAAATGTTGAAAATAATGTTTCTCTGTTGACAGCTGTTCACTAGTACTAAGGGATGGCTATGGGAGACTTTGTGATTTGATCCTATTGGTAGAAGTGTTGACTGAAAACTGTTAGTAAATCCACTGTAATATGAAAAAATATTGCAGTATGAGGACCTAATGAGCTAGACAGGAAGTTTTAATGCCTATTTCATTCTAATTCAGTGTTAGAAGTCCTTTTCTTTCTCTTCAGAAAAGGAGGAGAAAAGTAAATAAATAATAGGGAAGGTGGAGAAAATATATAATTCATGAACTTCATTGTTCCATCCATCCCTCTTTCTACCTGCAATTATTTTAGTACCAAGAAAATAATCATTAAAGGGTATCCAAATGTCATCAACAGACTTAAATTCAATATATCATCCTCTTGTACTGTTAAACTTGCCAGTAATTTAACATGTAATGATGCTGAAGGCTGTCACTTCACTCTTGCACACATGCATACAGAGGCTGACAGGCTTACTGTATCTTCTGTATTCTGCAAGGAACAGCTGTGACTGAAATTTATTGCTTAAGCTAATAGTCAAGGCCAGTGACTTCCCTGTGTCTGTAGTCAGACTAATATTATCCATGCATAGTTCTTTAAAAAAAAAAAAAAAAAAGTACACTTTTTAAATGTCTGACTTCCAAACTTCTACTTTGCATATTTTTTATTTATTTTTTTCATTTCTTCTGTCTTCTGAACCTGAAAGCTGCCTTGTGTCTATGTGAACAACTTCCTAACTTTTCAGAAGGAACAATTCTGCAGCAAACACTTAACTGCTGCAAATTCCTTATGTCATAGGTCATAAACTTGATTCCACTTCTCTTTTACAAGTATATTTAATAGGGTTAAGTTTTCTTTCACTTGATTGTTGCATCCATGAATTAAATTCCAGACAAATTTCTTGGACTAATTGCAATTTAGATTTGGCAAATGCAACAGAATAGTAGAATTGGAATAAATTGTGTCAAGATGACATGGGATTGAATGGCTCCAGTTGTCAAAGAAAAAAAGGCGGCAGGTTGCTGTAAATTGGCAAAGATGACTGTACAGATTTGAGACTCATTCCCCAGCTTTTCTTAATTGGCAGTGTACCCTGACTGTGGAGCTGCACTCATAGAGCAGCAGGAGAGCAGGCTTTGAGGTGTAGTCATGTCCTTCCTATCTGCACATGCAGATTACTCAGTGTGCCACTGATCACTCGCAACAGCTTTTAAGTCACTGCTTATCTTTGTGCATGTAAAAAAATGCAATTGCTCTAGTTTGTGTCAACACAATATGTACGTAGGGAAGAATTTTTTCATATGTGCAGTGATGGAAGCACTGCTGTCCCGTCGGGGCAGTCAGATTATCAAATGGATCCATGCTTTATATTCTGTCTGCATCCTGTCTCCATGCTTACTGCAAAAATCAAGGCTTTCTAAACAGTAGCGTTATGTGAGGTTTCAAAACGGGCTTAGTAAATATAGCAATTGATTAAAAAGAATGGCTTTATAGCACTGGATGATTCTCTGTGTGATTCTCTGAATTTTTTCAAATATGGATACCTTCAATTTTGTTTTTACGTTGATCACATTTTGGTTAAAAACAAACAAACAAACAAAACCCGAAAAGCTTGCTTTCACCCTAGTGAAAGCTTTAAAATCTGTTTAGGAATATTTTATGGCAATCTCACTTAACCTAGGAGCAATATCAGTATTTTTCTTCTTAATTACATATCTTTGTGTGCGTTTTTTATTAATGAGGCTCCCCACCATTATTCAAGCAACCAAATGTGCACATATAGTCATGCTGTTTTACTTTTCTCCCCGGGTGACTCTTTTAAAGGTGGAATGCTTGCTGTATTGAGAGCTAAACACAAGCTAAGTGGATGTTAAGGCACTTAACCTTCCTCTTCTGCCTTCAAAACTTTATTTAGCAGAAGTGTATTTTTTTTTGAAGTTTTTTGTTCACTTCCCCCCCAACCCCCACTGGAAATGAGTGTGAAGGAACTTGCCTGCATAGCTTAAATGGTGATACAAGAAAACCCAGCCATAATCTTGTTTTCCTTCATGACTTTATGCTCTCCTCTCTCTGTTCTTTTAAATATTATGAATATTAGACCAAAAAAAGTCCATGGTAATTTTATAGCTTTATAATTGCTACTGACGCTAAATGAGGACCAAGAAGAGTTCATCTCATGGAGTGTTCCTACTCTGCTAAATGTTTTTGACTATAAAGCTCCTGGCAAATCTAACAGTACTGGTACTGAACAAAGCCCTGAGGCATTTTGGCACTAATAAAATCAAAGAAGCACCTTGTGACTATAGCTTTAATCGCTGGGATGTGTAACAAAATTAGCTGCAATTAATGTGAGGTCAACCACAAGAAAAAGGCAATTTTTGCATAGGAAGAGCTCTCCATAATATTATATATTGTAAAATAGAGTCATAATACATATTAATCAAGATTTATAGTATTTGAATGCACATAATGTTTCCCTGCATCTGTTTTTTTATTATTCCTGAAGAGAGAATATTTTTTGCCTTTGTTTATTCTGATAAGACCACGAGAGTGTGAGAGTGGTGGTGAGTGGGGAAGGTGAAACTTTCACAGTGCAGTGTTAAAGGTATCAATATCATGTGTCTACATAATAGCTTCTAGACTGCAGTATGTGTTACTGGAGAACATCCAATTTCCAGTATGTAAATCAAACATTTAAGCTCAGGATTTACAAGGTGCTCAGCTGTCTGTTCCTCTCAGAGTCACTGTGTGCATATCTGCTCTGATTTCATCTAGCCAAGGAGTGAAACTTTTGGGGTTGGTTGATGTGCTGAAGCCCTTACAACCAGACAAACCCATGTCTGACTTTTTATATTTTCTCCAGCTATGAAATTCACTCTCACATTTTTTTAGGTGATTTATAAGATCATTTTAAAGGCTGCTTGTATAAAGATTTGACATTGGAACTGAGAGTTTGAAGATATCTTCAGCCACCTTAAAAATGTAAATACATTTTTAAAAAAGGTAAACAAAGATAAATCAGCTTGAATTTAGGTAATTACAGGAGGCTAGGGTTTTGAGGATTTTGGAAAAACACAACAGACAGAGGTGTGAGATTAAAAAGAAGAATGTTAACAACATTGTATTTAGATTATTTTGTGTTGTAGGGAGATAGATACCTGTAACAGTTATTTCTTTGAAGCTCCTGCAAAAGTGAGCAAAATACATTAATTCTTGCAGTACTTGAGAAAAATACTATGGATGTTCTAATACTGCTTAGTAGAAAACAGACAAAGTTTTGTCATGGAATTACTAAGATCCAGGAAGAATGAATTAATGATACAGGAGGATCATAAATATCAGTTTTGTCAATTGATATTGTGGAACTGAACACCTTTCCATGTTGTCCAGACGAACTGAGGATGAAGAAGTAGAGGGTTAAGACTGATCTCATTTCAGTTAAAAGTAGTTTAGTGGTGAAAACAGAGAATGAATACTAGATGTAGGTGACTAGCTCAACAGCAGTGGAAAAACACCTTGGAAGGGAAGAAAATCGTGAAGGAGTTCGGCAATAGTAGCACCATAGTGCTGACAAGAGTGCTGACAAGGGTGCTGACAAGAGCAGTGCTGCTCTCAGGGGTAGCTCCTGGTCCTCCGATCCTGCAATGTAAGGGGGAGGCACCGGCTGTAACCTGCTGCTGTGCTGGGAGGCTCTGAGCATGCAAGCGCTTGTTGGCCGTTTGGGTATGTGCGTGTGTCTAATCACATTGAAAATATCAGATAGCTCATGGGATGAGAATAAAACATGTTTTGCTAGATATTGGCTGATGTGGGGCTGTGTGTGCTTCTGTTGCTTTGAAACTGGTGTTACAAAGATGCTGAAATCAAACTTGAGATGAGGCTGGTTAAGCACTTGCTGAAGTGGTTTCCCAAACCAAGACCTAGGGGCAACTCTCAATTCCAGCTGGCATGTACTTGATATTAAAATAGTTTTGCTAGCTTGTTGAAAAGTTTGGTGTAGTCTCCAATTCTCCAATTGTCCCGTCTTTGTGAGCAAAATCACTTTTTTTTTTTTTTTTTCCCCTTTGTTCTCTTGTGCGGTGAGGAGACAAAAATACACCAGTATATTCACACGACTTGAAGGCAAGCAAGAAAGCAAGGGGGGTTGAAATGAAACGCTCTGGCTTGAAATGCTGGATGTGAAAGCAAGGTTGTGCTGTTTACTTAAGGATTTTCTCCTTGCCAAAAGACACTTATGCTTACAAGACTAGATGTCCATGCAGCATATGATTAGAATTTATGATGGCATTTGGATGTCCGTAACAGAGCTAAAACTTCTAATGCTGCTTCTGGCTTCTGTGTCATAAAACTTAAATGAGAGCCTCTAATTCTTCCAGAGTGCCAGAAATATTTTGTAAACAATTGTCCTGGTTTCAGTTAGGACAGGGTTAATTTTCCTCCTAGTAGCTGGTAGAGTGCTGGGTTTTGGATTACGATGAGAAGAATGCTGATAACATGCCGATGTTTTGGTTGTTGCAGAGCAATGCTTGTACCAAGCCAAGGACTTTTCAGCTCCTCGCTCTGTCCTGCCAGTGGGCAGGCTGGGGATGCAGCAAAAGCTGGGAGGGGACAGACCCAGGGCAGCTGACCCAAACTGGCCAAAGGAGTATTCCATACCATCTGATGTCATGCTAAACAATATGTAGGGGTGGCTAGCCGGGATGGGGGGGCCGGCTGCTCGGGATAGACTGGGCATCGGTCAGTGGGTGGTGAGCAATTGCATTGTGCATCACTTGTTTCATACACACTATTATTATTATTATTATTGTTTCCTATCTTAATAAACTGTCTCTATCTCAACTCTCGTTTCACTTTTCCGTTTCTCTCCCCCATCCCAGAGAGGGAGGGGGGAGGGTGAGCGAACGGCTGTGTGGTGTTTAGCTGCCAGCCGGGTTAAACCACAACGTTTTTCAATGGAGAGCCTGGGCTTCTGGAATAGTGAGAAGACTTATTGCTTGACAATATTATGTCTCTAAGCCAAATGATAAAGAGGATATAGCAAAAAAATAATGAATATGAACTTTCTCTTAAAGTGAACTCAGTTATTAAATAGGTTTCTTGAGACCAAATGACATAAAGCAGCTCTCTAAGGTTTTTGCTGTGGTGTGTGGAATTGTCCACATTAGGTAGATGGGAAACTGTTCAAATCTGTACAGGACTTCGGTCTCAAGTCCACAAAGTTGATACATTTGACAGTAAAATTAACTTCTTAATTTGAAAAAATCTAAAAGCTTTTTACTGCTTTGTTCTTTCTCACAACACAAATTCATTTTTTTTTTGTAACTGTTTGCAAATGCAGAAAGACCTCTCCTAAATATTTGATGTATTCAAGTTGCTACCTTGATAGCCTCATATAGGAAGCTGTCCTAATTAAACTAGACCAAAATAATGATTTTTTTACAATTGTAGCTAGTTTGAAAACTGCAAAACTGCTGGGATAATGGCTGAATATTTTTATAACCTTTATTTATTTATTTATTTATTTTAATTTATCCTGTTTGAATGGAATGCGACTGTTTGCTAATGATTGTATTCAAAGCAACTAGGATATGCATGCACAATTTTTCATCAAAATTTGAACAAATTTAAAATGGTTCCTGATATCATATGATACAGGCCTTTATCCCTGCAAATGCAAATTTTTTTTCCAGAATTCAAAGGGAAATATGCCACCATTTTAGCTTTTTACAGATGTTAGAGGAAACTTCAGTCAAGTACCTTAAGTTTTGACTCCGTAATATATCAAAGCCAGATTACATGTGTTTATTTTCAAGGAAGCAAATTTATAACTGATGGACAAATTTGCTACTTTTCCCCCACTTTTAAATGTATGTAAAGTTCTTGAAAATTCACGAGCCTAATTTCTCATGTCATGTGCTTGAAATCATGTATATGCTGGTTTTCTGCTAATTTATGGTCAAAACAGATGATGACAGTAGCTTGTGATGCTTATTGAAAAGAAGTAGCCAATAACTCAGAAGTTAGTTAGACAGTTTTGCAAGAATAATGTGAATAATAGAAAATGAAACCAGCCAACTACTAAAATAGAGGTCAGTGTCTCGCTAAAAGGTGTACGTTGGGTAATATATCTGTCTATCTATAAAAAGTGCAAAAAGACTTGCAAGTTGAATCCTGAATACTTACCAGGCAATTAAATATGCAGTAGGAAGAAATTAATAGAATTTTAATTTTCAGAAAGCCTCAGAATATTAGGTAGGTTCCAGAGGACTGCAAATAAGGTAATGCTCTGCTGCATTTAAAATGGGTAAATTCAATGGCCAGGATAATTACAGGCTTCTCAGACCAACATTAATCCAGGCAAGATAATGGAAAGCCTGATACAAGACTCAATTAATGCAATTATAAGAAGTTATAAGATAATTAATGCCAATTGGTGTACTTTTATAGATGATAGATTTTTCTTCAGCTAACTTTATCTTTTCTGATGAGATAACATGTTTGGTTTGCAACTGTAGTGTTATTGATGCAATGGAAGTATTTAGAGCGTTTGACTTACTAACATCTGGCTTTTCAGCTAAGAAAGCAAGGAAATGTGCAGTCAGCTCACGAATATTAAGTAGATGAAAATTGCTCAAAATGTACTTATAAATCAGAAATCATCTTAGATTGTGTTTTTAGTGAAGTTTCTTGAAGCCTAGCCTTTTGCTGTTTCACACTTCACAAAGAAGTGGAAGAAAAAATAATTTGTTGAAGTCTGTAGATGAGAGAGTTTGAGGTAATGTACATATCTGGGAGAGGAAGAGAAATAGAGAACTGATCACGTTGATCATAGAGCTGCGTATTTGGAAATACAGAAAGAATGTCACACATCCTTGTCTGGGTTTCTGTCTTAGACAGTAGTGGCTCTAAGTCACTTCTCCTAGTCCTACCCGGCAGGTAGAAAAGCAGGTGAAATGCATCTGGGGTCCTGTTGATCCAGACCCCAACCTTTCTACTGACTTAGAAAGCACAGGCACATTCCACCATGGATATGGCTCTTCACTGTGAAACATGCTTGGTGATCACTGGCATGTCTGGCCTTAGTCACCCTGACTGTATTCAAGACTTGTCCTGATCTGTGGACTTTCTGGTTAGATCTTGGAGCTGCCTTGTCTTTTGGCTGGGGCTCTTGGTTGAAGCTAGGTACCATCTCCGAGCCTGTCCCGCTTGAGGGAGATGGGATGGGGCTGGTGAGGCCCCTTCCCTGCTGGCTATGGTATCAAACTTGGCTCCACATCCTTTAGGGAGCAGCAGATGATGGTGTATAGCTTGATACTGAGGATTCCTGGCTCCTGCAGTTTCTGAGGACATGGTGTGGCCTTGCTGCAATGTGAGGGGTGCTCTCCTTTTGGTGTATATGATGTGTATCCAAAGGGTAGATACTGAACTTCCTCTGCCTTGTCATTAGGTTTTGATTGGTCTTTCAGGCAGTCTGGTTAGACCTTGGAAGTCTTTGGATGCCTGGAGACAAACCTTCAGGTATCCAGGGTATTTAACAATCAAATGGCAAAGGTCACTATTAGGTCCAACTTAGAGATTATAGCATTTTAATGTGGACATGAAAACGCTCCTCTAAGGCTAGCTTTAAGGCTTTTGTTTTGTTCTGCTCATTACCAAACAGCAGAGTAGGCCAGTGGGAAAACATAGGCAGGAGCTCTGGCTAATAGCTTAACCACCCAACTTCCAGTAGAAATGACAGTGTGTTTGTGCTGTCAAATTGGCTGTTTTCTTAGCAAAAGATGATTCAGGTTCATCTCACAGTTGTTAATACCTGAAATACACTACCTGAAGCCAAATGTAAAAAAGGTATATAGGTTTTCTATTGTAAAGAATGCTACACCGTATACAAACCACACAGAATAAGAACATACAAAGTTCATCACAGGCTGAGCAGTCTGTCTTCTCTGGAAAACAGAAGTGATTCCCAGTTTAAAAGGAGGACTGCAAACTAGGGGAATAATGAACCATCAAATAATGAAAATCAAAATAGAGATGTAGATAACCACTTTAAATTGAAAAATAGTTGAACTGAAAATAAGGTGATTAATTTGATAATATATTGTATTGAGATGCTGAAGTGGAACACGCACTTCTGAAGAGAGAGCAAGATGTGTTCAGGATTAAACATGTGAATAGGTATAAATGAAATATTTTCTGTAGTAAAAGTACAAACTGTTTTCCCTTCTTTTAAAAATTCAGCTTTGTTTACTCTTTTTTTTTTTTAGATTCAAATTTATAACAGTAAGCCTTCTACCCAAGGATGGATCCATCCTTTAGAGTTGCTTAAAGAAAATATTAGTCCTGGGGAAGAATGGAGATGTGTGCAAGACGAATGTATATTGTGGAAGTATGTTCCATCATGAAATAGTCTTCTTCACACACAGTACCCACTGTAAAATTGTAATTGTGTGGTAAATGAAATGATCTGTGCAGGAAGAAAGGTGTTCTGCAAATTAATAGGAGTGGAAACAGTTGGCCTGTGATCACTAAGTCCAGTATTTAAATATGAAAAATGCTTGGGAAAACAGTGAACTGAAGAATATCCTTCATCATGTTTGGGCTTCTTAATTAAAACTTGAGTGTTTGAAATTTTCCTCTTCAAATAGTGGCTTAAAAAGGAGATGAGGAGGGTGAAAAAACAAATCAAAAAACAACAAACAAAAACAAAACAAAACACAAAGATGATTTGAAAACTCTCCCTGAAGACAGAAGAAACTTTCTTTCATAAACTCATGGACAGGACAAGGTGGTTTCTATTTGTCATTATTCCTGACTGATCATAAAAATTTACTTTGACCACTTAGTTATTCTGCTGTTGTCATTTAGGTCATAACCTTGTACCAATGAATTTTAGACTAATTGCCCTAGGTAGAGAGAATGATTAATGGGTGTTGCTTTGAATTTTCCTTTTTTTTTTTTTTTTTCCCCCACTTCTGAGTGGTCTTGCTTTGCAAAAAAAGATGAATAGAAATTAATAAATTATATTTTCTGTGCAGTTTATTATATTTCTTTCAAAATGTTTTCATTTCCCTATCATCTCGGCATAGAGCACTTCTCATCACATCTATCACCTGTCTCTGAATTCATCAGCTATCATCTGTTCTTTTTGGAATTAATCTTCACGTGAACACCATATACCACTTGAGTGTAATGTTGATTTATCTGATGACTTTATAATCTTTCACCTTATCCCCTACCCTTTTTATGTAGAGTAACAATGCATAACTTTTTTTTTTTTTTTTTTTATTTATTGTTACAGTATACTGAACAGTATAACAATACCCTCAAAAATTTATTTTGGGATTCAGACATTTTCAGAGCTTAGTGTGTCTTTAATGTGTTAATGATTCATGTTATAAATGGTAATAGATAACATACCTGCTTCACTACAATAGTTTTTTTTTTTTTTTTTTATTTCTTCAGCAGCATTCTCAATACCCTTTTCAGTATCTGGAGGATGCATGAAGTATCTCGCGCTTACTTTATTTCATGCAGTAAACACAACTTTATGGATGGGATTTTCTTCTAGTCTAGTCCAAGTCCTGTGAGAGATTCTACAGAGCAAAAAATGTGGACCCATACTGTTCTGTTTATGTATTACTGTAAGTTGCCATTGCACAGAAATAAAACTCCTGCTAGCTATTTGGGGCAATGACATGCAGGTTCCTTTTTCCATCTTGGCTGACACCAGGGAAGCAATTTCTGGTTTTGATTAGCTGCCTACCATGACTTTCAGGCTGGTTGCTTTAGGATGACCTCTACTTAAATTGTGAGGAAATGGAGTTGATTTTCAGCTGCCCCCCTGTTGACTGGTGCTCTGGACTCTGCACTTCTCATGGGTGGCAGAGTGCAGCGCAGACTGCGGTTACGGTACAGGACCTTGCCGTTGTTTGTGGTTCTGAATTTGCTTTAAGTTATCTTTCTGTTTTGGCTGGGTGAATTTGGGCCTGCCATTTATAGGTTTTTAATGGAGTTAATAGGAAGGGTGAATTTGGTCAGCTGTGCCTCCGTAAGCCTGAGAGTAGAGTAACATAGAGGTAGGAATTTGAAAAAGGGAATAGCGAAATCCAGTTGGGAACAGATCTGTAGTTTGTGCTGAGAGAAGGGTCCTCTCAGTCAGCTGCTGTATTCCCAAAGCAAAGTAGGCCTGGTACTGAGTCAGCATTTGAACTCTTCTTCTTTAAAGATTATTGGAAGTAAGAAGATTGATTCATGACCTGATGCTTTGATTTCTTTTGCCCTACAGGCAATCCCGAATGGTGATCTTGCTTGCATTCAGCTGGAGGGTGGGACTGACAAAGAAGTCTGTATGAATGGAGGTGATAAACCAAAATTTCAATTAGTACCCCATCCTGTTAAGCCTGTAGTAGAAGCCTTTAACAAATCCACAGAATTATGGACAGGCAGAAAGGTCAGCAATTGAAGTAATCCAATCAAGGTTGACATGTTCATCTTGCTCAAAATGTTGTCTTGGAAATCTGCAGAAAAATCAGCTGCATTGTTAGCTCTATAGCACTAGTACCAACCCGTTCTTCATTAGACTGGATTTTTTTAACTTCTGCTTGAGGATACTTAGGAAATTTTTTAAGGATATTGAACAACTGTTGGCATAATGTATTACGCAAAAATATAATGCAACATACAACGTGATTTTCTTGAGGCACATAGAAAGTTTACAAAGCCTTTTACGGAGAAAGGTCTGCTGTTGCATTCTATTAACTGTGAAGTGTCCTGCACAAAATACCATAAACACTAAAATGTCTGCTACCATTAAAAATTAAGTACACAGTTCTGTTTAGAGGGGAACACAGCTATGCCCAATGGCTCAAATACTATTCTAAAAAGTACTAGAGGCTCACTGTGAGAAGTGCAGTAGCTGAGTAGTGTTATAGTACTTCACCAATATCTGCTTTATGTAGGAAAATAATTATAGCAAGTTGGGGTGAAATTTTGATGTATAGTTGACACTAGACAGTCAGTGAAGAGACACTAAATTCTTGCTGCTTTAAGTTGAAACAGGAATTTGATTGGCATGATGCTATTAGGGAAACCTGCCTTCACCCTTCCTCTTAGTTTGTGACCTATAAAGAACTATTTAGAAGTATCCTATGTGCTTGCTATTATGTTTTGCTGAGCAGGAGAAAGTTGCATTTTTGCTGTAATTCCTCCCTCCCCCCCTCTCCTAGTGCTCTGAGCCCATAAGGAAATTAGTTCATAAAAAAATGTTCAGCTAAAGTATGTCTCTGGCTTCTGTTAATTCCCTTTCATAAAGGGACCAATGGCAAACTCTGCTACAAGGATGCTTCTGAGCATCGGAGTTTGTACAGTGGTTTGTTATATAGCTGCCTGTTCAGGGCTGTTTGATATGTTCTTACCATGCCTCCCTCCCCAGAGAAAACAGCTAGATCTGTTATAGCTATAACTTTCACACAGAAATTCTTACAATGAAGAAATCTAATGCCTGAGCTGCATGCTCAGGATTGCCACTTGGAGTAAAATATTTTTCTCTAGCGTGTCTTTAGGGTGTTACTGTGATATGATATACTATGTACCTGCAACTTAAAATTGTGAACAAAACCTGATTATTTTTCTGGTTTGTGCACATGCAGTTTAAACGTAATACTTTAGTCATTACAGTAAAAATAAAAAGTAGCTGGTTGGTTGTGTTGTACTTTTTTACAGCAAGCTAGTATTTTACTGAGCTAAGTGTTACCTTTACTGTAGTGATAGAACAGGGTTTAAATACTGTCTAAATTTGCTTTTAAATCTCAGTTAAAACATCTGTGATACTTGTATAGTCTGGGTAAAGCTTTAAAACGATGCAATGTATACTCAGACCAGAACTGATCATTATAAATCGAGAATGCTCCAACCTAGGAAACAGGGGTCATTGTAAACACTTAGAAGCAAGTGGGAAGACATGGGCACCAGCCCCTGCTAACTGTTTTCTGAATTCTAGATAATGTGTGTTCATTGCAAGATACAGAATTTACCTTCCAGACCTGCATATTGTTGTCTTTGTAGAAGAGATGTCTTATGATAGCTGTCTCTTATGGTTTGTCATGTAGCTAAGATTTTAGGTTTGAGGCACACATTCAAACAGACCTGCATAAAATATCAACAACACAGATGTTCCAGGACTCACCAGATTGGGGTGGCATTTTGATAGGTAAGACTCAAAACGTTCAGCTTGCTTTTTGCACTTGCTGCCTGGGAAATGCCACAAGAAGAGCATGATGTCTTCTAATGGTAAATAGTAGACTTGGTTGTGAATCCCATCTTTTAATAGAATAATATTTTTGTAGTCCTTTATTGATATTAGGTGATTAGGCCAAGAAGAGAAATATGTTCTTGTTTTATAGCTTAGAGGTACACAGTGCCAGTAAATCAGGGTGTTGGAGACAGAAACAACTTTTGTTATTTTTGCTTTTAACTACAAGTGAAACTAAATGGCAATAACAAGAGAATTTATTTTTTCTCTTGGCATTTGTTCTGCCATATGGACTACCATATTTCTGAAAGGCTGTCTGTAGTTGTCCCAGATGTTTCTTACAGCAAAATACAGATGCATTAATATGACGGCGAACTTAAGGTGAAAACGTGCTCTTTTGATGGTCTGGATCTGTTGAATTCATGGAAAGTAAAAGGAAGTAGCTCCATATGAGAAGAGTATTAAAAACGTGGCTGACAACTGCAGTGAAATGGTCTATTTAAACATGAGATACTAAAATTATCATACTGATTAAAAAGGGAAAAGAAAAAAAAAAAAGCGACGATCTCTTCAGACTTCAACCAGCTTGGGCTAACTTTTCAAGTCCATCTAGAAAATAGGCTTTACCCTCCTTTGACTTTGAACTGTGCCAAAAATGTTAGGAAAATATCTTTGGATCAAAATGTTCAGTATAAAACTTTAAATTTCAGGGGATTAATGACTGGATTTGAGATTATGATTGTTCGGTTTCTGGTAGAGGTCAGTATCTTGATTATTCTTTTACTTCTGATATGGTAACATAATGCCACATTCATGAGTGTTGTATTTAAAAATCAGAAAACCAAGAAAAAAACTTGATGGGCTGAGTGGGACACCTTTCTCCTCTGAAGTTTTTGGCATTTCTGGAATAGATCAGTTAGTTGTTCATATAAGCTCATCAGTGGTATAGTCCCCATCTCAAAATTCTAAGTTGTACAAATTCTAAGTTGACCTTTGTCAACTCAGTTTCTACAGATTCTTCAGTTTCTACCCTTACACTTTTCGTTCAGTTAGCCATTTGATCATTTCATGTTGTAATTATGTTAATCTCTTATTTGGATAATAGGTACTGAATATACTCAATTAATTGATCAAATTACTGTCTTAATGGCAATCTGCATTTTATAGTGAGAGTATTAAGACCAAAAACACATGTTCACATCTGTAAACAGAGCCATATTGTAGGAAATAGTTTTGACTTTTCCTCTTTTAGTGTGTATTCCTGTGTCTATCCTTGTTATTCTGAGCTTGGCTACAGAGACTTAAATGAAGGCTGTAAACTAATTGGAAAACCTTTTAATTGGAGTTCATTAGTGCATGCTATTTCAGCAGTTTACTGATAGGTGTAAACTGGAATGTATTCTTTCAGTGGGAGTACCAAGAGCTATGCAATTAAGAATACCATGCAGGTGAATGACCTAGATTTTTCATACTATTCAACTGGGAATAAGCTTAAATATTTTTAATGTTTCAGTGTATTAGCAAACAGAGGAAATAAAATTGAAAACCTTTCATTTGAATCAGGTAAATGGATGTGTATTAATTCTTGCTGGAATTAGATGTAGTGGCTTGCACTAGACATAGTACAATAACAATATCTTACAAAACATCTATTTTCTGCAAAGTCATTTTGCCTTTTCTATATTGTATGTCTGTCTTCTGAGCTCATTGTATTGCTTCAGGAACTGATGGCCTGGAAATACTAAGAGCAGGTTATAAGAAATTACCTGCACCTGGCAGTATAATTGTCTTGTCTAATA
Source organism: Nettapus auritus (assembly GCA_011076525.1). NCBI lineage: Eukaryota > Metazoa > Chordata > Aves > Anseriformes > Anatidae > Nettapus > Nettapus auritus. The sequence goes on along the minus strand of CM021768.1, from coordinate 61,228,637 downwards.
AGAGCAATAACAAAGTAATCTTCAAAAATGAAAGCTAGGATGAAAAAATGAAGCTAAAAGATAGAAGTCTTATAATGGATTTAGATAAGTCTGACACAAGATTTATGTGACTAAATAAGCAGGATCAAAAAATCACAAGGAAGTTAATTTCCTTCCCTCCACCTCACTGTGACTGTGCTAAAGATGGCTTTGTTTCTTCAGAAGAAAGTATGGAAGTATGAAAGTATGGACTTCCATGAGAACCTACTTCAGAAAGTCATTGGCTTTTTTTTTTTTTTGTGTTATCTAATTCTGTGACTAAATTTATTTGGATTCTGCGGACACTCAGCACCTGGTTAGCTTTTGCCCTTGTAAGATGTGAAGAGCAGAGTTGTCATTGTGCATTTACTGACTGTGACACTGTGAAAGCACTTCTTGTCACTATTTCCTTAAGCTGTTTGATACTTGCTTAGTTAAAATGTTTGTGTTTTTCAGTCAAACATTGTCCTGGCTGCATCAGAGGTGCTGAGTAACTGCATTAACCCTGGTGAGCTTGGGAATAGAAGGGAAAATAATAGTCAATAAATGTGTTTCACAACACTGAACTCCAAAGGGCACCAAGAGCTGTGGGGGATAATTTGGTCAAGTACATCTTTTTCTTTGAATTACCTATTGCTACTTCAGTATTAGATAAATATATTAAGTCAGCTGTCTTTGAGAGGTTCATGTTGTTTGGGTTGGCATGTGCTTCTCTTGTTGACAGTTTCACCCATGTGTGTTTCCCACTGTTCTGTCTGATTTAAACACAGAGAACTTAAAATCACTCAATTTTGTTTTATTTGATGTAACAGTTGACTGTTCAAATACTGTCTGCTTCTAGGAAATGAGAATTTGAGTGTCTGGACCATCTAATTTCCCGCAACCCCAGATTACTTTTTACCTTGCTGATTGTCGTAGGTAAGCCTTTAAGGCCACATAGTCTGGCTCTGGTAGAGATAAGCAGTTAGGTGTCTTAACACTTGAACTATGCTGTGGTGGTGAGAATCTGGACTGAAAAGATGCATTTGTCCCCATTCTTAGGTGTGGTGTCAAATGGTGTGGCACTTGATGTCTACGTAGTTTGCTCTTGCAAGCTTTCTACCCTCTTCAGAGAGGGTAAAAGAGACCCTCTCCAGGGTGTTCCTCAGGGAGTCCTGCGCTTGCATTGTGCTGGCCAGGAGTTGTGTAACCACTTGTCCAGCACTAAGGCAGAACATCAACCCTGCTGAAAACTGTGGCCTATTAGCTCTGGCTCAGACATTTTTAGGTCACTTAGGAGTGACCTTGTAACCAGTATTGCTTCTTATTTGCAAAACATCTTAGAATTAAGATTCCTAAGTGATGTAATAGGAAGATGGAAATGCTCTTGTATTGGAGCTGAAGTCAGCCTAAACAGTGTTGTGATCAGGTCCAGCTGCTTATGGCATTTTATTTTCCTCTCCCCTTCTACTTCTTTGCTTGCACATGTAGCACTCCTTGAAGGATGGCTAGCAGGTTCATCATGTGGTCGTGTATAAATAATGTTAAAATCTCTGAATGAAACAAGTTGATATTGAATTCACCTGTTAACAGACACTGAAAGATTTTACTGGATATTCTGAAATATTCTGAATACTGTAACTAGCTAATGCTTTCCACAGATTTCTGAGAATGTCACTTACTTTTCCCAGTTTTGATCAACTAATAAGAGGAAACCTCTAACCTGAAGGCTAAATTTAGCAAATTTCCCTTCAACTTCAGTGCAGTTGAGTTCCCATCCATTCAAAGGGCCTTTGATTTGCTCTCCCTTTATTTTTCTATTTTTTTCTTCTTTGTCGATGTTGAGCTATTTGGATGGGTCTGTAAAGGGGCAATGCTTGATTTTCACCTTTTCCATCAGTGGGGATTTTGCTTCCCAAAGACTGTATCGCAAGTATCTAAAAGGAAAGGAGAAAAGAAATGTAATCTATTTGAGGTTCAGTTTATTGGTGTTATTAACCATTAATCTTAATAATATTGTATCTTAAATTTTTGTACAAATTTAATATTATGAATATTTTACAGGCTTTTGGAAGAGTTGCAAAACCCATTACAGAGATGTCAGAATTTCCATAGGAAGGTAACTTTCCTCTTAGCAGTAGCAGGGAACAAAACAAACTGATAGTGATTAAAGTGTCAAGATATAATTGCATTTTCTTCCAAATAAACCGTCAACTCCCAATAAATAATTAAAACAAGCCACGTTCCTCAGGATGCAACAGTTCAGTAGCTGTGATTAAAAAGTGCTGAGACATTATTAGTTTTTTGTTTGTTTGTTTGTTTTTTAATGATACATTTTCTCTTATTGTCAGATTGTCAGCTTTTAATTACCTTGCTGTTCTTTGGGGTGCATGTGTATGTATTTTTACCTAGGTTTATTGGGAAAGCATAACTTATTTCACAGACTGTAATGAGATATATGCTCCATAATGATTTCACAAGTGACCTTTGAATGATCGTAGTTCTAGAGAAACGTGAATCTAGACTTAGGAATGATAATTAAATTTGTTGAGGCCTTGGCAACGTCCCAAGAGCCGTAATATGGCTACCTATTGCTTTGACATGTATATTAAAGAGTTTGTTTCTCCATTTCTCTTTATATTGTCTCTGGCTAATTGCTTACTTGGTGGCTTAATAAGAAGTTCAGTATTAATAGACAACACAAAAACCCAGAAGACCAAGGGAGCAAAATATAGCCATGGCAGTAGACTGTCTTCTATTTATTGTCGATGATGAGGGCAGAAGGCAGTTAAGCTTTGAGAATATGGGGACACCTTGTGGCACTGTCGGGTTGCATTGTTCTTAAACTTCAGGCTGTCTTTATTAGACTCAGTAACCAATGCATATCACAGTATTATTTTTCTATTCACATTCAGGGTAGAAGCACAGCCTTAAGAATGTAATTGTTTTTTTTTTTTTCATAAATCAGTGCTTGCTGTGATTAAATTTTCTTTTCTCCAGGATAGCACGTTTTTTCCCCCCTCATCTGCAGTGGTTGCTCAGTCTTCCCTCTAAAGCTGTTGAAAAACATTTTTTCCTCTTTAAACTGATGCTTAAAAATGAATCCTAGATTTTTCATTTTGCCTCATTAAATTAGTTCAGCTGATTAAATCTCTTGAGCGGGCACAAATTAAATGAAAGTGAGTAAAATGTTTTGTAAAACACACGGTTAGCAAAAATTGTCATTGGTTTCTATCAAATCCGTTTTAGATATTGTATGTGTTTTGGTTAGTGAATAGAGACTTAGTAAATCTGGTTAAGTCAGAAACTTACTGTTTGTACTTTGTTGCATTTCAAGGTATAAATATTTAAGAGCAACATCAAAATAAATGTTAGGCTGCATAATACTGGCCAATATTAGATGATGCTGGATGCTTGAAGGAACGGAGTTTTAGAGACCTACAGACTTTTTAAAATTTGAGAAGTGTAGGTGCCTTTCCAGTTGGGCAGCAGCTGGGGAATTGTGTTCAAGATCATAGCTTTGGATATGAGCCACATAACTCACCTAATTCTATAAATAATCCTTTGAAATAAAAGGTAATCTTGCTGGAAGAGAATTAGTTGCAGATTCATGGCAAGCCTTAGTGTAGGAAAGAAAATAAGCTTAAAATGCATTGGGAATATTTAGCTCAAGTTGGGAATAAGTCAAATCTTTTTACTGTTATTCTTAATTACATCTTTTTCTTTGGAAAAGACCGATTAGTTTGCTGGATGTAATTCTATTCATAATGCAAATGTTAAATGGGAATTTCCCAGAGAAACTAATACTTAGATATCTAGATTTATAAAGGTGTGTTAGTGTTGGAGGGATAATTTCTTTCAGCCTTTTTTTTTTTTTTTTTTTTTTTTTTTTTTTAAAAATTTATCAATAAATAAATTCAAAATTGATAAAATCTTAAGCCTGGGGCATAGTGGTCCTGCGTAAATGAAACAATCATTTTTAAAACTAGCAAATGTGGGCAGCTTGCTCAAAAACCTCCCTTCAAGTGGGGACTGTTGTCTTTTGTTTCTAAGCCCAAACTGAGCACACATGCATATAAGTTAGTGTTTTATTGTTGGACGCTTACCTCTTTTCACACTGGTGAGACAAATTAGTTCTTCTCCTTTGCAACTCTTCTAATTTCATTTAGTTTTAGGAAAGTGAAGTGGATGCAAATGATCAGTGGGGAACATGTGATACAGGTGACTCTTCTGCTTTTTTATCCTATTTTGAATGTAATAGCATAGTAACATCTGATCTGAGCACCATATATCAGTTCCTTTGAGTATAAAGGCTTGCTGAGCATTGATAGTTTACTTAAAATAAGAAAACAAAACAAAACAAAACAACACACTAATAGTGATGCACAACAGTTCAATTACAAATGCTATCCTGAAAGGTCATACTAAAGACCTGAAACTAAACTGAAGTTGAGCTGTCATCTTGTTCTCTAGGAGTTGATCTCATTGGTAAAAGAAATGGAAAAAAAATAAATGAAATAATGTGGTCATTAGATGGACTTTATTTTTTTCATTTTTTTAAATCTCTCTACAGTTCTATACTTTCTCATAAAACCTGGTCTATGGTTTATAGGTTACAGTAACTTTTTGGATCTTTCACAAGATATCCCGTTTGGGTCTACAGAGATAATTCAGCAGGATGAGCGTCTCTGATTGATTTACACAAAAATGTTTTCCAAACCTTCATCAGCAGCAATACAAATTAGAGGGATCAAAAAAACTCAACCATTCAGCAACATTAACTTGTTTTCCTGTATGCTAATCTCACTTTGATCCAAATACTCCATGTAGCAGGCTGTAAAAATGGAAGTGCCTTGCAGCATACCCTCCAGGTCTACTAATCAAGTCTAATTCCCACCAGGGAACAGATGACAGCATAATTCAAAACTGAAATATTCCTTAGAAGGTTTAATTTATCCCATATTTTGACTTCAGAGAAAATGGCAAGAAGGAGCTGAAAGAAACTTACATGAATGCCAGCAACATGCTTACAATTCACTGACATGAACCAAGCCTTAATATCACTAGACTGGGATATTTTTTGCATTGAAGAACATGCACATTGCAGACCTCTTATTAAATACATATTCTTTTCATCGTCCCTCCATTGGTAAGGTCCTGCTGCCAACAGTTTGCAGCATTTTATCATTTCTTTTGCCTGCCTTTTTCTCCCATTTTTAATGCCTCCTACTAGCTCTTACTTTTGACTGCCTTTTCTCTATTTTTCTTCATCTTCCTTATTTCATGATAGAAGCTTGTCCATATATTCTTGAGTTTCCAGTGAAGATTCATCTTTTTGGTAATCAGGAGAAATACTTACACCTATTAATATGTGCTAACTTTGTCTACCAGATTTGATGTTGGCTGCAACTCTTCTCCCCCAGAATTGAAAAGAATTCAAGTTGAGACAGAGAGAGCATTTAATCCCTTCCCAGCTTCAGAGTGTCAATGTGATTATTCAAGAGACCTTCCTGAAACAGCTATATTTTAATGCTTCTATTTATTGTATCCTTCAGGTCTTCAGAAACTGACAGATACTTGAAATTTATGAACTGATTAAGCAGGTATTGCTGAGAAGAATAAACATTTTCGAGTCTAAAAGGTTCACATAGTTTCAGATCTACTGAACAAGGTCAGCAGTAAGGAATGCTTAGAGAGAAGTAAATGACCTCCCTAAATTTCTTTTCCCTATCTACCAGTAGTTGAACAGTGCTATGTCAGACTTTGATTTTGGTTAGACTTTGAGAGAATTTGAATGTGCTTTGCTTAATATGTAGATAATGGAGAATTGAGGTTACTGGGATTTTTCTGTTGATTAAGTTATATTGATGGCATGTCTGATACAAGCTTACAACTACTATAAAAATTGGAAAAAATATATATTCACATATATGCATGTACATCTTCTGTTATTGTCTGGACCTACTACTGAAGGTTCTGCACCAATAGGTAGCTTCATCCCACCTGTACCCAAGGAAATGGAGCCACATTTATCCCATAAGACATTTATGGCTCACATAAATGTCTCCAGATCTGATCCCCAGATTTTTTTCACTAGGAACATGGTTCGACAGAGCAGTTGACTGTTTCTCTAGCTTTGAGGGTGCTGACATGGTCCCTGGCTTGAAAAGAACCAGTTCCCAGCCTGTCTCTAAAAATAGTTGCTTAGGGCTCAAATCTGAGTTTCCTTTCTGTTATGTGAACTTCCAGAGAGACTCATCCTCTCTTCTCAGTTGACTTTGGTGCTGCCTAGTCTTAAGATTTTCAGTACTCAGTCGCGTCCCCCAGACTCTTGTATTTTGAGAGGGATTGCACTCCCCTTACATGGTATGGGAATCCCATTTTTCTGTCTCAAGGGGGAATGGTGTAAGGCACTTATTAAATCATTGCCGTTGGTGGTTGTTGTCAATTGCCATGTAAATTAAGGCCATGCAAGTACCTTCTACTGTTTCATCTTCCCTTTCCCTTGTTGTCTGGTTACTCGTCAATAGTACATATTTGGTGAAATGTCCTAGAAAAACATTACTTCTTAATTTTAACAACTCTTGTTTCTTCTTTCTCTAGGTCTGCCAGGGGCAGACAAGGTAGAAAAATGTGTTTATCTCTTTCATTGTTGTGAAGTTAGAGGCAGTGCCGATTTAAACTGTGACTGAGGCTCTGCAATGGTGCAAGTCTATCTTACTACTTCAAATTCAGTGATGCAACCTGAGTTTACATTAATTAACTTTCAAGGATTCAACCACTTTAAAGTGTTTTGGGCAATGACAATTATTTGAAAACATTCCTACAGGTTTATTTTCTTCATTTACATGTGTTTACCATCTCCGTCTCATTCAAAGCAGTCAGGACTGGTTTGCTTCTCTCTTCTCTGGAAATTTGCATTAGGAACCAGTGTTAGAATCAGAATCCTGATCTAAGATTATGATGAAAAATGTTGCACTCCAAGCTGGAAACTGGAGAGGAAAATCTTCATGTGTATGTAAGAATTGTGCTCAAACAGCTGATTACACTTTTTCTTACACCTTAACAAATGCTTACGCCTTTTAATTTTTAAACTTGAGAAGCAACAGGTAGTTTCTATGTTTCCCTTGGGGATAGTGTACTCTGTTTGTATTTTGCTTCTATACAAACAGTTCAGAATTTTAAAGTCATGTTGTCAGTCATACAACCAAACAACCTTGCACGGCATTACATGTCGTTCCCCCCCCCCCCCCCCCACAGATAGATCAAGCCCTGAATGCAAGACCAGACAAGTAAATAATGCCAACATGTAAAACTAACTTGTAAATACATTACTTTCAGGCAGGTATTTGGCACTTTGCGGGGCTTAACTGTACTTCAGTGAGAAGGATGTCTTCTGCTGTGAACTGAAATTATACCTCTATGCCACAATGTCTCTCCTTTTTTGGGGGGAGGGGGGTTGGGGGCAAAATTCCTTGTGGACACCTGAAGGAGTTGCAAAATAAAAATAAATTTTAGGTGAAGGACAAGTTCCTTCTCTGTTGTTTTTGTTTTCTTTTCCATACAGTCTTAAAATGAAGGTCCCATTTTCTGGCCTTTGACTGTAAGCATGCCAGAACACTTCACATTACACAGTTCATAGTTGTCTGAAATGATATCATACCTGTAATCTGCTGCAGGCTGAACAGTAGCCTATGCCTCAGGTACCATTTTATGCCTTTGTTTTTGTTACTACATTGTTGTAAGTCTTCAAAAGGGAAATGAAATTATCCTATTCATAAGAAACACCATTAGAAGAAACTTCAGTTGTTAGGGCGTGAATTCTCACTGAAACCAAAGGTGGGTACAGAATCATAGAATAGTCTGAGCTGGAATGGTCCCGTAAGGATCATCGAGTCCAACTCCTGGCACCACACAGGTCTACCCATAAATTCAGACCATGTGACTAAGTGCACAGTCCAATTGCTTATTAAACTCCGACAGGTTTGGTGCAGTGACTGCTTCCCTGGGGACCATGTTCCAGTGTGCGACCACCCTCTCAGTGAAGAACCTCTCCCTGATGTCTAGCCTCAACCTGCCTTACTTCAGCGTGACACCATTCCTGCAATTCCTATCACTGTTGACTAAAGAGAATAGATCGGCGCCTGCCCCTCCATTCCCCCCTCGTGAGGAAGCTGTAGACTGTGATGGTCCCCAGATCTAAGAGGCGTGAAAGAACAGCTAGTGCAAGGAACACAAAAATCAGTTGCGCCAGACTAATATGTGGTTGGCTCTGAGCTTGGAGACTGCAACCATCTTCAGACTTCCAGATCTAGAGGAACACTTTGGCTGCAGCCTGAAAGCCATGTGTACATAAGCCCCCCCAAGCCAGCCCATCTTCTTCCCATGACTTGCCAGAAAACAGCTGTCCTGGTTTCAGCTAGGAGAGAGTTAATTTTCCTCCTCATAGCTGGTAGGGTGCTATGTTTTGGATTAGGATGAAAAGAGTGTAGATAGCATGCTGATGTTTTAATTGTTGCAGAGCAGTGCTTACACTAAGCCAAGGACTTTTTGGCTTCTCACTCTGTCCTGCCAGCGGGCAGGCTAAGGGTGCAGCAGGAGCTGGGATGGGACAGACCCAGGGCAGCTGACCCAAACTGGCCAAAGGAGTATTCCGTACTGTCTGATGTCATGCTATACAATAGATAGGGGTGGCTAGCTGGGATGGGGGGGGCATCTGCTTGGGAGTAGTCTGGGCATCGGTCAGTGGGTGGTGGGCAATTGCATTGTGCATCACTTGTTTCGTACACATTAGTAGTAGTAGTACTATTATCATCATTATTTTTCCTGTCTTAATAAACTGTCTCTGCCTCCACGCAGAGGCTTTGTTTTCCTATTTCTCTCCCCCATCCCAGAGAGGGAGGGGGGAGAGGGAGCGAGCAGCTGTGTGGTGCTTAGCTGCCAGCTGCGTTAAACCACAACAGCAGCAATGTAGTCTTGTAACCAAACAAAAGCCAAAACTTTCAGCCCAGTCCTTGACCTGAATGGTGAGTGAGGATCTGGATCCTGGAATTTATATGTGATAGTTTCTACGCAGCCAAAGTAAATAGTGGAGTCAGAGCTGATAGGGCTAGATTTTGAAAAGTCCTGCATAAAGAAGAGATCTCAGAAAAGCAAAAGGAAAATACATTAATATCAACAAAGTAATTCTGATTGCCATATCCTCTATCTGTCTTGACTAGACAGATGAAAACCTATGACAGAAATTTTGCCTTTAAGGTCAATTAATTTTTCTTGTATTTATTTCTATATTTATTTTATTTTTTATTTTTTAACAGTCTCTGTACTAATTGTCCTCACAGAATGACTAACAGAAGTAGGACCCTTATGCAGCTTTTGTGGTTAATTCATTAGGGCAACTCTAAGCACTATGCCCCTTGTCAGGCTATTGCTATTAGAGATAACGAGCTATATAGTTATAAGCATTGAAGCCTTATTATAAGTTATAAGCATTGAAGCTGGGCCTATTCCACAAGGTGTCTTGGCCCTCCCCCTTGTTAAAGTGATATCTGCCAGGTGTGGATGCTTGGAATTTTGGTATAAAACAGCAGGTCCCCAGATCTGGTCCCCAGATCTGCCAGGTGTGGGGTATTTGAATTTTGCTATAAAAAGCAGATTCCTAGCTCTGGTCCCATTGTTGGGAATTTTCTCCTGAGGAGAATTTGAGGCCTGTGTAATCTAGGGTGTATTTCTGCTGTGTTTGCCAGTAGGCTGCTTTTTCTTCATGTTTTTTTACCATTACTGTGGAATAGTTCCAGTGACTCTATGAGTTAGCTATGTTGGTGATGTTTTCTATGTAAGGTAAAACCCTGGTGGTATGACTTCTCTGTGAAGTAGTTTGGAAGTGACTCAATTTCAGGAGCTTGCAGGTAAGTGTTCCTGGGTTCTGCAGTTGTAGAATAAAGTGGAAGAGAGGACTGAACTTGGTGATCTCCTGTTCAGAACAGGTAGAACAGTTGCCTATTGGAGGCTTTGTGTGTCAGCTGGGAGTAAGAGCTAGATCTTACTAGAGCTTAGAACTATTGTGTAGTAATACAGTTGCGCACCAGCAACATCAGAACATAGTAAGATGTCTGATGGGATAAATGTGAGTCACAACAGCGCCACACTTATCCCATTCCAACTTTTTTCTCAACAAATGGAAAAGAATAGGTATGTAACTTGTGAAGTAAAGTATTAATGCCTTTTATATATATATATACAGATAAGCCTATAGTTTTATGATGTATTAATACTTAACTGGTAATAGAGTTTTGAGGCTCATTTCCTTGTTTGTAAGATAGCGTGCAAACACTTACATGACTGGACTAAGTTCCTGGAAGGTCTCTTTTCCATTGTGTTTCCAGGAGCAGAACTTCAGTGCTTCACTGGGTGCAATTTTGTGGTGGCCAAAAATTGTGTGCTGCCCATATGTGAGGTATAGGGTTGGGTCTTAAATCCTATACCCTTGGGCAGCTGGGTGTTTGAATTAAGTTGTCTTCCTGGGTAGTGTTTGAGTCTATTAACAGTTCTTTTGAAGGGATATAACACTGTTTCCACCTCTGCTGTCCTCTTGTGCAGTAAGCATCACTCTACTCAGAAAGAAGGTTATGCTTCCCATATGAGAGTTTTAAACAGTTTCCTCCACCCAGGGTTAGCTCAGAGGCTCTCTACAGCAGCAATGTAGCAATCACAGGATCAGACAGAAAGCAAGTACAGTGGAGCAAGGCTTTTGCCTCTGCAGGTGGGGGAGGAAGAAACAGCATCTAAGTTGTTCTTGTTTTCATGGGTCAAAGGATATAGGCATAGGAACTGGATTTTCAGTTTGCAGCAGCTATGTTTGTCCTAACAGGCCCTATATAAATAAATTCACTGAAATGTTTAATGTATTTGCTTTTCTACTCTTAGATTGGGCAATTGCACGTTCCTTAGCTGTGGGTAAATATGGCCCGTTATATTCTAAAGTGGCTTGAAATTCATGAATGCAGCAAACACCAAAAATGAAGTGGATTATCTCTTTCATTTTCCATGCCTGCTTTTCACCTTAGCAATCCTTTTTTGCCTCTAATGTCTCTTTATCATCTTTATGTAACTTCACACACATACAAGGGCTTCACCATATATAGCTTTCTTGTTATGTTCTAATGTTCAGAGGTTTCTGAGGCTGTTTCTGAAGATGTGGGTGTGTAGGAGGCTTGAAGGCTTGCACAAAATAAAAGGAGTTGCAGTGCCATTACCAATGCTGTTTTTTTTTTTTTTTTTTTTTTTTTAATGGAGTGATGCCTCTTCTAATCCAAATAGGCTAGTCTGTGAATCTGATATGTGAATTTATACTTCTAACTATTTATCCTTTTCTAAACCTGTGTGACTGCATAAAAAGTCTTTAAAAATAGCTTTCTTTGAAATGTTTCAGCCTGTGTCTGTGTTTTGAGCTGTGTAGTGTTAGTTGAAGGATGCTTTCTGAATCTAGAAATGTGCTGGAGCAGTATGTCTGATCTGTACAGATGACCTTGGCCTGTTAATCTAACTGCACATATTTATCTAAAAAGTTTTACAGTGCAAGGCCAAAGTATAAAACTTAGAGCACTTCCCAGGTAATGGTGTAATATTGTTGGGTTACTAGCCACAGCTGCAACGTGGCTTCTCAATGATATCTGATAATAATAAAAAAACTATTGCTTGAAGACAATTTATCCAATCTTGAAAATTAGCTGCAAGTCTTCAAGTCCTGCAGGATTACATTCTTCATATATTTCTTTTCACCTAGGTCATTTTTGGAGCTCATTTCTCAGTTCCTTCCCACACATTTTATCATTTTAGCAGAACACCCAAGCTGTAATCTTTATCTATGCTCTTTCTTTTTTTTCTTTCCTCCCCTCCATCTGACAGTTATCACACCTACTGACATGTAATTTTACTGGCTTAATGGTTTTGTTTAATTTCAGGATCTCAGTCAACTCCCACTGAAATCACCTTAATCTTGACATCTTAAATGCAGCTTCCATGACTGGCTTCTTCCTGTTAACTGGGTTGTTCCATGGCTTTTGGTAGTGGCAAGGTGTTCCAGTTTTCTAGGGATGGAGAATCCCTCATGGGAGAGGGTGGGGTGACGAGGATGTGCGTAGCTGAGGTCAGGTAGTTCTTGTGATTTAAGTGTAATTTAGGGCAAACAGATTTCTATTTTAGCCTTAAACTATGTTTATTCTGTGTTTTCTCATGGAGCTTGGCATACCAGCACTAGTTCAGGGCTCCCAGGGTAGCATCAGTACAGGGTCCTGCACAGCTGTACAACTCCATGGTGATGGGAGTTGAGAGTTTTTGGTATCTGAGTTAATTGTACTAAATGCAGCCCTTCAGCTGCAGCAGTCACACCTTTGTACTGCAGACATACTCTGTCACATGAAATCAGGCTCCTGGGAGGTGAAGATAGCTTAAACTTATTCATATCTTATATTCTGCCTCAGCAGTTCTGTCTGAGAACCTGCATCTTAAAGCACATTCTTCCGGATGTAATCCTTCTTGTTTTGTAACCATCTGTCACATTTTTTCCATACTCCAAGATTCTGTGGGAACGTTGAAACAGATGTGCCCTCCCCTCCCCCCCCAAAAATGGGGTAGATGTGTGTAGGCTTCCTGTGCATCAGTCAGGCTGTGAATCTTTATTCACCAAAGGCCAAAAATCTTAACCAAGGGATGTTGTATCTTGTGCTTCAGTTTATTTGCATTATTGTACCAGAGAGAAATCTGATGGGTTTTCATTGGAGAACATTACATGAAAATCTGGCGATGCCAAATGAGCTGTGGAAAATTGGCATATTTTTCCACTGGCCACAGATGTAAAATGTGTGTTCTGGTAATGCTGAAGTGATACTCATACACATTCCTCTTTAATATTTCTGGGATGGAAAGCCTAGGAAGTATTGAAGCTAACAGTAATATTGTTGCCAATGATTTTGGCTGCCAGCTCCAGGTCTCTAAATAGACAAGCCAATTAGCTGTGTTTCCCATCCTGCTTCTGGATGTAAGTAATTTCCAGCAGAGAATAACTTAGAGAGGTTCCTACAGGATCAACCAATTACCAGCATCCCATCAGCAAGTCTGGGGGCACTACTTGGAGCTGTGCTAAGCTGGAAGCTGTTGTCACCTGCTATTGCATGTCTGTTTTACAGGTTTGTATGTATTTTAGAGATGCCAGAAGTTACAACTAAGAAAATAATACTATGATTGTGACTCAAAATTCTGTTTCAGCAATGCATTGTCTGTTAGACTGATCATGGTACCCTTGTTGGTCAAGTAAGCAGAGGCTGTATCCAGCATATATACACGTACTTTTTCTGTTTCTATCTCTCCTGCCCTGTTAAATTTAGCCTGATAATAAATGTTGTGTGGATGCAATCTTGTAATGCTTACACAAGTAGTGTTTAGTTTCATAACTACCCAAGTGGCTATGTCTTGTTTGCTTGGTCTTCTGAACTGCTTGCTTTAGTTCAGAGTAAGTTACTATAAATTATTTGCTGTTTACTCTTGCATCAGTTCTTTGTTGCGAGTCTTTATTGTGACTTAACAGTCAACTGGGTTTTAGTGTGAAAAAGGACCATTCCTATAATGATTTGTTTGCATGCAGAGGTTGTGTATGATCTACCAAGAGTACTGCAGTTCAAGAGGGCTAGGACCCGATAAGTGAATTAATAGTCATACAGGCCAGAGCATCTTTAGGTTTAGAAACAAAGAAAAATTGTCTGAAATGAACATCTACTTTTTATTGCTGTAAAATTGGAGCTTTCAGCTGTTGTTGTGCAAATCAAGTATCCCCCTGCTGTCTGATTTTAGGACACATGTTTTTATATAGATATATCAAATACTTTTTTTTTTCTGAATTATACTCAGGCACAAATCTTGTTGATTCTGTTTTTAATTCCATCCTAGGTTGTCCTAATAAATAAATAACTACTAAATCAGGTAAAAATAGGTACACTACTTCTGGTTTATTTTTTCTTTTACTTCATCAAACTAGACACTTGGAGAACTCCCTTCAAAACATTAGATACTGTGCAGCATAACACTTACTTAAACCCCAATGAAGTTAGAGATGTATGTGCTGCCTTAATTGAATCACTGTGGTCAAAGTTTTAATAGAATGTTAAAGGAATATTTCTATCTTTGGAGACTATTGTTGCCTTTAACCATTTTGGATGATTAAAATATCTAAGTCAATATTGCACATAATTTTAACAAGTTCAGTGGTCTGGAAGCAGAATCTATTTATGTTTTAGCTCATGCTCATATATATAAAAAAATACTTACTGAACCTATATAGTAGTTTTTGGCAGTTAGAACGTTATTGTTAATTAACTTCTCTGCTTAAATTCCTCCAAGCTAATCTGTAGTTGAGTTATCATGCTAAAAAACAATAAATCCTGAAGCTATTTCAAAAACATAGTTATTTAACCTAAATTAGTTTCTCCACCAGTGCAGACAAAATCAATTCTTTAATGACGCATTATTGTGAATTTCAGTAGCATTGTTTTGTATTTAGAAACAACACAGGATTCATATATATGCATCTGGGAAGGAAAGAATCAGAAAATGGATGGGAAGCCCTGATGCACATGGTTCTTTACAGAAGTATGAGTGTTGCTTGACCTAGCCCTACAGGTACAGACCAGGGTCTGGTGTAGTGCCAGTATTCTGCATCAATCTTTTAGTATTTTTGAAGAAATAACAAATACTCAATTTTTATTTCTTTTAAAATATGTATTAGTGTTACATGACATCTGGAGAAAGTACTGTCTCTCACTATGATTTTAGACATACTAGACTGATTTGGGGGAGTTTTCAGTAAAATGCAAAACCTCACACCATTTCTTTCATTGTCCTTCAGCTTCTTTCTTTGCAAATTTGTTTGTGTGAGAAGCATTACGCAAGGTACAAAAAGCTTATCACTGCAATAAATTACTTTTTGTTGATGGACTGCTGAGGAGGTCTTTTTGCCTGGGGCACTGTTTCATTCATCAGTTGGCTGAGTTCCTAAGTTCTGCCTGTTCCATTTGAGCTTGTTTTATGAGGTCAGTTTACCTGCAATGTATTACAATATGGGTGCCACAGCACTTTGTAATGTGAAAACTAACTGGAGTTCTAGCTGATTAGGCTGCGGAGGATGACTTCTTTCTGGTGAAGACCTGGCCTCTGTCCCAAGACTGCAGAAAACTGAGAGCGGGAGGCAAGGCAGAAGAAAATGCACAGCAAGAGACAAGAACTGCGGTCCCTGACATAGCCCAGTAACTTTTCAAAGCACTGCTTACTCCTTTGCTGCTGTTACCAAGTGTCCACAGGGAGCATTTCTTCCCTAGTTTCTCCAAAGCTAGCATTTGAGATGTTTGTGGGGATGTTTTTAGGTTCTTTGGGATCAGGCTTCAGGACTAGTGTTTTTCTGTGTCTTTGCCATCAGCAGGCTTCTTGCAAGGAAATGCCTGACTAGGCTTAGTTTACCAAACAAAGAATGTGACTACTTTCTGTCTCTGACAGCAATATGAAGGAAACTTCTGGCATTACAGAATGTTTGTGAATGTCTCTGATTATCATGCCTTGTTGCTAATTTTAGTTTTTGCATATTGCTGTAATTCTACAAACGAAGTAAAGAGAAGCAATCCTATATGGATTGGTTATTAATGAATGGCTATAATTTTTATATTTAGATAATAAAATAGCTTTGCATAAAAGGTAATTTGAAAGCTCTACCATGAGTTCTTATTTCTGTGGGGACTGAAAATTACTGTGAGACTCTTTAATTTCACATTTTAAACAGCCTCCCTTCAGAGAGAGAGTTCAGGAATTAACCAAATTCACCTATCTTCTGTTATATTGCCTTAATTAATGTTTTTTATCACTTACAAACATAAAATTCAGTTACAGCTGTTTAAAAAAAGATTATAGTACTAGTCAGGAGAAACTGCACCTCACTAAGTATGTAAATAATGGAGAAGTCAGTGACAAGATTCTCTAACTCGAGACTATGCTATACAGCAAAGATACAAGCACTTAAAAAAATTGATCTCTGATTTTGTTGTGGTTCTTCTCTGTATACCATATGCTGAGCAATTGGAAAAGTCTGATCTTGCCTTTCATTGGCAGGGTGTGCAGGGTATTATGGAGGTGTTAGAACTATTTGTGGAAATGAATGCATCTAAATTGAGTTCCTTTTGTTTGTGAATTATTTCTGAGCAGCTTGTGATGTTTTAAGTTTTTTTTTTTTTTTGATGAGTGATTGTTCAACACATGCTTTACAAAGCAATCTAGAGGAATTAGGTGCTGAACTCCCATTTAATTCTGTGAGATCTAGGCATCTTACTACAGTGTTCTTCAAAATTTTCAGCCTTTTGCATATGTGTTTGAGAATCATGGTTTAGCATTTGAATAGATTGAATGTGTTCTGTTTACATTGGTGATCTTGGTAAGGTGTGATGTATTTATAATAACTAATAAGAGTTTTCCTTTAAATTCTGAAAGAAGTAAAGCTGGATCTTATTTAGCTTTTTTTTTTTTTTTTAATTTAAGTTGGTCGAAGGAAATGTGAGGAATATGGTAACTTAATCTTATTTCTTGTTTCTAATTACTCTCAAAGAGAAGTCATCTTCAAGTGGGGGATTTTAAATGATGCAGAAACTTATGCAGATCTATTTGGCTTTGTATGACTTATACTACTACTTGTGGTACAAGCAATTAAAAAATGATCTTTAACTTGCATCTGTCTCCCTTGAACTTATGGCTCTTTCTGAGATGCTGATGGAGCTGAAAATGACCAAGAGTTGTGTAATGCTATGGGGTTTAGGGTTTGGAGGTAAGGATTTTCTATTAAAGAAATAAAAATACACATACACTGAAGGTGTGTGTATTTATAGCTAAGGTCATGTATCTTGTTGGTAGTGCATATGGCTATTTCCATCCTATGAATAACAAATTTCTAACTCCTTCTAGACAAGATGACTTTGTCATGCCTGTAATAACAGAAATAGATGAACAATGTCCTTAGCCACCTGCACTTGGCCGCTGTTCTTTGCCTGTGGCTTGCCAAATGCTTTGTCATGCTGCCATGTCAGGGTGAAGGTACATGTGGGGCAGCTTTGTTGTACCCTGTATTCACAATTGAAGATGGCAACATAAAGGGATCCGTATACATCAGATTTGATTGAAAAAAGTGGCAACTTTTTCTCAACTAAGTAGTAGATAACCAGATTTTCAATATCACAGAATTGTAGGGGTTGGAAGGGTCCTTGAGATCATCAGGTCTGACCCCTGGCCAAAGCAGGCTCCCTAGAGCAGGTTGCCCAGGTAGGTGTCCAGACAGGCCTTGAATATCTCCAGAAAAGGAGACTCTACAACCTTCCTGGGCAGCCTGTTCCAGTGCTCCGTCACCCTCTCTGTGAAGTTCTTTCAAGTTCATTTGCATGCTGGTGCAGAACTTCCAGTGCTCCATTTTGTGGCCATTGCCCCTTGTCCTTTCCATACAAACCACTGAAAAGAGGCAGGCTATATCCCTTTGTCTCCCACATGTTCTGTGTGCAAGCCAAGAAACAGTTCAAGATATTCCTGTACAGAATAGCTCATGTATGTAGTATAATAATAATAGCTTCTGTATATAGTATATATCTACATAAGAGTTATAGCTGGGTATTTGTTTCATATGACTGAAATATTACATGATGTATTATCACATGAAGAAGTGAATGTGTATTACATTTAATTGGCTTTTATCTCTGGCATTTTTCTAGTCAAATTTCTACTAGTTACTAATCAAAATGCAGTTAACTGCTCCTGCCTAATACTACTTTTGTGTGTGTATGTATTTGATGGTTTAATCGGGAATAGTAAGGATTTTAAAGATTTCATATTTTCACCATCTCTTATTTCCTGTTTTTTCTTCTCAAAGAGAGACAGGAGGGAAAGTTTACTTAATATGGCACTTACAAAACTTCTAAAGCACCCTCCAAAAACTTGTGTTCCCCAGGCCCTGCTCTCTGCACTCTGAAGGAGGATACTACAGATCAGCACATCCCTCTGAAGTGGAAATGTCTCCTAAAATATCTTCAGAAACCTGGTTTGCTAAGCAGCCTTCCGAATTTTTATATGTAGCTATGTATAGCTTTAAAAAGAAAAATCAGTGATCCAAATATTTTTCTCTAACTTTTTTTTAGAATTTTGTACAGTTCTTGGATAACTGAAATAAACTACATACATGGTCTGGAAGATGGATAGGAAAAACTGATGCAATACTGGTTCTGATTATCTGTATAGGGCAAGACTGTTAACTCTGTAATACTGTCTTATTTCTTTTAAAAAATGACTTCTCTTATACATAAGCTTTTCATGTAGCCTGTCTGAGGAAGGAAAAATAAAATGATTATACTTTGTCCATGAAATAGATGCTTAAGACTGGTGGCATACGTGGGTTCAAGAATAGAATGCAAGGTCAATTTATCTGATTTTGATCAACAATGATATAAATCCAGACATGCTGCGTTTGAGGTACTTTAATTGATTTTTCACTTATTGCTTGTCTGAAGGGAATAGTTTAATTGCTTAACCTGTAGGTTTCTTTAGGAGTCTCACTTCTTTTGTCAGAAGAACCATATGACAGATTTAAAGTAGTCATTGGGCATCTTTTTGTTGACTGAATTGCATTTTCTGCTGGCGTTCACTGGGATAAGAGACTATAAACAGAGAAATGGCCCTGGAGACTTGGATTGAAATGTATGTGGCTGTATGTTAGAAATGTGCTACAACTGAACACAAAGTAGTTCTTTTAGGATTCATACATCTTTTATTATTATTATTATTATCATTATTTGTAGCTCTGAGTCTGTAAATGGTAGTGGCTGTTGTCCATAGACACGTATCTTGGTGGTGAGATGCTTGCTGCCTGTTGCACAACCCTAGACTGAGGAGCCTCTGCTGCTGGTGTCCATGGAGCTTTGAAGCTTCTTAGCTTCTCTCACCCTCAGCATTTCTTCTTGTTGAGTGTTGTGAAAGAAGTGCTCCACTTCTCCTGAGGAAGAGCTTTAGGGCGACACAGAAGTGCTTCTGCTTTCAGCACTTAAGACATGCCTGTTATTGCAGGAATTTCTTCTTTAGAAATGTAATTTTAGTGAAGAGAAAGCTATGAACATGTAAGGAATAACAAAATATGGTATGGTTTTATGCTGGAGCTCAATGTTGAGGTGGCAGGGCAAAAGAAGTGTGCTATGTCGTTAAAGGGAATGCATTAGACTTGCACCTTCACTTTGTGCTAGTGAAGACAAATATTGTCAATGAATTAAAGTATTTGATGAGCTTTTACATAAAAGTACCAAGTAATTGTGATCTAAACATCAAATCAAATGGAAACAAGTGTTTTAAGCCTGTTAAAGGCATACAGAGTGGAAAATTTTGTCAAATAATTTAAAAGCCTGCTGTGCCAAAAATGTGTGGGCATAGTTGTTATTCATTGTGTAGCTTCATTAAAGGTGGCTTATACATGGTTCCTGTGCTGGCCATCGCTGTACATGTAAAAGTCTCTTCAGGTAATTAGCTTCTAATCTGCTGGCTTCAGCTGCATAGAAGCAATTTCTGAAAAAGTTGTCTACAAATCCTCAAATTTACTAATTAGCGTGCAGATGGCAGTGACATCTATTCACCTATTGTTAACCTTGGAAACACCCAAGGAAACAAAAAGGCATTTCCATCTACTTTTTTTCTTGGCAGGATACATCCAGTTCCTACATGTAGCATCTCAGTAGCTTCTTAAGTAATGTCCTTTGTGTGCCATAAATTACCTATTTTTGTCCAGTGTAGCTGTCAATAACATGTTTCTCTGTCGAGTCAACTGCATATTTTTCTTCCTTTAGTCCTCTTTGTATTTATGTATCTTTTATTTGCAATTTAATCCATACCCATATTGTTACCTACACCTCAGAGCAGTAGACCATCTCCCTTCAATTTCTTAATATGTCTCTCTCTTCAGGCTTTTTCTTTACATATATATATATATATATATATATATTTGTTGTTGTTGCCAGAATATCTACTCTGTGACTTCTGTTCTGGGACTTAATACTTAAACTATTTAATGGATGGGTTGGTTGGAATTTAGTGTGTGTTGTAAGTAAAGATAAAATATGATTTGGTAACAGTATAGCAAATCTCCGTGCAGGTCTGAGAATATGCGTTCTCCCACCATAAAGGCTATTTGCTATTTTAATAACAAAGAAGTTTATGTTAGTTCATTACAAATTAGAGGATGGGAATACTGAAATGACTGAAAAAAGCTAATACCATGTAAATAGGTACAGGCATATCATTAACTTGACATCTCTCTTGCCTTCCTAGGTTTCAATATTTAATGTGTCCAATTTCATAAGCAGGAATAAAAAATAGAAACAATAGTGCAAATAGGTTATTTTTCAATAAATGGGGATAGCCTCTCTGATTAAAGAGTGGTAATTGGCTGTTATATGTTAAGTGTGGCCAAAGCAATTTTATAGTAACCTAAGTGCTTCCTGAAGAAAAACAAACACATCAAAACACTACAAATAGCAGCAACAAAATGCATACACATGCCCTAACACTTCATTACTTTCAACAAATGCAGTTGCTGCTTTTCTTAATTCATTTTAGTGAGCTGTCAATAAATTTTACTCCATTAGATGCAGAATTTAATTAGGTAGGGTCATGATATACGTGATTTCTGACTTACTTGCTATTTACAATTTCTAGTAAATGTTGCCCTTGGCAAAATAAACATAATTTATAGCTGGTGGTGAGCAATTATTTTTCATTTTGGTGACACTAAATGTCACTAAAATGCTGTTTGTTTTAAGGTTACAAAAACACGGTTCTCTTGCAAGAGCTTTCAAATGTGTTATACTTAAGGATCACGGATTCCATATTAAGGACATACTATAGAGCTAAAGTGATTTGTCTTAAGGAACTGAATGTGTCATCTTGCCAAGCATAACATTTGTGTTGGGCTTGGAGCTGGGAAAGGGGAACCTGTTTTTCTCTCCCAAGTTTTGCAAGATTGCAGTTCACAAGTAGGTTTGAGGTGCATTGGCTGATATGTGCCATGTTGTCGCACTTTCAGCCTGTGCACTGGATGCAAGCTGCGTGCTCCCTATGATGAGAAATTCTCTTTTGTGAGATGTGGGTTGTGTATGTGCAGGGTAACTTCAAATGTGCTTCTAGACCACAGCCAGCAGGTCTAACATGGATGTGTGCTTGTGGAGGCTTCAGTGGACCCCCTTCTCCTTACACAGGTTTCTGCCAGGTCTAGTGTTTGTGTCATTCTTCATTACATGAGGTAGATGTGGTGATGGTCACCTTACAGACTGATCTTTCAGTGGGATTTGCACAAAGTGAACCTGTGCAAAGCATGGTGACATTGAAAGGGAAGTTAACATAGCTGCAGAAGTCTAACATGACGTCAAACTTGCAAAGATGTATGTCTGCTTAGGGTTTGCTGCCCTACCAGACGTACCTTCATGGTGTTCTGTGAAAGAACTAGATGGTTTTGATATCAGGTAGCATTCAGGAAAGCATGTCCAACAGTTAGGATGGTAGGGAAAGTGCATGATTATAGGCCTGCATAAAGGTGAATAGTCTTTTTTTTTTTTTTCCTAAACTTTAATAATAAAACATTATTCCAAATTGCTTCAAGTCTATTAGCATTGCAAATGAAATTTTGTGCTAAGCTTAATGCAGGGTTAAAAATTACAGGAAATGAAAGTTACCAATTTTAATTTGTTATAAAAGTTGCTTTTTTTATACTCCTGTTAAAAGTTTGCAGTGCTTTATTCCTGGAGGGTCACAGTCACTGTATTTGTCTACAGTACCGTCTGTGAAGTACGTTGAAGCACTGGTAAATTTATGTGCAGGGAATACAGTTAGCTATATCTGGGGGAAAAGTTTGAGAGACAGTCTTGTATTGAGATTCATGAAAATCCTCCCTATTTACACATCGCCATTTGGAGTCCAGAGCTATATATATTACCCCCTTTAATACTTTGGATACTCATTGAATTATTACTGTTAGCTTGAAAGTATCCTTATTAACGCATATAATGTAAAATGTATCACACTTATGAACATGACCTCCATATTAATGAAAATAAGTTCTAGAAAGCACAGTGCATGAGAAATGAGATGGAACACAAGGTCTTCATGCTGGCCCTAGGCAGGTCCAGTTCTTATTTCATATGGTGGAAAATACATGTGGCATTTTTTTGACACTGAACTTCTGAGAAGTCTTCTAGTGCATGCTTGGGTCTGGTTTTGTTTCCTGGTAAACTTCCATGACGCTCAAAAATGTCCAGCACAGGAGGAAGCAGGGTGTGCTTAGCTGAGACAGGACAGTCCCTACTACCAGGCAGGGTTTTGAGGGGTCCACTTTAGTCAAGTCTCTGAAGTCTGTAGCAGATGAAGCGTGAGGAAAAATGAATAGGAGGTTAAAAACTGAGGGTAAAAATCAAGTATTTATCTTGAAGATAAATATGAATAAATCTCTGCAAATACATTAGTTTTATGAAATAAAACCAATATGACTAGAAATAAGAAAGATCTTGCAATGCTGTAGAAAACTGTGGAAGAAAATATGAAAGATTTTTTTTCAATATTAAAGCAAGACTTATGCCTTTCTACAATAGAAAATAATTACAAAGCTCATCATAATTAGAGGACATGATTTTTTTTTTTTTTACCGTCTTTATTTTCAATTCAGGTAAACTAGGAAATGATTTTAAAACTGCACTATTTTTAGTGGAGAAGTCCTTGAGAGAGAGACGGAATGAGAGATAGGTAGAGAGGAGGGGAGAAAAAAGGCTAGAGAGCTTTCTGATCTTACTCTGGGAGAACATATGGTACCAGTGTTTCAAGACCTGTCATAAACTACACTGAGGAAGAAAGACCTAAGAAAGATTACAGTCTGTCTTGAAACAGAAAATATAAAATTGAGATTTTTTCCTTTTGAACACATCAAGATCAGCAGTACATCATAAAGAAAAAGGAAAGGATTAAATCATTGAAACTGAACTTAGTGGAAGAGAACCTGAAAAATTCAGCTATTTCCACATAGGTAGTGAGACTGCACTGAAGTGTAGGTTACCAGTCTGCTAAACCAAAAAGCAAAATGATCCTCTAGTGAAGGTGGGGAAAAAGGTAAGAAAAATAGTGAGGTTAAAGTTGTTTAAGAAGACTTCTGTTACTCTAAGCAGTAATGTGCTAGGAAGAGAAAATAACTATAAGAGGAAGTAACTATACTAAGAGGAAGATATTTTATTTCCCATGATTGTTATCAAGAAGGAGGTAGGAAGGACATCTGAAAGAAGGGAAAAGGAGTGGATGGAAAGGAAGTAGAGACAGAAAAATGTGTGGTGGCATTGAGATAGGAAGTGGTGTGTGGGGGAGAGTCCTTGCATGCCTCCTTTGTGGGGTCCTGCAGGGGAGTTGGCTGGCTTTTCAAGGGGCAGCCAGCCCAGGGTTCATGGAGCCACAGGAGTTAGCATTGTGCAGGGTGGAGGTGAACTTAAACCTTTGGGGGAATGTAGAAACAGCGAAGAGGTATAACAACAGGATGTATTTATGGTTTTAGGTGATAAGATATGGGACTAGAACATTACCATATCCATGGTAATACCCTATAGATCAAGCAGAGTTTTGTTAGTGTCGTTTGACTTATTATCATAGAATTCCTTTTTCTCAGATTGAATGGCATATTGGCAAAGTGTAATTGTAGGTGATTTTATTAGTGAAGTTTCCCCTCTTAAAAAATCTTAAAGATCTCAGTGTCTAATAGGCCTTTTCAATCCTGGAACTGAAATGTAAGCAAATAATTCCTCTTCCGCAAAGCTAGAGAGCTAGTGAATTTCTTTGGGAAATGATAAAACAGAACAAACTACAATATTCATCTGAAAAACTGTACATTCAAACAAAAGTGTCTTGGATGTGGTTAAGTATGTAACTGAGAACTTATGTGCAAGTGTGACATAAATGTGTAACCATATAGTTATTAAATGTATATAATAGTATTTATATATTATAGTTATTTGTACTATATAGTGAATATAGTTATAACTACAGTGGGATGTGAGGGAAGTCTTAGAAATGCTAAGAAAAAAGTATAAAACTTTTGGAAAGACAAGTAGTAATTACTTCATACAAGGTAACATGATTTTTTATGTTTTTATTTTGAATTATGTTCTGCACAGAAATTAGAATAGCACTTGACTGTACTGTCTAAAATATTTACTAGCTCTCATTTAGAAATGAAAAAACTTATTCCATTACAAATTACTGTGTGGATGTTTGTGAAAGGATCTTAGCTAAACAAGGTAGCAGACACACTCTTGTATCTTCCTTTAAAGGACCATATATTTAAAAAAAAGGGCACCACAACAAGCTATTGCATTTATGATCACTTAAGTAGGAGGATTCTTCTCGGATCAAAGTAAAAACTAGCAATAGCCAAAAAGGAGAGAGTTTGACTAACTACTTACAGTATAGATCTATTTCATTAATAAATGCTGATGGAGAGATTCTTGTCAGCATGCTGGCAGGTAAATTAGGAAGTACTTTAGCTAGATACATGCACTTAGATCAGTTGGGAATTATTATAGGCAGACTATTTGCAGATACTATTATGAGAGCCCTGGGTCTGTTGTGTAAAAAGCATCAAACATAGTGATTTTGCTTTTTCTTGATGCGGAACATATATTTAATTTGGATACAATAGGAGTATATAGATAGTGCATTAGGCAAGCATAAATTTTAGAAATATATTTGACAGGAACTAATAAAGTACATATGTAGAATCTTGAAAAAGGTTTCATTCCTTAAAAAATATACAAATTTGTTGCTGGAAGGTACAGCTAGGAAAAATGAGTGAAGGAAGACTCAGAGATGATAAGGAAGTTGAAGCAATGAAGAGAGGTGGAAATCAATCTAATTAATAAAAAATGTGTTATAAACTGCATTACTGGAGATGACTGTTTCTGGCAAGGTGTGAACACAGACTGCTAAATATGCTGTTTATAAATTAAATGTTTTTGAAGACCTATAAGTCTATAAGAAATTAATTGCAATAGTAACTCTTGGGCTGAATGAAAACAACCTGTTACGTACTTTAAGTCCTCTGCTATGAAGAAAGGCTGAGAGAGCTGGGGCTGTTCAGCCTGGAGAAGAGAAGGCACCAGTGAGACCTCATAGCAGCCTTTTAATACTTGAAGGGAGCTTATAGAAAGAGATGGAGGACAACTTTTTGCTTAGTCAAATAATGATAGGTCAAGGGGGAGTGCTTTTAAACTAAGATGGGAGAGTTAGATTAGACATTGGGAGGAAATTTTCACTTGGAGCACAGGCTGCCCAGAGAAGCTGTGGATGCCCCAGCCCTGGAGGTGTTCAAGGCCAGGCTGGATGGGGCTCTGGACAACTTGATTCAGTGGGTGGCATCCCTGCCTATGGGGGCACCGTTTTGTGATAGATGGCTTTATCTATTGGAACTTCAAGCCTGCACTCCCTGAGTCACATTACTCCAATTTGGTAACAAACATTGTTTTTCATCCTTATGTTAAAAATATGAGGGAAAAAAAAAAAGGAGGCATTCTACGAAGAGAAACTTTTCAAGTATTCTGAATAATGAAATAGAGACAAAAGAACAGATATTCAGAGGTACTGGTTTTCTTTATGCATGTAGTGAAGATGGAAGTTCACCAGTTCCTAGCCATGATTTCTTGTTTATAACTTTGATAATTCTGTTAGATTTGTTTCTTTTACTGTATCTTTAGCAATTGAAACTTTTCCTTTGTAAGTTTTTTTTACCTATTATTATGCAGGTTCCACAACCTAATTCTAATGCATTTTGTATATATCTGGTCATGCTGAAATTCATATGGTCAGATAGTTTGAAAAGAAATAGCAGCAAACCTCAGTCCTTCCATTTGTAAAGGTGTACCTGTTTGTTTATTTTTTAGTAAGATAAGTAATTTTAAAACATCTTGTGCTCTTGGAATAGCTTTATTGCATCATGGTGGTTAAAGGCTGCAGAATGAGCTAACATCTTAAATCCTAAATTGTCAAACTGCTTTTACAGCACTAATTAACTCATAAGACTTCTGTGAGGAAATCGGGTCAATGTCATCAACACTTGAAAGGTAAAGATGCTAGGCAGTCTAATTATGTGCAGAGGTGGAGCTTCAGATGGGATTATCTTCCATTTTCTAGTCCAGTAGGCTATAACACATCTCATCAACGTGCTTGGTATATTCCTTTTCATTTTAGGGTAACAGATGGTTTTGCTAAACCAAATGTGTCATTGCAGCCAAAAGTGTTGGGATATCTAGCCTTCTTACACCTATAAGAGACGTGCAGGTCTTTGTATGCCTTTACAAGCCACACACAGTAACAAGCAACATTCATATGGTGCATCAGGGGTTCCCTGCCTACTGTATTCCGAGCTTGTATACAAAAAAGAGTTCTCTTCAAAATGGGGAAGACGATAAAACACAAAGCTGGCATTCTTTGAGTGAAGAAGAATCCTGTAGAGAAATTAAAATGTGAAGTATCTCTAAAGAATATTTTCAGTTGGAGGATGGATGAGCTGAGGCAGATGTCAAGAGAAGTGTTTTACACCTCAAAAGCTGTCACAGCAGAAGTGCTAGCCTGTGGTTTGGTGATGGAATATGAAGATAGCAGATGGTGTCAGAACACAGATATCTGTCAGAACAGGGCTGAAGAAGCAGAAATCTTCAAATAAGTAACAGTTTTGAGTGTGTAGGTTTTAGAAGTGAACCAGGGAAAGGCAAAATCAATATGCCACATTGTAGGCAGTCAGTAAAAAATGCACAGTGAGTTTATCATCCTAACAGATCAGTCAGCAAACACCCAGGTTAACATACTGCTTGCAAGCCAAAGGAAAGAGCCGGTTGAAAATCTGTATAGAAAGAAATTTCAGCAGATCTGTCCCTGTGCTTTTGAGGGAAGGTGCTACTGCCACAAGGGTGTTCAAGTTGAATCAGGTTAGAAATGGAAGCCTTTTGTATCATTCCCGTTTCATTGCTTTCTGCAGAAGAGGATGACCTCCCCCCTCCCCAGTTCTTTGCACTGCTATGGGCCTCTCAAATTCATAGATATAACAATATGAGGAAGATTCCTAAACTGAACCAGAAATAAGGCTCTGTCATCCCACCACCCCAATCCTCCCAAGTGAAAGAGCAAAATACTTTTGGTGATTTATTTCTTTCAGTGGCAAGCTGATCTTGATAACTTTGATCCCTGAGGTTAAGTTCCCAAGACTCTGGCTGTGGTGAATCATTAGCATCCTCAAATTCAAGCTTTCTTTACAAGATGTTGTGACTGTATTTTTTCTTTTAGCTGTTATAATTGTATTAGTAGCATCAGAAAGGGTTAGGCAATAAATCCTGTGTTAGAGTTCCTCCAATTTAGTACATTGTGGTGTAATATCTCTTTGATGCTATGCATTGTTGGTGCTACTTCCAGTTGATAAGCCATCTCAAGTTTTCAGAAAAGATGCTGTAAGAGAGTGTGTTGAAATCTCTATGAATAAAACATGTTTCTAAAACCCATAATAGATGAATTACTGCTGTGGTGAGGACAAGGTAAAACTAAAAAAAAAAGTCACTACTCAAAATGCCATTCTCAGCTGAGCATCCCTAGAAAGGCAAAAAGAAAATAATTCACTAATTCCTCTCACATTCTCTGTTCCTGTGGGCATATTTAATCTTGAGCTTGTGGAAAATTTGCTGTGTGAGTTGTCCCATGATATTCATAATTTTCTTCCCTCCAATTTATATCAATCTTTTGTCCTTCAATAGACCTTTATGAGGAAACTTTGCATCCAACAAGACAAAGCCAACAATAATGCAATTATTTTAACCTTTTAAGCTCAACATAATGTGAAGGTCAATGTATTTGTGAATGTAAATCTTAAATGCAAAGGCAGTAATTTAGTATCTTGACTGTTACAGGTTATAATTCTTTATTATGCTAATAAGACTTTAACATCTATTATAAATGCCATAACATTAAGTGGATTGTACTAATAAATAGGACAAGGTTATCTTAAAATTTAGCATTTAAGTTTTGTTTCTTTTTTTAATTATCTTATACAATGGTTTTATATAGGCAGGTGAAATTACTGTAAAACTTCCTTAATTGTTGTATACATTTCTTCTAAAACCTTCTACAAAGTGCTATTTAATGCATTTATGAAAAAGAATTGGTAGCTAAAATATTCCCAGAATGACATTTGTACTTTCCCCTGCAGTAGCAGGTTTTTTTTGCTAATCATGCAGTCCTGAAGTTTTGGATGGTACTATTAACATTTAAAGTGAATGCAGGAGCAGTTTTTACTTCAGGATACTGCAGTCTGTTATGGCAGGGTCTTGGGGTCTTATTTCCCTCCAATGTGAAGTGTGACCAGCACCCTTGCACCCTGGAGCAGAAGTTCACACTTGGTGGTGTTGATGTCCACCAGCTAAAAAGTGTTAGGGCCACCACTGAGTAGATTCAATCTCTGTTACTTGTACTGATTTTTTTAATACCAGCTTAATAACTAGGGGACTTACCTCTGCAGTGTCTAATAAATCTAAAAGCCCCAAACTGAGAATAGATGGCCTTTTAAATATGGAGCAATTTACATCAGCAAATACATCAACTGTATTATGAAAATGTTTCAGACCAAGAAAACCTCCCTTGCTAGTCAAAGCTCCTAGCTTAAACTGCTGTTAAAATAATGATAATAAACTAAGTCACTTCTCATTAGGAACAGCAAATAAATCATCCATGGAGGTCAGTCCTGCATCATCTGGGTCTCAGCCCAACATTCAGACCTCTGGAGGTGCTGTTACTGATGAAAAGCTCTCCCTTAGGACTATTACCTCTGCTGCCACTTGGTGCATTCAGCCAGAAGACACAACAAAACTGCGTTGGCATAATTCCTGTGAAAATAATATTCCAGATATGAAAGAGGATAGCTGGCAGTTTTGCCAACTCTTCTGTGTTGTGTTTTTGAGTTCTTTTTACTGTTCTTTCTAAAAGCTTCATCTACTGTTTTTCTCTTATTTAGCAATCTTTTCCTCTGAAAAGGCATAGGCTTTCCTATTTATGAAAAAAAAAAAATGACGTGCACTTGGAAAATCTGCTTTCAGAAGACAAGAATTTAATTGCTTTGGTAATGTTATGACTTGGGGTATGACATTTCCACTAGAAATATTTTGTGTGCCTTCAGGGAAAAGAAAACAAGGAAGAGGGAGAAAGTGGCTGAACAGAGTTTTATTTTATCTGGTTCTCCACAATATCTGCTGTCCACAATATATGTCTGACTTATACCCAGCAGCTATGAGTGAAGCTGTAACAAATTCACTGTGGTCAAATCTCCCTACTACTTGTGAGTATGGTTAGATGTGGTAACAAATCAGAGCTAAAAGGCTTCAATATCAAATAAGTATTAGCTGAGAAATTCACTGGAAGGCTGTTGGAGACAGAGTTGATGCTGAACCCAAGAAGTGTGGATCTATGTTGTAATAGTTCTGGGAAAATATCAGCTGCTTAAACTAATTTAATGGCAGGAAAGGGTCCAGCAGTGACATGAGGTCCAGTCAGGAAAGATTATTGTTGGGTACTGTTTCTTACAAAGCTGATTAGTTTGTGTGTATGTTTGTACATTTTTTTTTAGCATTATCATTTTATTTCCAGGTGAACTTTGAGTTAGCAAGCTAAAGGTAAAAAGTTAATGCAGGCAGAGAACTTCTAGGACTTCTCAAAATGGTTTACATGCCTTTTTTGCTAACCTTGAATCTAGGACTCTATCAGAAGAGGTAAATGTTGTGTTTTTGTAAAGCGTTCCTACACTACACATCTGCTGTGGTGATTAATGTTACAGGAAGAAGAAACTGACTACAGTGCTTTCATGTATATACCTTTCTCTTTTCATTTTGATTCTGCTTAAGGTCCCTCTAAGAATTTTATCATAAGGATATTAAAAATTCTTAGACTTTAATTTCTGATATGCCTACTTCTGATTGGCTGGTCCTAAATTAATCTTATGCAAGTTACTAGGATGCTAATGTTAATTGCGTGGTATCATCCATGCAGGTTAGAAATTCTGAGAAACTTCTCAGAGTTGTCAGATGCTGAAACAGGTTGCCCAGGGAAGTGGTGAAGTCACCATGCCTGGGGGTTTTTAAGGAAAATTTGGATGTGGTGCTTAGGAACATGGTTTAGTGGGTGATATTGGTGCTGGGGGGATGGTTGGACCAGATGATCTTGGAGGTCTTTCTCAACCTTAACAATTCTGTGATTCTAGTATCTGGGCTTCACTGACATTAGTCATCTTTAGAGCCAGTGTGCAATGAAGCCATCTTTAAGCTATGCAGTGCTGCCCATGCTTATAGTCTATGTTGGAAGAAAATCTACTCTTGTGATTTCAGTATGTCCAAGCATAACTTTGTAGACGGTGTTCTCAAATGTCCCTTTAAAAGCATCCTGAACTAATGCTGCTGTTCTGTGATTATTCAACAGCTTTAAAGTATCAGTCTAAAAGTAGTGCTCTGTTAGATATCTAAATTGTGTTGAGATCCCTCTTTTTATTTAAGAGGGATTCAAACTGATCTCATGCTAAGAATAACTCTCTGTGCAAGGGTGAGAGAAACTGAAAATACTCTATTTATATTGAAGTTGTCATCCAGGATGGCAGACTTAATCACCAAGAGATTGATAAATGAAAACTTGGAGGGTAAACATGGAAAGACTTCACAGTTCTACAGAAAAATTCCTGACGCAGGAGGCTAAGTACATCCCACCCTATTTGTACGGTTTTGTGGATTTTCAAAATCCACAAAAGGTGGTGAAAAGGTGGTGAAGATTTTGGTGGCCTATTGCTAAAGTGCAGAAAGTTTTCATCCGCGTGCTTTAAATAGTAGATAGAAATACAATATTGATTAAAATTAATGTAAAGAAACCTTCACTGTGTATACCAGTGTATGCTGCTACTATGTAATAAAAGCATTGGTGAAATGACTGGAGGCAATGTGAAGAAGCTTTATCAAACCATAGTGTGTGGAATTTAACACGGGGACTTCAGCAGGCTGGAGAAATGTTCAGCAAAAGGAAGTGCAGAGTCCTGTAGTTGGGGATGAATAATCTCCTGCAGCTTTTAAAGATAAAGCCCTAAACATCCTGGTGGATGCTATGTTCAACATCAGTCAGCAACAAAGAAGGCTATTAGCATCATGGGCTGCATTAGGAAGAGTGTTCCAGTCAGGTTGAGGCAGATGATCCCTCTCCACTTGAGACACGTGGAGTGGTGGCACCAGTGCTGGGTCTCACCAGTACGAGAGAGACAGCAGAGGAAGTCCAGCAAAGGGCAGTGAAGAAGTTTTGAGGTGTTGGAGCATTGAATGCATGAGGAGAGGCCAAGATCTGGGGCTGCTCAGCCTGGGGAAAAGAAGGCTTGGGAGGAATCTCATCAACATGAGTTAATTTTAGATCAGTGGGGATAAAGAAGATGGAGCAAGACTTACCTCAGTGTATCTAGTGATGTGGCAAGCGGCAATGACTGAAGCACAGAAAATCATGACTTTGGAGACGGTCAAAACCTGACTGGATATGATCCTGGGCAACCTTACTGTAGCTGACGCTGCTTGTGCAAAGGATTGGATTAGGTGGTTTTCTAACCTCAATTACACTGATTCTGTGAGTTCCAATTTTTAATGCTACTGATTTGCTACTTCAAAATTCAACATTAAAAATTTAAGGCAAGTTGAAATCTATCTCAGTGTCACTGCCCAGTATAATTGTTTTCTATTAAACAACCTGATTTTTGTTTCACAAAGCAAAAAACCTTGTTTTCTTGCAAATATTGCGAATGTTTGTATATTATAGTTACAGTTTGCTTACATCTTTCAGTTACATGCTGCAAACACACTGCAACTGGGACAAAATACTGACATCCAAGACTGTCTACTGAATCTTAAGAATTGAAATACAGATTTAAAATGTCTCTCACATGCTCACACTTCATCAGACTCACAAACCCTTGTCCCTCATTGCTGAAAATACCTTGTCACCTCCACTTATAATATTTTATTTTCATGGGGAAAATAAAATTGTAGCTGTGATCTGTACCAGATGTCTATCAAGAATGCTGGCAAACACTCTACTAGTCTTCTCATGGTATTGATATTGTTTAACTGTTTAGGGACTATTTTAATTTACTGTTCCTTTTAAGTAACATTGCAGTGGATATTGCCAAGATTTTTTTCATGGCCAGCTGATAGTCCCTGTGGTTTGCCCCATTGTTGCAGTGTCTAGTAGCATGGAACATGATTTCCTCCTGAATCATCCAGACATGTTATCTACACATCCAAGTGTTTGCTGCATAATGATATCTTAACTAGATACTGCCAAAACTTAAATATGTGTAAATGTTACAACTAATGATTGCTATTATAATCTAAACACATGGCTAAGAATATTCTGCTCTTGGCTCTGTCATGAGATTCTGAAGATGAAACTGAGTAACTCAGTTGTCTTCTCTGAGCTTTATTTATCTCCACATAAAAACAGGAGAAGTAACTGTCTCCCTTATTATGGTAAAGCTTTACTCCCTTATGCTCACCAAGCACCAAAGATCAGTGTACTTACCATGGAGAAGAATAATCAAATAACAGTACTTCTATAATTTGTTGGTAAAGAGAAGTACTATTTGATATCAGGAGCTTTGCCTGTAGCATCTGATACAGTCTTGTGCTGATAATAGCAGCTTTAATGTTTTTGGAGGACCTAATTCTGTCCTCATCATCCCTGGGCAATTTATTTGTATCAGGTAAATGATTTCAAGCATAACTTTGCAAAAGTTTTAAGATGCATTGTTCTACCTGTTTCTCCTGGTAGAGGAAAACACGTGGTATGAAACGGTGTAGGTTCCTTATGATGGAAACTTACTCTTTAGCATTCACTTCTTCTGAGTGAGATAGGAAATGATAGGTCTGGACAGGGAGGCCTGTGCCTTTTTTATAATCTATCTCCAAATTGCTCCAAAGAGGGCTTGAACTGTTACGTTGAGGAGAGGAAAAAAATGTCATAACTGTCTTTCTCACCTTTTGGGTGCTTAGTTTAATTTAGTGCTTGCCTAAATGTAATCTAAACATTAGTAGGGAGGTGTGGGTGGTGGGAGGTGAAGATTAATAAATAAAGAAGCAGGCAGCAGATAATCTTTCTGGGGTGTCTGAGAATAACCTTTCCTGGTCATTCTTGGTAGATTTTTTAAAGTATATGCTAATGTATGGATTTCTTTTCCAAATTGTTTAGAAATGTGCTACATAAGTATGAACAGTTCCAACAAGATTCAGTTCCATGTACCTTGGCTGAGAGTAAATTATTGCATATCCCATTTATTAGATATTTTATTTCTTCATATTTGGCATTGGTCTTTCATGTATTCACCAAACAAGAAAAAAAATGTTTAGCACAGGCATTTTCACATTGAAAATCCTAAAGAGAATAGAGTAGTTCCCTTCCTTCTCTTTTTCAGAGATTTGATTTAAAAAATAAGATTGTTAGCTGATGTAAATGCATGTTCAAATTAGCATTATTTTATATTGGACTGTTATTTGAGTGGTCTTTTTAATGGAAAGATGAGTTCAAAGTCATGTTATACATCTAGAATGACATGGAGATGTTTCCATCAAACTGAGTGGTCTATTTGAGCAGATTATTGCATGGGATTGTTTTTAGTTTTACTTGCTGTTCAAAAAGCATACTTTACTTTAGTATGTAGAAAACTTTGTTTCCTGAGTGTTTGCATTCCTCTGTGGGAAAGGATCATACATGCTTTATTGTTTATCAAGCTAGGTTAGATTACTATTGTTGAAACATGTTTGTAAAGCTGGCCCACTCAGAACATCTATTCAGAGGAATGGAATAATTGCTGCTGCTTTTTCAGCCGCATTACCCTATTACTTTTCTCTGAGTTGTTCTTGAGAAATATAAAATGTATTTCTCCCTTCTGTGGGTAGACAGATGGAAATGCACCGTTACTGTTTGACTATTGCCACTACTGGCCCTATGAATCTTTAAGATCTTAAACAGAAGGGCACGGATAATACCAAGCCAAAACTTCGTTTGTACATTATAGAGTATTCACAAATAATGTTCCCCCTCTTTGCTCAGTTCTGATCCAGCTTCTCTCCCTATTGCGTTGCTATTACCATTTCAAAGGAGAAAAGAACAGAGAGAATTTACAATATGTATTTCTTTTTCACTTTCTCTAATAAAATGCAAAAAACTTCATTTTCCACAAGGCTACTGCTGGTTTGCTTTTAATCAAACAAATATCATACCCATTAATTATTGTTTAATTTAATTATTAATCAACTGATGGAGAAATAGTTCTTGGTCATTCACAAAGATGCCTCTTGAGCTGTCCAAGTTGGTTATAAATAAAGAACGGTGTGAGAAAGTAGTACTTCAGAAGTTCCCAGTTAATACTAATATGGAAGAACTTGCCATGGGTTATTTGCATTAACTAATGATGACCTGAGATCAAAGTCTGAGCCCACTGGAACTAGAGCTTCCAAGGTAGCCTAGTTCTGAGATGTCTAGTGAAATCTTCCAGAAATGAAATATAAACTACTGTAATGGGCTATCAAAACTGTCAAGCTGGCTCAGCAGAATGAGTGATGTGTTTTAAGTCTGATCATTTTTCAAAGGCTCCATGAAACTAGAATTGTTCCATCCAAATGGCCATAAGAGGCTTCTGTATCCAATTATCAAAAACAAGCTTAACAAAAGCTGTCAAGTGCTGAATTGTGTTTTTGGAATCATGCTGCAAAGCGATAAAATGATTACTCTTAAAGAGAACTTTGTACATAGATTAATAAACATTTTTCCTACTTAGTGATCCAAAGCAGTAATTAATGTCAAAAGGAAGTAATTCCATTTTTAGCTTGCACACATACTAAAAGTTTAAATGTTACTTTTGTCGACAAGTCTTCTACAATACCGTAAAGCATGCAAGCACAAAAGGTGAGGGTTTAACATTAAGTGAAGCCTGACAGACTATAAGTACTCACAAAACTGCTCTTGTAGAAAATCACTGAATATGTAAAATTAATTAGTATAATTCTGATCACTGATTCTCTCTCAGTAATAGTTTTAACTAAAATTAATAATCAGCTACTCTTTGTATTTTTTTTAATGTATGCTTCTGACTTTACTGCGTGCATTAAAAATAGAGCTGAAAGTTTTTTAGGGAGCCTTGCTGCAAGCTCTTATCTTTTTAAAAATAAAATAAAGGCAAGACAAGCTTATGAGAAGAAATATAATTAAAATCACAGACAAAATTAAAGATGGTGGGTGAAATGAGGACAGTAAGAACTCCTCTCCTCTTTAGAATCCAAAGCAGTAGGGGTAATGAAACCAGAGAGCAGAACAGAAAACCCCAAATGCTTTCTTTTTAGTTCATATCAAGTTACCTCTAAAGTTTTCAATGCAACTGAAATTTCTATTTCCTAGACCTTTTGGAGCAATGCTGAGACGAGGGGTCTCTATTTCTCCAGTTTTAGCAACAAGTAGTTTGAACAGAAATACGAAGCTAAGAAAATACGGTAGATGTGATTTCCTGGTATAGGTACTCTGGTCCTACGTCACAGCCCTCCTCTGGACCTGTTCTAACAGCTATACATCTTCCTTGCTGGGATCCCCAGACCTGCATGCCATACTCCAAGTGAGGCTTCACAAAGGCAGAATAGAGGAGCACAATCACCTCACTTGACCTACTGGCCACTCCTGTGTTGATGCAGCCCAGTATTATTACTACCTCTAAATTTTAGGGGGAGTTGAATTTTAGTGGTTTAATGTTTAGTTTGTTTCCAGAAAATAAAGAAGAACCAAGCAGTGCTTTTGGGACACTCTGAAATAGGTGATGTTTGTTACTGAGAACAATTACAAAAATACAGCTTTTCTGTTTTGATGACACGTGAGACAAAGAATTTACAATATTTCTATAGCAAAAGCTACATGGTTGTTTTATTTCACTTTAAATTGAAAAGGGATCTTTTGGAAGATATAACAAATTCATGTTTTTAGAAGTTGATACCAGGAATTCAAAACTTTTTTACAAGCTCTTCTTCTACCTTATTGAGTCTAGAATAGTCTCCTGGGACTAGCATTTGAAGGTGAGCATAATCGTCATGCTTCTCTATTGTTTTCTCAGCTGATACAAAATAAAGTAAATAGATTCAGAACAGCTAATGCCTCCCTATATTTATTTGCCATTATTTGGGTTTTTCTCTTTAATTTATTTGTTAGAAATTCATCAATGCTTGGAGAGTTCCTTCTACATCAAGACCTAAATCTTTCTCCCTTCTTTGGATGCTTCACTTTAATGATTTTTCTTCAGTAGCTTTCAGTAGCTTTCAATAGATAACAAGTTGTGTTTTGTAGTGTAACATACATCACATGGATAAATTGCACTTTCAGATGTTTTGCTTTTCAGACTTCAGGCTTCTCAGTCATGGATTAAGCCAGGCTAAAAGCTGGTTAAACTTTTCGAAAATTTCTAGTTTGCCTTTTGTTATTAAGATAATTCTTATTTCACTTATTAAAGCAAACAGAACTAGGGTATTCTATGAAAGATGTTTACTAGAGCATCTGTCTTCTGTTCTGTGTATGAATTTGGAGTTACACAGCTAAGAATTTTTCCCTTAGAAAAGCTATTATCAGGAGAATTTTTTAGCAGATCATATGAATAAAAATGTTATTTAAAAATAATTTGCTTTGCAGTAAAGAAATATAAACAGAAAGTAAACACGGACAAATAAGGAAAAACAGCTGCTTTCAGCAGCTTTATGTGACAACAGACCTTACTGAAATAGAAGAAATTAAAAGGAAAGGTCTTGAAGAAATGTACTTCTGTAGTAAAAACAACAACAACAAAAAAACATAAAACTTGAAATTGAATTTGAGAATTAGATTTTCATACATATCTCTAGCAGGGGGGGTGGGTGGGTAAGATTTCTTTTTTTTTTTTTTTTTTTTTTTTTAACTTTGGAATGAAATCAGATTTTAGCATTAGAAGTATATTCAAGTGACCAGTATCTGATAGTTTTTCTTCCTCTGTGAATCAACCATATTTTAAAATAGCATGGTAACTAAGCTGGGTCTTAAGTTCTTTGTCATATTAATATTTTATATATGAAGGTTCAAAATGACTAACTTTTTTGTATGGTTATTTATTCTTTAATGTTATACGTATGAAAGAGTTCTATGTTGTGCAGTGGAAAAATCGTAGTTTTCCAGTAGGAAAAGGAAGCTGTATTACAGGACTTGTGTAAGAGCTTGCAGTGTTGCCAGTGTTTGACTATCAATGTCAAAACTATCAGATTCACAGATATCTTTCACGTTGTCTGTCTGCCTCTTAAACATGTAGGCTGTGCCAAAGCTCGGAGGTGCATCTTCACTGAGGAAGGGAGGATGGTGGAGCAAGGTTCTTGTAGATCATGACAATCACAGCAAGGGTCTTGCTGAAATGTCTATAGGGTGCTCCTGTTTCAACAAGTTTTAGGGTACAGCTTCAACACTTCAAGCATTTGTCATATTTTCGTGTGTAGATGTTTAAAGAAGAAAAATCTGTTGCTTCTGTGGCATATCCAATGAAATGCTATTTCCTGTTCTCAGTTACGCATGTAAAATTCTTCTCTAGTAAATAGTTGAACCCATCCTTTAGGTCAAATGAGAGTAAACTTGGAAAAAAGTATGAAACTCTGTATGAAACACCACGTGCTGCAGGTACATTGACTATTATTACTTCATGGTTTGTCATTTCAGTAGGCCTGCAAGAAATGTGGTGCTGAAGAATATGGGAAAGCAGTCAATGATATGCATTATAGCTGCTTATTTTTTTAGTGTCTTATTCCTTAATGAATTCCTTCTAGGCATTATCTTGGCTAGCCTGATGTGAGCCTGGGAGTCAGATTTTTCACTTAATTTGATCTGATCAGTTGCCATATGAGAGCATGTTTTACTATGTTCTGAATAATTGCCCTTGAACAACAAGTATGTGTCAGAAGTTCAAATGCCTTGAACAGTATGTACAGCATCTTTAAAAAGAGCAGGTAGTTTTGTTAAGTAGAATCCTGTAGATTCTTTACTTTTATCTCCTGCAGATTCTTTACTAAACTTCAAAGTAATGGTTGAGATGGCACTTTCAACAACTTAGGTTTGTTTCTATGATCGTAATTACTAGGTGAAAATCAGATACACAATAATCATTTCTGTCACTAAAAAAAAGTTCAGGGTGAAAACAGAAGATTGGACAGACACTTTGAACCTAATGCCCTGAGTGATTGTTATGACTTACTGTACTCCATATGCTCAGTGCTTTTAATTAAATAAAATCTTCCTTGGGGCTTTTGTATACTTTCTGAGAAATTATTTTATTTGCTTCTATTGCTCTGTCTTCATCTTCTTTTCAACATTTTGAGTTGAAAACCCTTAGAGTAGAGGCCTCTTATTCTAACCAGAATTGTATAGCATAAAGTGCATTGGAGAATCCTGTTACTTGATTAGACCTATTGCAAAAATGACAATAAGTTACAGTATTAGGAAATGTTTTGACCTGGCATAGGACACACACAACTGAAAACGGCAAAGATGAAGCATCTCCTTTAAAGTGACCGGTGATATTAAATAATTTATTTGAAGAAAAAAAAAAATCTTCACCAGAAGCAAGAAGGAATACTCATATGAACTTTTGCAAACATTATTCTGCAAATGCCATTCTAAACAGACATACCTTTTTGAACAGTAACCTGACATTTATAACTATACTAAATAATGCAACAAAAGAATTTTCAAGGTTCTTGTGAACCTTTGCAGTTTCTTCAATTATTTACTATGTTTAGAAACATATCAGTAAATCAGATTTTTGAAAGACAAAGCAAATATTAACTGTTGAGTTATGTGAGGATTTTGAGTTTGTGTCAGGAGGAATATGATGTAAATTCTGTGTGACTTGTTTTTAACAAAACACTAAAGCAAACAACTCTTACATTTCTACCAGTAGAAACCAAAGCACTTCATATAATTTTTGAAATGTTTAAATATTGTTATACTGAACTTGAACTAGAACATGATGGTAATATTTCAGGAACAAGAGAAATGAGAGGCTGATTCTTTGCTGTTGTGTACTACTGGCCATGCATTTCATAAAATCAGGGTAAAATTTCCTACTTGTTGGCAGAATCCATAAGCTTTTAATGAAAGTGTTCTTGCATTTTAACTGATGTTTTTTATTAACAATTTTTAGTTAGTTATATTATGCTCATACATTAGAGGTCATTACTAACTTGCTTTAGTCTGACCACAGTTAATGAGATACCTAAAATGAACTGTCATAACATGTAACTTCCATCTAGTTCTATTTTTTAATATCACCTTGTTTTGAGAAAGATGTGAGTGCCTGTGTGTGTGTGTATATATATATATTTATATATATGAAGTGCGTGACTGTAGGCTACAGAGATTTTTGTGATACGTAAGCCATTCAGCTATGGTTAGCAATACTGTAAATATAGTATGAAATGCTGAGAGTTGTTAGTTGAAGAATGACAGTATTTTTTTTATATTTTCAGAAAGAGTTGCAGTAACACATCTTTTCTTTTTAGCCTTTTATTTTGAGAACAGAGTGGGGAACTAAGAAGAATGCAAAACTCTTCCAGTTGAAAGAAGAATGGATCTCATGCCAAATTCTACATTGCCATGACTAGAGTGCTAAGAGCAACTCAGCTGATCTAAGTGGTACTAAAAAAAAAAAAGTGGGTGTATGCAGAGTTTTATGCCACTCAGACATTGTTTCAGAGGTTGCTAATGAAGGAAATGCCTTTTAAGGTCTCAGGAGTGGGGAGAAGCAGTCTTCTGTTCTTTCCAGAAAACCCATGTCTCACCATTGACTAGGTCAAAGTAATTGTTTGAAGCAAGGTAGAGTATTCCCACATTACACATCCTTTTGAAGAATATTCTGGATTGTAAGAGTAGGGGTTCTGAAACTGCCTGAGATTTTGATACTAGAGGTTGCTTTCTTTAAGCACCCAAAACTCTTCAGACCTTCTGAACACTTTGCCCAGAAAAGGTTTTGTTAGACTGTTACTATTACTGTAGTGCTGCTTCTAAATCAAGTTAATCTTGCCTGCTCCTTCAGAACTCAAGATGATCTTGACTGTCTCAATAGGTGTAGTAGTTTTGTTCATCATGGTAGGAACCTTTAATAAATTCTCACTTATTTTGGGAATTGGCAATACGACTTCCATTTAATATAGCAAATCTGC
This sequence comes from Nettapus auritus, assembly GCA_011076525.1. Taxonomy (NCBI): domain Eukaryota; kingdom Metazoa; phylum Chordata; class Aves; order Anseriformes; family Anatidae; genus Nettapus; species Nettapus auritus. The sequence goes on along the minus strand of CM021768.1, from coordinate 61,188,255 downwards.
TAATGTCACATCCATTTACTATTTTTAGGCACTATTAAAAGGTAAAGAAAATATTGGTAACTATCAAGGCACAATTTATATTTAAGAGAATTAATTTTAACTTCATTTTCAGACAAGAGTCTTTTGTCAGTCATAAGGAAAGATGTTTTTTTTAAATTTATTTTCAGTAATTAACACAGTCCAAAGACTGTCTTCTGAGAGTTATTAACTTAAAGGCCACTATTAGTAAGACTTGTTGACTCATGCATAAGGAAGTGCTATATACTTATTAGAAATGTGCACTCATTTTCCATTAATTTTCAAAGGGACTTTAAAAGTATTTCAAGAAACAGAAGTATTACCTTTTGCATACCTTATTTTTAGAAAGGTTTTGAAAACTCAAAGGAGCTGAAAGCTCATCAAGGCACTTGTTATCAGGGTGGTTGTCATTTTAAAGTAAAATAAAAGACAGGTGTGGAAAAGAATTGGTGTATGAGCTCAAATTGATAAAACAATTATCTGTGGACATTAACCCACAGGACAGGCTATGGTCAACACTTTCAGAACTTCTGGATTTCTCTTGAATGGTTCATAAATAGTGTTTGAAAAGGTTCTTTATAATTCTTGGAAAATCTCTTGGTATCCCTGAGGAAGATGTAATTTGTAACAGAAAAACAGCAATATTCACTTCAGATCCTTGGCGTCTTGATAGATAGTCTTTATAATGGAAGTATTAATACTTGTATATCGAGGCTTAGTGTCAAGGATTAAAACTTAGTTGTGCAAACACTTCTTCATATTTCATGGCTTTGTAGGACAAGGATGTTTTGCTTAGAAATTTCTTCTTTAAATAAACCATACTGGAAATTCAACTAGCTTAAATTATAACCAGGTTTTCAGTTGTTATAATAATGTAATATAAAGTAACTTATTTAAATCTGAAGCATAGAGTGGCCAAGAGTTCTGGAGCTGACCACTGAATTTGTGTCCCTATCTGGAAAACAACATTAGTGTACAAGAAAAACAACGGAACAAAAATAGAGCTTGGAGATGAATATTTAGGACATAGAAAATCTATTTTGTTGCAGTGTGCTATGCTGGATCAATGAGAAATACTAATTGTTTTGGAAAAGTTTTATTTAAAAGAAGTTCTGTGAACATCCTGTTCTGTAGTGAGGAAGGAGTGATAATGGGTGAAGGTTAAGTAAGAAAAGAAATAAACAAGCCTGTTGCATTTCCCTTAACCAGGTTATTTCAAATCGGGATGAACTTGAAAAATCGGGATGAACTTGAAAAATCGGGA
>CM021768.1:60965576-61186963 GCA_011076525.1 Nettapus auritus | reverse complement strand
GATGAACTTGAAAAATCGGGATGAACTTGAAAAATCGGGATGAACTTTAACTAGTGAATATGAGATGTCTTAAAAATGGAAGTTAGGTGGCTGAAATAGTTTATACCGGAACTGAAGGCAATCACTTTACTACAGATGATGCAAGACAGCACAATGACCTCCTGAGATTTCTTGTTTTATTTTTCAAGGAAATAATTTTCTTAAGCATTAGTTCAGATACTGCTGGAGGCTGTGTCACATTCTTTCTGTATATGCCTGATAGCTGTACTCACCCTAAATAGGCAAACAAAAAAATAAATAGTAACATGACTATTAGTTTGTGAAATGTCAGTTTCAATTTCTTGATTGGCTCACCAATCTCTCCTCTCCCAAGAAAGGACAGGAAGGGAAAAGCAACAGTTATTTTTGACATGCCCCTAGGTAATTATTCTTCTTCATCAGACAAGAATGTGTATGCTTGACTGAACAATTCAGATATTAAAAGCTGCTGTGCTTATTTGAAAGGCATGTTTTCTTTTGGGGTTTGTTCCACCATTTAAAATAATCTTTGTCTCATTTTAGCTATGATCCTCTCTTGGGGATTCAAATGGGGTATGTTTTTTTTTAATCAGGATTGATGAAGATATAGATGATCAAAAATATATAACACTTTTTAATGCAAAACTGAAAGAAACTTTCAGCCAACTCTTCAAGGAAGAGGAGGAAGGAAGGACCTCAAATTTTCCTTTCCTCTTCTGCACTTCTCTCCATCATCAAGCTCTCCATCATCAAGTTTTGGGTGCCTTAAAGCTGGTGCCCACAAAATACCTGAAGGGTGTGTGGGGAGAAGCTGCAAGCTCCTAAATTATCTTAATGGTACATTGCATCTCCCATACAGATTGCAGAGGATGTTATTAACTGGTTCCCATACAATGTGTTGCACTTTTTTTTTTTTTTTTAACTGGGAAATGAATGAATTTGTCAAAGGAGTGCTGGACACAAAACCCAAACTTAGGAATATGAATCAAAATTGTTTTTGTTTTCAGAGGGATTAAGCTTGCACCTCTTGTTGCAGCTGCACACATCGTGTGTACCCACCTGTTTTGGAAATGAGGGTGCTATGGTTAAAGTGCTCAATGTACATCTCAGCAGCTAAGTTTATGGACCAAAATTTGAAAATTCTGCCTGAGAGTATCAATGCAGTAAGTTTTTCTGTTCTTCATGTTGCATTTTCACAGTTCTTTTAATTAGTCAATTAACAAAAGAAACCATGATAATCAATTGCTCCACCTCAGACATGTGGCACGTAATTCCCACTTTTCATCTGGCTCATTTATTTCCACTTACTGACTTAAACCAAATTGACATTTGATAATGTTTCTGTGTAGCTTTTCCATTCTGAACTTGACAGAGAGGGTTAAATTTTGTGCTTGCCTGTTGAAGGTTTTTATTTTTTTCATTTAAGCAAAATTAATTTGATCTTCTTTGTAGCTCACTAGCTTTCTAATCTCCACAGCCGTATTATCACCAGCTTAAAATAAACTATGCACTGATTGACTGACAGGGAAAAGTTTTTCTCATTTGACTAGAAATGCATCCTTTGCCAGAAGTGAACCCCCCCTTTTTTTTTTGTCAGCCATTTTTTTTACTAATATTTTATTCCACTCAAATGTTAAACAATTTGTTTCTATACCATCATACAGGGAAATAACTTACTGCTGCTTGACCCATATTAAAATGCTGCATGTGCAGATCTGCTTGGATGTTTATGAATATATGTTCAAAGTTGTATATTCAATATGAAATTTTAGGTCAGACCCAGATACATGAAGAATAAAGTTTTTTGCCTTTTCCTAGTTCATGGTGTTATCATTTATCTGCCTCATGTCATAGCGAGCTTTGCAAATAAGGTAATTTTGCAGCAGTCTACAGCCAAATCTTAACAGCTGGCTTTCTGTTGTACTCAGATTCAGATCTGAGCTTTTAATGCAGCTCATCTTCTAGGATGCCCTTTATCCCTAGGAGAAAGGGAGAGATGAACTGCTTTTGCATTTTTCAGATGTAGTGTGTTTTGGGGTTTTACCAGGACCAAAGTCTCTTGATAACAACTGAGCTTATGAGGACGAGGAGGAGAAAGTTTAATATTAAATATGACAGTTAAAACTACAGGTAACCTTTGGAAAGGAACAACTAAGTAATGTGATCTGTTTAAATATATTAGTACTTTTTATTTTTGCTGTTAGTGAAATGAACCATTTTATGAACTTAAACCTGATGAGATATGCCTTCTCAGCAGGGCTGAGAAAGTTTAATCACCTACAGGTAGAAAATTGATTTTTACTCAGTGTAAGTTGATGTGTAGTATTTCTTTAAATCTATAGTAGGAAGCAGAACACATCCCATCATGCTGTAAAAAAAATCAATTTACCAAAGAAGAAGGAAACTTAAGTATATTCTAGACTGTGAAGCAGAGTGGAAACAAAGCAGTTCTGGAGATAGCACTCTGTACCTACTGTAATAAGGTTTATTTGACAATTTTAGAAGAAAGCATTTTTTTGTGTGTGAAATTAAAAAATTGAAAAATATTCCAAATGGAAAATGGGCAGTGAAGAATAACAGGAAAAGAAAAGGAATTACTTTCTGAGTTAGAAGTAGAAGGGATGGGAAAAGAAAATGCAGACCAGAAAGGCAAAAACAAGTATCTGTACGCCTACGAATTTTCATGCACTGTAGAATCTGCATATTAAAATTAGGAACAAAGTTATGTGTAGAGTTACTAGAGCACTGACATTCATCCCTCTGCACTTGCGGTGCGTGTGTTGATGAGCTGATCCAGCTCCAGTCTGTTTTCTGGATTTTACTGCTGACTGCAAACAGTAGGTATTGTTCAAACCAGAATTTCAGTGAACAGGAATGAAACTAGAAACCTGCATACTTCTTGATGCTGGCAACATAAATACTCTTACTATATGAGGAAAAAATTACTTTCTATCCAAGTTAGCCACTGAGTAGTTCCCCAGTCTACCACCACTAATAACATTACTTATTTTGTGTGTGCTGTCTGTCTAGACTTTATTACTGAGCAATATGTAGCTGCTAGAAGCAGAAGACAGCTTGGTTGCACGTTGACATGTTCATAACACCAACACTTGTGCTTGTTTCGTGAAAGATGATCTCCTTCTTGAGCTTCTGGAGGATAGATGATGGCCTCCTGACTGAGGGCCAATGTCTGGGAGAGAAGTAGAGAGAGTAACCCTGACTTGGATGGTTACATGTGCTGTTGAGACAGTGAAAGAGACCTTTGTGAGTGCTGCCTCTGCCCATCCTGTTCATAGGAGCCACTCTGAAGTGTTTGGGTGGCACTTAGTTCTGTGTAGTCAGAGTGGCAGCAAGAGGCAAAGCTGCCTGGCATGTTGTGGGGCTGGTGTGTGTTTACTTAATATATATTTGAGTGTGTCTGTATGGCTCTGGAGGTCTGCTTTTGGGGTGTATGGGAGCTTGTGCATTGGTGCATGCTCCTGCCAACATAACATAGCTCTGAAAAAATGCTGATGTTTCCATGATATAAGTGAAAGCTTGTCTGTGGTTCCTGTTGTGGGACTATGGAGCCATAACTGCCAAATATAGAAGTCTTTTTTCTTTTATTTCTTTCAGCTCTAGCTAATGTCAAGAAGAAAATCAGGCACGATGTGCTATGTCTGTTAATATGCTTAAACCATACCAGCCCTGAAACACTTAATATTTTAAACATACTAGCATCGTGTGGTAGACTCACTTACTTAAATATTGCTCTTAATTTTAAAGAAACTCATCAGATTGATCCTGATCATATCACAGGATACTATATCACTGTTCATCATACAAATTGACTTCATGCAAGTTTTATTGGAACAATTTGGTTGGCTTTCTGTGCATGTGTGTACAGATAGCCTTCCAGGTTGTAATCTGTCCTGGTTCACTGTGAGCTCCAGGGTATGCCTTTCTGACAGCTCAGTCAGGTGGACTGTTATATCTCTGAAGCAGAAAAAAAACTGTTTTGAGGGGGATTGAAAAAATGTTACATTTAATCCTTTCAGCAAGAAGTCATTGTGGATTCCCTTTGGGGAGACACTGAGAAAATTTCAGAGTAACAGAACTTTATTTACATTTGATTGCCTAAATCTAACAACACAGAAAATTGGACATTATAATGGTGAAACTCTCTCTGCAGTTGCATGATCTGCAAAAACAGTACCTTCTAAAAGAATTGAAGGCTGAGCAAAGAATCTGTAGGTATATCAATCAGCCACTCTTTGTTACAAGTTAGTCTTCACGTAAAATTTAAACCTGCCTTTTCAGCAAACCTAGTTATAGACCAGTTGCATGTACTACCCAAAACCTAATTCATGGCACTAGACTTACAGAACGACCTGTTGTCTTGGTCAGTTGGCTACAATTACCAAGTCTCATTGTACCAGGATTTCAGATCCCGAGCACTTTTTAAAATGAGAAGCAGGTAGTATGTGTGTGTATAATGTTTTTATGCATATATGTATTTGTAAAAACAGAGCAGGCCAAACAAATTATTGTCAATGGAATATCAAAAGTTTAGAAGACTCATTGTACCAGTATGAGACGACTGCTTTACCTGAATTTTTATCCTTTTAATGTTGTACTAAACTGTTTTTCCTGACAGTTTCACTGACTAGACTTATTTTAAGCATGTATGTATTTGGAACTTATATATTGATTTCTGTGTTAATTTTCTGCTGAAAGTGAGCAGTTTGGCATTGAACTACTGTATTCTTGGTCTATAATATATTTTATGACAACAGTAATGGTGTTGCATGGGCACAAATATTGGTAGCTTATAGGGTAAGCTATGTGGGCATATAACAACAATATTCGGTCTGTAAACTGTTTCTGCATTTGTGCTTCCATTAACAAGACTTGTCCACTAGTTTGCCTTGGTGTAGTTGCCTCCTTATGGTTCATCCCTCTCTCTACTGGCCAGGGAGTTCCCCAGTGCATGGTTTGCCAGCATCACCACCAGACTTGGAGGTTCTCATGCCCTGAGAACATCTCCTTACCATGTGGGCACTGGCACTTTTGCTCATACTGAGTTTGAAATTGGAAATGCTGAGATTTGCAGATAGGAAAACTCTGGGCTGTGTACAGGCCATGTCAGGTTGGGATCTCTGTCTTTGTTAGCATGGGGCCAGGACGTAGGGCTGATGTTATAGGCTGCTGTACAGTGTTGTAAGAACAACAATGGTGTTTTTTGGGGCTGGAAAGTGCAGAATGACTTGTTTGGGTCTCAGTCAGTTCAGGGATCTTTGTGCTGTATGCCTTTGTGCTGCTGTGCAGATGTGACCTTATGAAGCTTTCTGGGAGAATACACTTTGAATCTTTGCAAAGTTCAGTCTTCAGTGAGTTTCTTCAATTCAACCAGGCATAAACATCACTATATTTTCGTGACAATATTTTTTAAAAAAGGGGAATACAAATATGCAATCTTATACTTGGCACTTTAGAATTGTGGAGGCTTATTCATTAATGTTTTATGTCCTTCTTCGTCTTTCAAAACTATTATTAACCTGTAATTAATATTGCTTTCTGTATTATGCAGTGGACTAAATTTGGTGTTTAGATTTGGAAGATACCAACTGGAACAATGTCTCTTAATTTGTAGGTAACCTGAGTGCATATTAGCAAATGCTTCTAAAAATTTCTCAGCCTGGCTTATAGACTAGACCTGCATCTTTTTCTCTGAAACATTTCTGATCATCTAGTGTTCTGTGCATCTTTATTTGAATAAAGCTTTTAAGTTTTTTTAACATCTCTCTTCCCTTTGAAAGCTAGTCTTTGAATACCAATGAACGAAGTCATGTTTTGACTGACAGCTGTAATTAAAAAAAAAATCATTTAAGGGAATTGTTTGTAATGGCTCAGAATACTTGCTTTCTTAAGATTCAGCACCATTTCTCACAAACGATACACATTTTCTTAAGAGGTTTACCTTGTCAAACATTGTTAAAATGTAAATAAAATAAACAAAATGGATTTGAAGCCACAGGGTACCTTTAATAGCTTTTTGTCTGATATGTGAAACAAATATGAACTTTATCTGAACTGTAGGTTTCTTTGAGATTACAGAAAATGACAGTTATATTCCTCTGCTGTTCACTACAGCTTTGTCTGGCTTTAATTTTTGGAGTCAAGGGGCAGCAAGTGATACCTATGGATTTTGTGTTAAGAGGAGGTTCATAAATTATGGATGAAGCGGGACAGTTATTGGTATTTAAAGACATCATTTTTTTTTAAGATGAATATTAATAGGGGTAAAAACCTGAAGGAATTCCAAGTAACTTTCTGAAATACGGTAATTGAACAGAGTTTGCACGATTCAATAAACAGTGCTGGGTAGTGTTGTAGGTCCAGCCATGGAATGATGGGTTATTGATGTATGCACACATAAGCTGTATTCTGCCTGTTATTTACACAGAGAAATGACTCCTCATAGCCCAACTGCTTGACTTCTTAGTCTTCAGAGTTCATTTTGATTTTCAAGATGTTGAAAACAAGCAGTTTGAATGAAACCTTTGCACCATTAACTTGTCCTGTCTGCTGTAGCCTTTATCTGAGGTAGATTTATGTATGAGATTGAGATTGCCCTTCAACAGGGTTGGCCAACAAACATCCAAAGCCAGATGAGTGGAGATTGTTGGCAACTCAGTTGCTGGAGCTGTTCGCCATCAGGAGAGATCACTGTAATGTCCGCTCCCAAAAGACTTTGAGAAGTTACTTACATTTCACAGATGATTAAAAATAATAAAGCATTTGATTTTCTTTTTAAGATTTTATTTTATTCTCAAGGAGTAGCATAATGAAAATGTTCCTGATCAAGTTCCTGATCAATAAGCAAACTATAAAGCATGGGTAGGCTGACAAGAGTGGGAAGTAAGTGAGAATGTAGAATGAACATACCAGATGACAGTGAAAATCTAAAGAAGAAAAAACCAAATCCAGAAGTGATTTATAGACTTGAGGTACACAGGTCTAGTTGGGCCCGCTTTGCTTTCCATTTCTGCTATTTCCCCCCCCGCCCCCCCCACTAGAGAGAAGGCTATTCTCTTATGCTCTTTTGCTCCTTTTTAGGTTATTTTCTTGTGTTGTAGCTTTCTAGAGGAATTTGTAGCAATCTGCTTTACTGGATAAGGATTTAGTGAGTTTTTAAATAAATTGCTGAGTTTACCCATTATTTCTAAACCTTAGTGAAAGAAGTGCAACTGATCTTTTTAGAATAATTCTGGTTTTGTGAGTTCTCAAAGATTATTTGTTTCAGATAATTTATTCCTACTTACATCAGCTAATTCTTCCTTTTTTATTTTTGGTGAATTGAACACAGTATGCTAGAGATCTGATATGCAGAGCCTGAAACAGTAATTACAGAGTCACTGTGTGGAGCCTTGTGAGATGATGCCCTTACTGTGAAGCATTCTGTTTTGTCAATAAGCTTACATCAGTACTTGGCAGGTCATTTCTGCAGTTTTAATGTTTCAGAATATAAACTAGACAAAGTCAGTAATATCAAATTGGAGCTGCTTTGCATCTGAAATTGACAAATCCTATTTTGAAGGCATGCATGAACATGAGGATCAAATTTAGCTTTTAACATTTACATTTTTTTTCCAATGGGGAAGTATCTGATCCACTTCTAATTTACCTGTTGTTGATTTCCTGAATCGTCCCTAATCCCTTACAGCTGAGATGTCCTCACCATTGGAGAAGCAATTAACAAAATCCCTGACTAGAGTGTATGAAGCATCTGTTATGGAAGCATAAAAGGTTAGCCTAAATCCCAGCACACAGATGTCGGACTAGAACAAATCAGCATGGAGAATTACCTGGAGGCACCACAAGGTTAAGGTGGAGCATATGTATGGTTAAAAGGTTGTTTATGACTAGCAGAATTAATTTTTCAGGATGAGAAGGTCAGACATGCAGAAGTGAAGAGTGTCTGTTAGCAGAGATTGTTTTAGGCTCTGGATTTCACCTGGCAAACACCACGGTAGATTTCATTGGTATGTCCAAACTGAACAATTTTAAGTAAAGTCTTGTGATTACAGAGATGCTACTAAATGTCCTCTCTGGAAGGACTTATGCTTATCAGTCAGCTATATTTTAAGGTAGGTTTTCTCCTAAATCTGTTTTGTACCAGGTTCAGTGGATTGAACCTAGAAGAAAGCTATTTCCTCTTTCCCTAACTAACAGTATAGGTGGTTTTAATCCTTCAGAATTAAGTCCTTCAGCTTGTCACATCAATGTAGGATGCTTTTGTATCAATGTGCAATAAACTTTTTGTCTAATTTAAAAATATAGATACTGTAGTCTCTGTATTTGTTATATCTGACACTGTCTTTGTTTAACTAATCAAGTATATAGATACATGAAAATTGTAAAATATTGGAAATTTTCAGATTGGATCTTCATACAATGCAAACAAGCATTGTTCTGCTGCCGCTGTTGATTCAGGGAGGTATACATTACCACGTTCTTACTTCTGGCTGTTTCCTAGGGTAAAGTTTAATTCCAGGAAAGTTGGGTACTCTCCAGAGGATGTGTGCTAGTGTGTGACTTTGTCCAGAATCTGTTCTAAATTCATTCTATTTTGTACTCATCATTTGCATGCATGTTTTTCCAAGTGTAAACACTCATGTATTAGCCTACGTATGCTAGCACTGTTGGAGCTGGCACAACAAAAATGTGAATATGCTGGAAGGAATTCAGAAAGAAAAGCTACCAAAGAGATTGGAGATTGAAAGGACCAATTAGTGGGAAAAGATTAAATTGTTTGATTGTGCCCTTCTCATGCATGCAAATTTCAACAGAAGATTATTTGTTTGGTTTTGGAGGCAGTGAGGGACAACAGCCGAAAAAAAGAGAGATGTAGTAGTCAGGGAAATAGTAACTAAAGGGATATGATAACCATCTCATGTGCTTGAATAGACAAGAAATTGAAAATGTGGTTCAGAGCAGCATAATGAAAAAAAAAGTTAACTAGAAAAATTAACGATAGAAATAAAGATGATGAACAGCAAAAAAAAAAAAAAATAATAATAATAATAATAAAAGACATCCATGACTGACATTCTTAGAATGTGGAACAGTGGTCTCAGAAAAACTACAGAGAACCCATTGCTGGGTTAATTAAAAACTTAATTATACCAAGCATTAGAAGATGTGAAGCAGAGAAAAGACAGGCATTTGGGAAGAATGGACTAACGGACCATGGATATTCTTATTTCTGATCTGCACATATGCATGTGTGAGGAAGGTAATTCTTGAAAAGGATAGATCTTGCTCATGGAGTTGTTGCCTAAAAAATGAACTAAACTTCAGAATGCCCAGAGGTGGAAGCATAAGGGCTTTATCCTCATCCTAATTTTGTAAGTCTATTTTGTTCATGTTGTCAAGTACTTTATTGCAGTTTGAGTCAGTTGTTGACTGTGCTTTTCAGTAAGAATTATGCTTTGGGTTGGAAAGGACCTGAAAGATCACCTGCCAGGGGCAGGGACACCTTCCAGGACCCATGTTCCATTTGGGTGCATGTCTACAAGCACATGGCCTATCCAGACATCTTTGGTCATTCCCTCCTAAATACTTGGGTATCAGGACTGATATGTTCCAACCTGTTTTACAAATTAATTTTGTTGCGCGCAAATCTTACTGCTTACATTTGAAGTTGATATTGCTTGGGAACCTACTATGCTCTGAGTGGGTAAGATTGTTCATATGCAAGCAGAGAGTGTTTCAACTGTTCTTGCTGTTTAAGTGCCTGTTTGATAAGCATCCCTCGTCAGATGACAAATGCATATATATTGCTGTATCTCATCCCTGCTCCAGCTACTTTTTGACTTACATGGAGGAAACAAACTAACAGACATTTCCTGTTATTTTTGCAAGTTGGTTCAGATTCCCTTGGCATCACTCTTGTAGCACACAAGGGCCTTAGCAAAGGCCTAAACCTTAACCCATACTGGAGAAAAGCACTGAGCCCCTGGAAACATTGCTTTTGGTTAGTACTGTGTATGTAGTTCAGTGGGCTTCTGGATTGAGCCTGCTTTCTTTCTTACATAGAATTGCAGGTATTCCAGACTTGAAATATTTCAAGTGAGAAGTTTGGCTGTGATTTTTCTTGTGGTATGGTGTATATGGTTTTTACCTAGTCATCTGGAAATAATTTCTTTGTTCTAATGTATCACTTTTTGCCCTGCTTTGAATGAATAGAAAAAAAAATCAGTATGTCTTATGACCTTGATTATGAAAGCTGAGTTGTTTACTTTCATTACTTTATGCTGTGTTTAGTTCATTATATAAGCCTTTGACAATTGCATGGATTTTTTTTTTGGATACTTCACTTCTTATATACTGCCCATAGATAGCTCTTTTACCACAAAATGCAAATTCCCCTCTTGAAGCAACAAAAGGAATGTCAGCATCAATAATGAAGCGACTGGTTATTAGATTTGCATACCAACTGATGTGTTTGGAGGGTTTAGATTATTTTATTACTTCTTTCTCCTGAAGGTTAATGCTCTGGTTAGACAACCTGTTTATCACTGCTAATATGTCCCGTGGTTGATTGAGTTACCTTATCAACATTTCAGATTTCCTTTTTCCCCTTTCTTTAGGGTATGGCTGCCTTTTAAAAATGGGCTGGGGGGGTGGGGGGAACAGAAATAAAACAAAACTCTTAAGATTTATTCCTTTAAAAGATAAAGACACCCTATTTGCATTTAGTCACTGTTTCTGAGTATCTGTAGTTCAGATTTTCAGTCCATGATTGTGCTAGTAGTCTCTGAACTCCCACCTTTTCTTCGTCTGATTGTCAGAAGTTTGCCACGCATATCAAGTTGCCACGTGCTAGAGAAGAAACTGTATTTTGACAGAATTAGCATAGACTTTTTTAAGAGCTTGCTCTAAAGTTTGCTAGCAAAGAAGAGGAAAGAATCAAGTTTCAATGCTCTGTCACTTTGTATTGAATTGTATTTCATTTACTTCCTGTTTTCATCTTCTACAGATAAAATTTCTACCTCTTTGTCACATGAGCTCTGTGTGTGTTGTTTATACCCTTATATCACAAAAGGACACAAAGGAATCACTTTGCAAAATGTTTGTCATCTCTGGAGAGAGCATTATGATGGTAGATGAGTCTTGCAAGGAGTGACTTATTTTATATAGATTTACTCAAAAATATCAACAATAAGTTTGAAATAGCCATATTTTCTATCTGTCCAATGCATGTTTTGCACCTTCATGCCCATTTATTTTATACTGCTTTAGACTGCTCACTAGTACTAAATTTCAATGAGCCTTTTCAGTGAGAGCTGTACATAAGTAGTGTATAAACTAAGCTGTGATTTCACCAGGTTGCAGAACCTCCTTGACATCAAGATCATCATTTCCTTTGTATTTAAGTGCAGCCAATCCCTGTGTTCATGTTCAAAGGGACATGGAAAAGTTGGAGTAGGTGGATTTTGGGATCTGTTGCTTTCGTAAAATGGTTTGGGTTGGAGGGGACGCTAAAAATGACCCAGTGTCAACCCCCCTACCATGGACAGGGATGCCACCCACTAACTAGATCAGGTTCCCCAGGGCCTCATCCAGCCTGGCCTTGGACGCCACCAGGAATGGGGGCATCCAACATCTTTTCTATTTACACAGTAATCAGCAAGAAGATTAATAAAATAACTGCTATTTTTTTTGAAGTTTTGTGGTGTCCTTTTGAAGGAGGCAAAACAAACCACCACCACCACACACAAAAAAAACAACCAACCACCAAGAACCCTGCAAATAAAAACATACAAATTCCCCTAACAGGAGAGAGAATTTGAAGAAGAAATGTAGTCAACTGGTTTGAAATATAACTATATTGTGGTCAAGCAACTTAAATGAAAATGTTGTATTTCTTTTTTTCAAAACTTTGCATAATCAATGTTCATTAATGTTAACTATATATAAATAAGCAAACAATACACAGCTACGTTTCTGGATTTGTGTTCTGTTGGATCTTTTCAACTGCTGACTCTTAATATATATGTATATATATAATAATTAGAGTCTCCTCCATATTTTTATAACAGTATCAAACTTGCTGAGTGTTAAGCACCTATGAGGAACAGATGTACCTGCTTTTCATAATCTTGGTCTCTTAGCTGGTGTTCCAAGTGATATCAGGATGTTAGCTTAGTAGTTGATTGTATTTTTGTTTACACTTACTGCCATGCTAAGTACATCTGTTATAAACAGTAGTCTGACAAAGGAGGTGTCAAGAAGTGAAATACTGTAAGAATCAAAATTGACGCTGTCTTTCATCAGTGTTGAGACTGTCAGAACTTGTACAAGCCAGCTCTAACTATCCACAGCAGGCAATCTGGTGCCAGCTTGCTGTTAAATAACCAACATTTAAAAAGAAATAGTGTGTAGATGTACTGTGTGGTTTAAAACATCATGTTAAGCATCATTAAAACTGAGTCTCCTTAGCCTTATTTATTTATTTATTTTTTTTAAAGTCCTTTCTCTCTCCTCTATAATAAGACATTTCTCTCTGACTGTTTCAATTAAGGCTCTAACAATACAAATAAAATGCCTCCTAATTCAGTACCAGACTGGATAACCACTGTTACTGTGAAGTTGCAAAGGCAGGTGGAAAAAACACATGAACATATGAACTTAAAACCCCCTATCTAAGCAGTAATAATAAGCATCAGATGGCTGTATTTCGTTGGATTTCTCAAGTCCGTCACCCCTGTTAAAGTTTATATTTGTAAATGTTTCAGTATCTGTGGTTCACTGATTGTGGTTCAGCTGCACTCTCCTTTAACTCATTGGCGCCAAGGTTTTAGGATTCACAGAAGCCAATGTGCTGACCAAGTTTCTGCCTAAGCTGATTTGATTGAGTGATGTTCAATTGCAAAGTGATGGTGAGGTAGTTCTTAATTGGGGGTGGTGGTGGTGTGTGCACATATGTTTGGACAGTGTTAGCAGCAACCTTATTCTGTTAGAGATTAAACAACTATTTCCATTTCCATTTTTTAATGTGTTCCTATAGTACATTATCTGCGCCTGTGTGGAATCCCACAGATTTCCTTCTGTTTGATTAAACTTGCAGCACTGAAGCCTTTATAATTGGATAGAGAGGCTAAAATGAACTTGTCCAGTTACATTCTGGGAAGTACCAGGGATTAATTATAAAAACAAAAGGGTAATTGTATGCTAAAAATTTAGGAACTCTCAGACACAACCTCAACATGCTCTTGAAATACTATGACAGAGTCCTAACAATGGGGATAAAAATACTAGGTACAACATGTAAAACATCTGTAAACTTGACTTGGTGTGACTGAAAGGATGAATGTCCTGGACATAAGCAAAGAGCTGTTTTGTTATGCTGTAAATCAAAAATAAAATTGTGAATGAGATTAAACACTGCCAACAGTGGGTACCAAGTGCACGAAGGAGAAGATTGTGATATCACCCTCAATCAATGAAATCATAGTCACAGAAATTATGATTGCTCTTTAAGCTTTTTATTTTGCATTACATTCATTACAAATGAATTATTTTTTTCTAAGCTAGGTGAACCTGGTTACTACTGATAATATTTAAGTTTTCATCTTTTAAAATGTAATACCCTAAAAGATAGTTATACATATGAACTCCTAAGAATTCATCCATGGTGTTTCTGTGAGTTCCAGCCCAGCTACTGTGAGAATAATGATGAATAACAAGACTCTTGAATAAAATTAAATATAAATTACTTTTTTTAAAGCTTTTAGCATTGCTGGCTAGGAATGGTGATGTGCACTGACGTTACTAAACACCGTTTTTCTGACCTTAGGGGGCGCTGCCCTTCCTGCTGATGGAGGCATGATGCTTCTGAAGCAATTCCCCTGAGTCAGTGGTGCCTCTTTCATTTTGAAGGTCCAGGATAAAATACCTCTTGAGATAGTCCTTGTTATGCTTTGGTTGGGGGGACTTATGGCGTAATATCATAATCAAGCTCCTAAGTCATGCAATTTAATATTTGCAGTCTATTAATATTCATATAAAATTGTTAATATGTAACAGCAGATCTCCTCAAAGTAGGGTGTCAAAAGCTCCAATAAATATAAATGGCATCAGATTCAGTATGGGTTTACATGTGATGTTTTTACATTTTTTACAGTGTAAGTGTAGTCAATGACACCTTGTTAATACTATGTTTGGTGCTGTTGTGAGTTAGTGGTTGTACTGCACATACATTTTGATGACTATTTGTCTCTATTATGAAAATAAAGATTTTAAAAAAATTTTAGGCTTTTTAAAATGCAAATAATTTTCATTTTAGGCAATGTAGCATAAGCTTAATTATTGCTTCAGTAATGTCTTTGCTTGTGTCTGTTAAAATGCAAATAATATTGTCGAGAAGAATGAATGGCATCATATACCCACAATAGATTTCACTGCAGCCTATAGCAAGTGTTTTAGATCATGTTATTAAAAGCTGAAAATGTATCGATTTCTTGTGGTCTCAGAAGGGCAACGCATTTTCTCCTGTTCTAAGTAAAAATAAACCAATAAATGGCTGCATTAATGGCACTATTACTGGGTAGCAGTAGTATGTTTCTTAACGTCTCAGGCCTCAATCACGCAATCACTTACTCATATGTTTTACTCCAGGCAGCTTCACAGACTCATTATACTCAATTGGGTTATTTGTCTCAGAAATGAATTTGCTGAAATCAGCCTTGGTTCAAGTCACCCATTCATTTCTAAGTGAATGTGAATTTGCTGTGCATTCTCCCACGTGCCTGGTGACAGGACGAGGGGGAATGGGCTAAAGTTGAGCCAGGGGAGGTTTAGGTTGGATATGAGGAAGAACTTCTTTACAGAAAGGGTTGTTAGTCACCGGAATAGGCTGCCCAGGGAAGTGGTGGAGTCACCATCCCTGGAGGTCTTTAAAAGATGTTTAGATGTAGAGCTTAGGGATATGGTTTAGTGGGGACTGTTAGTGTTAGGTCAGAGGTTGGACTCGATCTTGAGGTCTCTTCCAACCTAGAAATTCTGTGATCTGTGATTGCGAGTAGTGCAAATTACTATACAGTGCCTTACTTCCAGTGAACTTTAGACTGCCTTCATTATTAAGCAGATTTATATTTTATCTTTTACAGCAAGATAAGTAACATATGCCAACAGTGCAAAATCACAGCATGACTAAGAGTTGGTGGTTTCTTATACTAGTTATCTAGTCTGTCGTACCCATGTATCTCACTCCTTCCACCCCTCATTCCTTCCATATGTGACCTTGTCTAGTTTTCCTTCTGAAAAGCTAGAGAATCTTGTCTCCTTTGGGATTGTATAACAGAATAGATAAGATTTCCTTGGCACTAAAGATATGTTGTGAAATGACTCTAAGAGAAACTGGAAACAATTGAGATTGGTTTTTATTTATTTATTTTAATGCAATATAGGTCTCTTGATATCTGTGGAAATAAAATAGATCTACAAATTTATTTTCACTTCTAGGACACTTTAGTAAACTTTAGAAATATGGACTGATAATTTTTGCGTGTACTGAAACAGAAACATGGTGGTAATGGTTATGGAGGAAGGCTGCAACTTCATTTATACCTTTGTATCCAAGTGGGATGTACGCTCCAAATACCTGTCAGGATTGCTTCAAAGATGTTTTAATGGTTCTTGATTTATTAGGAAATTTTTGATAAGTATGAAGGCCAGACCCCCATCTTCAGTTCTACCTGGTGAACTTGACTAGAAGCCCCATAATCAGGAATAACAGAACAGACAGGAGCAATGAGAGGAGCTGCATAAGATGCATTCTTTCCTACTTCAGCCTCTGACCAGGAAATTTATTGACTTACAAGGGTTTGTTTGACACTTTCTAACCTACCAGACTTACTGGAACTCTCCCACTATGCAAGAAGTGGAACCTAAATCCCAGACCAGACCTCTGGATGCCAGGTGGCACTTTGCCAGTCTTATTACATGAGGAAAACAAACAAAAAAATCTCCTTTAGATTCCAGAACTGTCAGAAAAAGCAGTGCCTCCCAGCATGGGAGTCAGCTTTTGAGACAGAGTTGTATTCCCTGTTCAGAAGTCTTGAACACAATAACTGTATGTGCAGGCAACAGAAAGGAGATGACCTTTTCTGCTTGGATGCAGAAAGGAAAAGGCATGGAGAGGAAAGAAGGGAAAAAGTTTGTCATGCTGAGCATTCCCTTACCTGTTCCCAGCCAAGAGGTCTTTGTGGCTCCACTGCTGCCCCTGTAGTTCCAACACCACCAAAGTTGCACCTCAGCTAGTGAACTGACCACAGAGGAAATGAACTTTTTAAAAGCTGACTTGTATTTGAAATGATAGCATATGAGTAAATGTGCTTTAGAGACACAAACAGTCTCAGCACAGGTGTGCTGGGCATTTGATTGTCTACATAAGCAGCAATTAAGGTATAGCTTAATTTTTGCAGATAGAGCAGAGATGAACTGAAATAATATTAGTACTTGATATCCACTTATTCTTACTGAGTTTCCTCCATCCATAAATGGAGGAATAATAAGAGTAAAAATCATGTGAACTCTTAAGGTGACACCTTTGGCTGAGCTTTTGAATGTATTTGTTCTTTAATGGATCTAAGCACTGCCATAGACTGGTTGTTCAACAATAAGATAAGGATTGCACCTGTTATTTTTCTAGACCCTGGTGGAGGGTGATTTTTTTTTTTTTTTAAAGTAGGAGTGTACATGTCTCACATTATTTCACCTCTCTTGCACGCAATAAGTACAGTCAGATTTGTTAACAATGGGTTAATGCGGAAGTGACAGGGCCTTTATTTACTGAATTTTGTTTTCGGATATCCTTACTCCTGAATTTACAGCTTTATCATGCTGATGATCAGAATGTTCACAATTAAAGTGCCTTAAAATAGAACTACACTACGGTCACTAGAAAAAAATGAAGCTGAAGATGCATACCTTTAAAATTCCTAGATGACTAGAAGATGTTTTAGACTGAAAGTCAAAATCTATTTTAAATCTCATGTATTAAATTTGTGTTAGGCCATTTAGGAATACTAGAGATTAGAAAGCTAAAAAGATCTTTCAGGAATTGTGTTTTTAAGGGGTTATTTGCATTGATGATCATTAGAAAAATAGCATTCTTCACTTAGGTCTAATGCCATGATTTCCCAAACTGGTTTGTATATTTGGACTCCTATGTCCTGTTAACATTAATAGTGGCTATGCACAGATTTAAACTTCATATATATTCTTAGAAGTACATAATTTAGAATAGTTGTATAGAATATCTAGTATTTTAGCATCAGATCCGCATCAGATCCACTAGAAAGATTTCTGAATGAATGTACAGAAGAATATGATCATAATATAGAAGGACTTGCAAGAATCTCAGTACCTTGAATTTCCAATAAGTTTTTCCAGCTTCTTTACAAATTATTACTATAGGTAATGAGTATATCAATAACATACCTTTGCATGCTGCCATGGAGGATCTGAAGTATGGTATTAATGTCCACAATGGGTCTTCTGAAAAAATGTGGAACAAAGTAACTAACAATCTGACAAACTTAATATGATATATAGGTGCTAGAGTGACAGCACACTAATGGGCTGTAGGGAAATGAATAATACTAGTTAATTAGCAGATTGATTTCGTTACTAGGTTTGCAGAAGAGCTGCAGAGAGATCTAAATATTCCACTTATGTGGCTTATATCTTCTTCTGTTTAGAGTCTAACAATATTAATCAAAGTGGGGTTATAGTGAATGTTAAACAGTGACAGCTCCAGGTCAAAACTCTAAATAGGATGCACAAATCCTTCTTGGATGTTCTCTCTAGATGTTCATGTGTATTGATTGACTGAAGACATTTTCAGAAGTGTTTCTCTTCAGCTGTATCTTCCAGATATTCAACAAAAAGCCAAGCTAAATTAAGTCTTGATGGAAGGTGCCGTACTAGCTCCTCATCATCATAGTAGTTGACATTCATATCCAATGCACAAAAATCTCGTACTTTAATTACTTTGTGCATAAATCTATGTTATTTTCAAAGAAATATGATGCTTCTTTTTAGGTCATCATAAGCATGTCTATTTAAGTGCTTTAATGTGGATAAGGAACACATTTGTGAAGGGAATCCCTTAGTTGTCTCCGCTGCCTGTCCTCTGGTTTGTGTTATGTTGCAGGGTGTCAGAACTGTCCTTTTGGATAATCCTAAACTGGAGGATGCACTCAGAAGAGCTTTTAGTGTGCCCTAATGGCTAAGAGGCACACACTTCATGGGACCAGATTAGAGCTAAACTCAGAATAAAATAAACTGTTTTGTTCTTCATTACATGCTAACTTGCTCTTGATATTTGCTCTTTCTGGACTGTACCATTTACTGATACAGATAGCCGCTGATGACTGTAAGATTTATTAGCTATATTAGCTCTAAGATCAGAGTTGATTTTTAGCCAAAAATGAATGCCAGATGAGAGTTTCAGCTTGAACTGTAGTTTCTGGCATGAACTAGTAGAGTTCAGGTATTCGTCAGGTATGGCAAATGAAGGGTAACAGAAAAGGCAAGTGGGTGAAAGCAGTACAGACCTTTCCACTTCTTCACCTTCTTGTCTGCAGCAGACCTAGAGTCTGTAAAATCTGTAACAGTTCCACAGTAGCATTTTTGTTTGTTTACCTGCCATATATTGTGGAAATGGATGATGGAACGATGTCATTTCCAATGCTACTTTGTAGGAGAAAGGTAGTGCTTGGTGGAGGAAGTTGTGTCAGTCAACAGCAGTACTTTACTGGCAGATAAAATTTTATAAATCTAGTCTTACACAAATTTTATTTTTTTGCAGAAGGAAGTCTGGAAAAAGCATTATCTGACAAAAAAGAGCTGTCCTACGGTGAAACAGTATGTAACTGATTATATGTTTTCATTTTAATGAATGATAATGTAAAATGTTACATTTATGAAAGAATTTTAAAAGCTATGGTTCATATCAGCTCAGTATTACTTTACTTAGCTATACTTGTAAGGCCACGTTTTCTATAAAGTGAGTCATTCACCATCTGAAACAAATCCGTAAGAATTACCATAGATCATTTCAATAAGTTTGGTTAAATCCAAAGAAAAATAAAATGTTAAAAATATATGCTTATTTTGAAAATGTCTCTGAAGACAAGAAAAATAACTGATAATTTTATCAATATAACATTTAAGGAAAGATAAAATTTCCAGAAAAAAATCATGCAAGTATGGGGGAAGCTAACATCACGTATGTCATTTAAGTGTGTTCCTCTTCCCTCACTGTTGCTAACACCCTGCCCCTCATGCCTCCCTTTTTTCTGGAACACGAAACTGGGAGTAGAAATAATACCTTTATATCTTTAAAGAACTAGGCATGAATGTTATCAAACACACTCATTCACTTGGTAGAAGGGCTTGTCACTAAACTTTCCTTAGGCTTATCATCTTTTAGAGAGGTGTGGTTGTGTAGCTTAAGGAGTGGAATAACTGTGTTACCTGACAATACTTGACAATATTGAATCTGTTTTTAGAATGTAATATTTTAGTACAGGTTTGTGGAACACTAAATTTCAGGCAAAAAGTAAAAAAGCTGACCAATAAGGTGGTATTTGCTGGAATTAGTGATTTAAACAAATTCTCACCAAATGTGAGAATACATGCAAAGCATAGTTGCATTGTTGTCTTCCCTGGCGAGAGAAAATTATGGTCTTTTCTGTTTTTTTTTTTTTTTTTTTTTTTTTTTTTTTTTTTTTTTTTTTTAACATACACAAAACTCCAGACTTTTTCTTTTACAGCAATTAGTGATGATGCATGGACTGAACTGCTAAGTATTCATGACTAATTTGGATAGACAGGGTTGTCCCTTGCTAATCACAATGAATATTGGCCTGTCCATAAAGACCAAGGAGTGATGATATCAAAGAGAACAGTCAGCTATTACCAGGGCAAACTCTTGGCCATGAGCTTTTGCAGATGATAATATGAAATGACAGAGATGAAATTAAAAGCAGTGTTAACTACCCAGGAGGCAGAAAAACACAGAATTGTTTCTCTGCAGTTATTTGTGTACTGTACTACATTGAGACGATCTTTTCCAGTTTTATTATATGCATTTTGAATGTACAAAATGCTTGAAGTGTTTTTTATATGGTGGTGACTGTATCAAGTTTCTGGCTCTGGCGGCACAGAGAATCATTTCACAGAGTGTTGGTGTATATTGCACTGGACAGTACTGCATTTAATATGGGGGGTAGGAGGGGAAACCAAACTTTTTTTTGTTTGCTGTGGTGTGGAATGCCCAACATAAAGGAGAAAGGGTGTCCACTAATAAGGTTTAATGCTTCTGTCATCTCCAATCTGTTCCGTTTTCAGAGTATTATTAATGTGAGTGTCCGCACTGGGGAAGTAGAGCAGTTGTTTTCTACAACATTTTACCCCTCTGAAGTCTGCAGTAATCTTGCTGGTTTACTAATGATCATATTTTGGGAAAGGTTTTACAAAAATCTTCATTTCTGTGACACGCAAACCCCTTCTGAAATTACGGATGCTGTTGAGAACCTCTTGATGTTATCAGGCTGTGGACAGCATAAAACTAAAGGAAACTTCTTGACCTTTGCACAGATCCTCAGGGATCCATTTTGATTTAGGGAATTAATTGCCTGTTTTCTCTGAAGAGAATTCTTTGCAGGTATGAATTCTTGAAGTAGGTCTGCATTTGTAGTCCCTACTGTGATTCTCTTTCATGCAGATGTGCATAGCTTGCCTTGGAAAGCAAGTCTAAGTCTGACCCTGTGCTGTGTTTTGTACTAGCACAACCACAGAGCTAGCAGAGCCTCAGCTGAATAGCTGTTTCAGGCGTGTTTGTAAGACGATGACTGCAGTGTGGATAAATCTTAAGAAGTAGCCTGTCTCCTAGTGACAAATAGTTGATGACTGAATCCAAGGAAGAGCTTACTGATAAGTGACTGCATTTTAGATTGATTAGAAGGATGTAATATATCATTAGATGTTGGTCTCTCAAGAAGTAAGATCTTCCATAAACATTAGGCCAACAAATTAAGTTCACAGAGAGTAAAAGATTTAGTTTCAGGCCCTTTGAAATGCTTGCTATTTTTGGGTTAGGTGGTGAGATGGAAGAAGTTTGTAGAACATGGAGGTGTGGCAGGAAAAAGGATCTGATGAGAGTCAGAGGACGAAAACATCATACTCTGCTGTTTCTGAGAGTTTCACTTTCATTTAAATGCCTTTGATAGCTTATCTATTGCAAATGTCTTATTTCCATATTTGCCTCTCATGTGCAAGGCAAATGTGATATTTCCCAATTGTTTTCTGTGTGTATTTAGCTCTCCCATAAGCTCAGAAAAGTGGTGACATTTTCAAATCATCCTTTATCTCCTTGATTTTTTTTTTTTATTTGCAATTGCTTGTCCAGCATGTTAACCAGTGACTGTAAAATTGCAGTCAAAAGTTCATTTCCTCCTCACAACTTTTCTGTAAATTAATGGATAACCTTCACTAACCTCAGTCCTTTCTATCTTGTATAATTTTATTCATTTTAAATGCTCAAGCACTTCCCCATGTTGTAAAAACCAAAGGTCATTATTTTTTAACAATGTAGCATTTCCTTTTGTAAATACTGAATTATACTGCTGTGAGGAAATCCCGTATGTGCTTAAAATAGCACAAATTTGGCTTTTATTAGTGTTAATATAGGAAAAATTGAGGGGTAGAATGCTGGTGAAATAGGCAAGGATTTACGATGAAAGAACTGAGTCATGTGGCTTGAATCCTGTCAGACTGCACATCACTAATGCCATCCTTTACATATATCCATCAAAAAGAATCTTTTTTTTTTTTATTTTATTTTATTTTTTTTTTTTTTTTAATTGGTTGTTAATGGTGACTTGGACTTCCAACCCCTTTTTGTTGGTCACGTTGTACACTAAACAGAATGGAGCACTCCTGCATGGTCATCTCCGCCAGCTGCAGGGCAGTCTCTGCCCTGCTCCCTCTTCTCTGGCCCTGTTGCTCACAAGGCTGTTTCTCACACATTTTTCCTCACTGCCACTTGGTGGTTTTGCCCTTTTTTAGCACTTTCTCTCACAGCTGCAGCCATCTTGCATGCTGGGCCCATGGCTGCCCCGCGATGGGGCTGCTGGAGCCAGCTGTGTCCAGCATGGGGCCTCTCTGCATGAATGCCACCCCTGCAGTCTCCCACCACCCCTGCAGTCCCCCACCAAAACCCTTACACCTGAACCCCCTACAGATATGTTCTGGTGAGTTTGAAATGATATTCTGTAGCTTTTTAGATAAGGTGTCTGGTATATTGAAATTTGACTACCATTTGCTTTCGTCTTTCTTTCACTGTCATTGGTAAGATACAGGACAAGAGAAACGGGTGGTTTTTGATTCCTCAGTTTCAGTGAAGACAAACCAATTTATTACTGAATCTGTCTTCTCACAAAATGCATACTTCTGTTGTTGTAAGGAATGTGTGAAATTCCTTGAAATTTTATTTTAAATACAGTTTATGGATCTGTAACTAGGTCTTGTATCTGTTTTTTTTTTTTTTTTTTTTTTTTTTTTTTTTTTTTAATATGCAGACAAAATCTGGTGCTTAAACCTAACCTCTCATGGGACACCTTGCATTAATTTACCTCCATTGGATCTGGTTAGCCTTGGGCCAGTCTTAGTTTTTCTATGCTTCAACTTTTTTTCTGTAAGGGGAGAATAATAAATGTCTTTAAACTCCCAGCCTCTAGTGCTGAAAAGAGTTACCATGCTAAAGGTTGTGATGTTGTAATAATGAGGGGAAAAAGGAAAGGAAAATAGGTAAGAATCCAAAATGGCACTAATTTTATCCTGAAAATGCTGCAATAATTAAACATCAAAATGAGGCCTGTGGTCACCAGCAGAATACTTAGGCATGCAAGAACTCAGGATCTGGCCCATATATGCAGAGCACTGTCACTGTCTTTACAAAAAAATAAAAATATTTCTATGAAGCCATCAATCCATGTGACTTTTCTGTGAACACTAAAATAATAATGTGAACAGACAACCCATTTTTGGGGCACGTTTCTGGAGAACAGTTGTTTTCTTAAATGAAGTTCATTAAAAGTGAGTGGTTTGCCAGGAGTTGTCTTCCTCTGGCAAGCATGAGCCATACGCATGGAAAGCCAGCAGCACATTTGTAACCCCTTTGACCCTCACCAGTTACTAAACTAGTGTAGGTTCTTCAGGCTATCTTATCCTTTCATTTTGATTTAAGCCTGTAATGTCACTGACATATGTCCACACATCATTTTATATAAAAGAAGAAAAAATGTTTGGCTGTGGTTAAGAGACTGTGCCCATGTTTCAGAGGAATGTTTGTTCCTCTCATACATTTGACTGGAATATAAATGATACTGTTGGCTTTGTCCTCAGGTCTTTAATATTCCCCTCCCAAACTACCCACCCCCAAAAAACAAAACACCACCACCTTGCTGGAACGTCTATAATGAGCAGTCCCAAAGCATTTTTGTTTAATTATTCAGAAAGTGATGAAAAGCGTATATTTCACAAAGGAAGCTTCCAAAACCTGGGACTGAGGACAGGAGACAAGCATGAATTAGTGCTGGAGGGAGACAACATGGTTGTTGCATATTGTTCCTGTTTTGTTGGTCTCCCTCATGAAAATGCTACTGTCTCCTGCTAGACGGAAACATGTCCATACCAATGCTAGCTTGCTAGATGAGAGGTTCCAGCAGGATGGCTCATCCTTTATCATACTGCCAACTGCAGGGTTTGCACAGGGATGGAGCAAACCTGTTACCTCCTTGTGGGAGGAATAGATGAAGAAGGAACGAGAGAGGAAGCTGTGCACCTGGCAAGTCTTAAGTAGATAAGAGACAAAAATCTGCATTCAGGTTAAGGCACAAAGAGAGTTAGTCAAATCTCTTGGTGATTTTTGTTCCCTTCACTTGCCTTTCAAACTTGATAACTCTGCTTAGGCATTTACAAGGAATGAGGTGGCCTCTGAGAGAGATGCAGCTGGGGCAAGCAATTATGGACCTAGAAAATGAAAGTCTGCCAGCACGCAGTCAGCTTGAACTGCCTGAGAGTGGTGAGGAATGAGTGAACAAGTGCCCTTTCTGTTCCACTTTTCTTTCTACCCTTCCTTACCAGGCTGTAGGAACATAAAGATGGGACAGCCTCAGAAAGGGAAAGTGTTCATGTTTCTGTCATTGCAAATCTGCTGTAAGCCAGCTGAAGTAGAATAGAATAAACACAAGAGCTGACAGCTTTCTGGAGACTGCTGTTTTAAATGCTGGACTGGCATACCTGCTTATTTGGATTGTAAATTTTCACTGTCCTAATTGAAAACAATATAAAATACAACAAAATAAAACCCAGTTATGATTTCATGGTAGAGATGACTTTAGAGCTGTTTTAAGATGGTAGCTATCATTTTGTCTCAAATGCAGCACACAGAAGAGCTGAATATAAATAGTGCTGCACCCAGCCAACATTTTACAAAAGCAGGCGTTCTGAAACATCAATGCAGGATCCTTTTTTTTTTTTTTTTTTTTCTTTGCTAGACAGCTGGCTCCAATCTGAGCAGCAATTTGTTACCTATTAGTGAAGTCATCTTGCTCTTGGCTGTACCATAAAGAACTTATTTGACTCTTCTTCAGAAATAACAGTTATTGCTAGCCCCTTTTATTGATAGTACAATATATGGTGGTAATAGCCATGTAGCAGTTGAAGAACAGCTCTTTGTGACACTTTTGATCCATTGTCCCAATTGTGGCTATAATGAGAAAACCAAACAAACTAAATACTGATGTGGAATAGAAATTAAGGCTAAGGAATGAAGTAACACCAATGTTATGCCATGTTTGAATTTATTTTCAGTAACATTGTAGTGCTAGTATAAGCAAAATGCTATCAAGATGAACATGATGAAAACACTTTTTTCCTGGTCTTTTCAAAATAATCAAATAGGAAATCTTGACTGGGAAGAATGACTAATGGGCCACCTGAAATCTGAAAAATATCTTACAAGAGCATGTAATCCCCATTCACAGTAATGGACATAACTGTTTAGCATTTCCTGGCATTGGCTCACTGCTTAAGGCTCATTTTTATTTTTATTTTTTATGAGCAAGGCCTGAATAGAAACTGATTGAATTTAGATTTTTCTGATTTATTTATTTAATTATTTTTCCTCCATGGATACTGCACCTGGGATTTTTGAAGGAATAACTCAACTTGCTTTACTCAACTCTTAGGAAACACTGAAGAAGTGTAGGCATAGCTAACATGTGTATGAGGTAAAAATAGAGAAAACAGCTCTGTATGCGTGGTAGGTTCATGAAGAATTTCAAAACCAAAAAGGAGTGATAATTGGTAAAATGTGGCCTTGGCATCCTAAATTACTGTGGTATTGAAAACACAGCAGTATTTTTTCTGTGTGAGCATACAAGAAAGTTGTATAGTCTATTTTTCCAAACTTCGGTTATTTTTGTGAAGTGTAACCTATAGTCTGTTTTTGATTCTATGACAGAGGAAAGAACAGAGGCTGATTAAAAATCTGTAGTAAATGTGTGGTAAGGACTTATTCTCACATTTTATTTAAAGATTTCCTTTCTCAGACAAGTTTTAAAAGAAAGTTCTACACAGCATCAAGGTTTTTCTACAGTCAAGATCTCATCTCTACTGTTATGGTTGAGGTACACCATAATTTATACCTGAAACCACTTGTGAGAGCATGATTTATTTTATCGTGTTTCCTGTGTATTGCTGTCTTGTCAGTTGATGTATTGTCTGTCTTGCTTAGTGAAAGGATACTATCCTCATGTTTGATGAAGACTATGCAAGCACCTAAGAGGGGCATCAGATCCTGCTAAGGTTGCACTTTCTCATCCCACCATTGAAGTAGGAGAGATGTCAAAGCCAATAGAGTTTTGTTCTAAAACACCCACCACAAAAACCAAACATCAATCAGTCTTTATGTCACAAGTGATTTCATTAAGTTGATGATACCACTGATTTGAAATGAGACTATATGAATCAGTATACGCTCCAGTTTCTTAAACTGATTGCAAAATCTTTTTTCCTTTTCAATAAAATGAAGGCATAATTTAAGTTAAATTTGTTATAAATTTGTTTTGTGTTTCTCTAAACACATTTATTTGTGGTGCAGAATTTTCTTTGCCTCTATTGTCTCCTGCAATGACAGAAAGAGATGCTACCTAAGGGAAAGCATGTAGGCTTACTTACTTTCTGCAGTTAATGCCTTAGTGCTGGGAGTTGTATCAGGGACATCAGAGGCTACGTTCCCGCCTTTTACTATTTATTTATATCCTTTTAGTACTTTGAGTCTTGATCTGTGCACCTGCTGTCCCTGAATGTCTCGTTACTTTGTGAACTTCCTGATAGTATCTTCCTACAGCCTCCTGTAAAAGCTAATGCTAGAAATTTAATATCCACTGTGTAAAGTAGTATTTTGTCTTTTTAAAATTAATCCCCTTTTAGTTTCACCAAGTGTCCCCGAGCTGTGGTGTTGCAAAGATGTAAGGAAATACAGTTATTCACGTTGCTTGCATTTTATAAATCTTTATTCTCTTTCCCTTCAACTTTCCTCTCTGCAGCCTTTTTACTCTCTCTTCTTAAGGCAACTGCTCCAACCCTTTAAACATTATAGTTGCCTTCTTTATACTATTCCACTTCCACTGCATGCTACTGAACTGACCTTGACCAGCACTGCACACTTTATTGAAGATGTGGAAACACATGAATCCTTTTGTCTTCTCCTTAGCACGCCCAATACTCTAGGCCCATTTTTTTTTTTTTTTTTTTTTTTTTTTTTTTCCAGCTGCTTCTGAGCCAGCTTCTCCAGAAAGAAGAATTTGGCAAGGGTTGACTCCAAGATGTTTGAGTTCTAATTTTTAGTTCTGAGGTGAGCATTACATTAGAGTGGGTTAGACTATTTTCCCTGAATATGGTCTTTGATAACGAGCTGGTGTCCTACTTTTTTTGCCCACTCACTCATGGTTGCAGTGTCCTGCTGATGTTTCTTGCGATTGGCAGGCTGACCAGCTGAAAGAGCTTAGTCTTATTCTTAGCACCCTTTCACTGGTCACTAATAAATTGGAACTGATTGTTTAGTTAATGTTGAATTTATTGACTGTAGTTGAATAGAAATGGCCCTAGAAGAGATCCTTGGGGACCCCACTGCTGGCTTTTTTTCCATTCAGAAGAAAATGGTCATAAAATAAACTCGGCTCCAATGGCATTTAAGTTTCTTTAATAACTGCTACTACTGTGAATATCTGCAGTATTCTCAGGTGAATTCTATTAGGTCTTCTAGACTTCCTGACATCTGGTTTATAGCTTTGTTCTCCTAGCCGATTTAGCTCCGTAGAGCTTTCTGCTACAAGAAATAATTTGATTCTGAGAACCTCCCCAGCATCTTCAGCAAGGATCACCAGTGCAAATCAGTGATTGAATTCTCTGCCTTGGCAATCACAGGTGCTTCTTTCACACTTTTGTTGTCGAACTATCTCTCTGAGTCCCTTGTTGGCTTCTTCCTCTGATGTATCTTCAAACTTTTTACTCTGAAAACTCTGTGCAAGTTGCTCTTCCAATCTCTCTTTATTCTCCTCTTTTCCAGTCCAGGTTTGTCCTCCCCTGTTTTATAGGCTTTCATGTTTTTCTCAGTTGAGCAAGCTTTCTGTTCCTTAGATGCTGACACTTCCTGTAGGTTGGTGTCTAACATTCTTTCCTGTTGAGGCTTGCTTGGGTTTTAGTCCATATGCAAGACTTACTTATTTTATATTTATTCCATTTACAAATATTTTTGAGTGCTCTGTAATTTATGCAACAGAACTTGAATTGTTACATACTTGTGATATTCTTATTTAATACACATACTTCTTGCTCAATTTAGCTATTTCTGAAGTCATCAACAGACCAGGCTCTTTTGCTGCTCAGTTTGAATCTGAAATCTTCAACTTTAGATGTTTGAGTCCCATTAGTTACATGACTAAGAAGTATTTCTCAAGAACTCTATTCTAAATTCTGTCCAGTCACTTCCAAAATCTTACTGTGCTGAAAATTTTACTTGTGTTGTTAGCACTAGCCTTTCCCATTTGCAGATTCAAATTAGGACTTCTGTTTTTTCCATGTGGCTTGTCATTTATTAAATAATAACTTAAAATGTGTTTTGTCATTCATGCATGGTATGGCTGTAGGTTCATTTAATCTTTGCAGGGGAAAAAAAAAAGTTAGAATAGATTACTTTTTGTTCAAATGTCAGAGGTAAGTGATAAAGTTTAAGCTTGTTCTGTCACTGTATCACTGAGTCCATGTATTTCAATTATTGCAAAAAGTTTTCTTCCGTGAACAAAATCCTACACCTACTAAGTTGATGAGAATTTTGCTGCTAGGAGGATGAATTTTAGCCTGTTGCCTTCCTGTAACTTTTCTTTAGAATGATGCTATCACCTTTTCGTAGCTCGTTTTCATACTGCATATGACAAACGTTCCTCTGTGTATGCTTATCTCATTTAGGGACTTCAGCATTGCTCTCTGGTAGTAATTTCAAGTGTGTGTTCCTCTGTTTGTTTTACATATATACTATTATATTTAGTTGTATATTTCTAAAACTATGATTTTCTACTGTAAAATAAATGCCAGCTGCCATTCTGTCTGAACTCCATAATTTTTCCATTTATTTAGTTTCTATTACTTTATGCTCTCTGTTCTTTTCCCAAATGCTAACTAACGTACCCCTTGTTCCTGAATTGGGATGAGATTGCTTATTGGAAAATGTAGCAGAAAATTGTCATTGCTCTTAGGACATATTGTTTGTTTACAGTAGCATCTTCTATCATCACAAAGCTCTCATTTTGCCATGTTCCAGCAACTTATGTTTTTCTACTGAGCCCTCTGAATACACAGGCAGAAAATACAACATTCAAATACCAGTGCATAAAATTACAAGGTTTAGCAAACAATCCACTGGAGAGGCATCAGGTTATATATTTACCTTAGCTCTACCTCCATTATTTCTGCACTTCCCTCCAAGAGTAATAAAATGTGTTCACTAGGCTTTTTGTATGCAATAAGAATTTTAATTTACTCTGGAGAAAGAGCTAGTTCATAACTCAATAGAACTGACTGGGCTCATAAGTTATTTAGTTTTGCTCCTTGTGATAAAATCAGGACATGAAGCCATTTATTATGTTTTGTCTGCCCTCTCAGCCCTGTAAGTTGACTCAGAGCTAAACAATTAAAGTGGCAAATTGATTTGTTTACAATGCAAATCTGAGCTCGATTGGAAATAATGCAAAAGGCATAACCAATTACATGTTTCATAGGGTAGGTTAGCATGAAATGAAATAGATTTAGCTGTTCTGTGCTTAGGGATGCTGTACAGTTACTGATTCACAACCGCCTTGCAGTTCTCAGTGGCTGTAAAGGATCTGATGCTGCTGTCCTCAGACTGCTTAGGCACATAATGTGAGAAAACAGGCCTGCTTCAACTCTGCTTTTACCAGGATGGGTAACACAAAGAATTTTCCACACATTTTTGGAGGAGAAAAAAAAAAAAAAAACAAAAAAAAAAAAAAAAAAGACAGTGTCTGAGAATAACCTATGTATTTATGTATAAATTGGAATATTTGTTTAGTTGGAGGAAAATGTGGGGGAAATCGCGACAGAAGTAATTAAGATGAAGATAGTGCCAAGTAAATAAGTAATTATATTATAATAAAACATTAAATGAAGTATTTAATTTTTCCTTGCAGAGCCTTCACACAAAATTTGAACAAAAGTTTTACGAAAGCAAAATTATAGTCATTCATTAATCCATTTTTGTCTCCCTTTGAGTCCAAGCTTCAAAAACGCAGTAAAGTCAATACTTCAGTACAGCAGGGGATGTCACAGATTTTCTTCCTGCAAAACTGTTCTGGAAGCCTCAAGATGAAGTTGATATTCTCATACAAATTTATTTCATGCATATCTTTGCAATTAAGTCCATCCCCTCCCCAACCAGGCATGTTCTGCAGGTGATTTGTACCCAATCTGAATTCGGTTTCATACTTTATTGCAACTGTAAGGTATTTGGATTTTTTTTCCTTCTTGTTACATCCATATTATCATCATATAGAATAAATTTGTTATGAAAAGGACAGTAAATCACTAGCTGTTTTTATGCAGGAGAATTGTTCTTACACGCACAAGACCATAGTCACTTTTTGTGCTGACTGGGTATCATGTGTAGGTTTACAACTAAACGCAGTGCAGAGCTGTGGTACGCAAGGTCCATTTTGTTGGAACACAGATAGCTAGTTGGCTATTTAACATTTGCACCACCTGTTTGAAACGTTGCAGTCCTGGTTGGAGACCACGCTTGCTTGTCAGCTTTTTAGAAACAGTGGTTGAAATTCTAGGGACATGGCTTTAACATGATAGCTTTTGGAAAAACAGCCACAAAGATGGAAGTAATTTAGCAGTTGGTATTGAGCACAAGAGGAAAAACTGAAGTGATGCTTGGATTTGTGTTTGGTAGATGAAAATGATGCAAAATTAAGTTATTAGTTTGTAATGCTTAAAGTATTTGCTCTTCTACCACTATTGCTACTTGAATCATCTTTTAAAATAATTTTGGAACCACAATGAATTGTCAGATATAATGCATTATATAACATGAAAAACTCAGTGCAGCCTAAGGAACTCTAAAACATTTGATTGCTATCACTTTGTGTGAAAGTGAATCAATTTAAAACAATTGTCTCCCTTTGTATTAGAGTGACATATCTTTTGATAGCAGTTCTGGATCTCTGATGCAAATAATGGTATTTGAGCATATGCTAGAAACTTCTTTTTCTGAAACATCTTCAAAGTAAAGAGGGATCAAGGTGTCAAGAGTGTAGATCAAAACCATCAAAACCCTACATATATAAATATATATATGTGTATGTATTTTAATCAACAGTTCAAAGGAAGATTAGAAACATCCTCCTCCCGATTTCATTACCGGCAAAGCAAACATTTTAAAGCAGTGTTCAAGTCATGATGATAAGAACAGTTGACTGTAAGAACTGAAAGATGCTTTACTTTGTTAAAATAATAACCCCCCCCTCCCTAGGATGGTGAAAATATTAAAATAACTCAAACTGGAAAAACTCGAAATATGGAATCATTACAACATCTGTTGACTGGAAGAATTGCTATTGCAGCTGAAATAATATGCTTCCTGTGCTGATATTTTTATTCTCCCATGTATAAACTAATGTTGAAGATGGAATAGGTTACGTATTTCCATAGCTACATTGGTTTTCCAGACTATGCACGTTATGGACTTTTTTTTTGTTTTTTTTTTTGTTTTTTTAACTGGGACTTTTGAGGTATTTTTCCATCAAGAAGAGAAGATGTGTGAAAGCTTTTACGTAATAAAGTCTACTGCTCATTTCCTCCATACTTGACTATGGTGAGGTATTTAGAAAATACATGTTGTGTTGTGAGTGCCCGAACATGATATACCAAAAAGATTTCAGTGTTTCCATATATTGACAGTGCATGTCACTGAATTGCTGTCTACGCTTGCACAGCAATTCATATTTGTGTAGCTGTGTGTATTTCCTTTTAAGTTTATGTACCTAATTCATCACGGACAGCTTTCAGCAAATGCATAAAAGTTTGTCTTTGGGTGATAACTCACCTATTTTCTTGGAAGTTTTTATTCTTAATAGTAGGATGCAATTAAAAATATGCTTTTTTAAAATAGTCGTTAATTAGAAAACTGACTTCCTCATCTCAAGGTTTTTGTTTTCTGGTTTTTACAAAATATGTTGTTACTAGAAGAAAGTCTCTAAATATAATTGACAGCTTCATTACCAAAAGTGGTTAATGATAACGTGCATTAGTATTACCCTTCTATTAATGATTCTCTCAATATTCATTCTAGCTAGTTTTGTTGATTTTTCTAATGTGACACTTGTTTATACTTATTTCATTACTTGCCATATTTAATGTGCCAGTGTATCTAATCCAGTCTAAATTTCAACATAATTGGAATGGGGATAGTTTTCATCATGAACAGAAATATTTCCTTTTTTTTTTTTTTTTTTTTTTCTCCATATAAAATGACCAAGGGTTTGGGTAGTCTTCATCAAACATCTCTTATATGACAAAATTGTTTTCCAGGTATTATTTACAAACTTTACTCCAATATAAATGTCTGTCAAAGTGCATTTGATTTACAACAACCCCCAAAATGTTTTAGGCATCTAGGGTGATCGTTAAAGCAGTCATTCAATGCTAATATGTACCTGTTAGTAGGAAAATCCAAAGCAGTTGTTAACTGAGGCTGAAATTTAACTGAAAATCAGTTTTGCCCAGTTTGGCTTTACAAACTGGGAGCTGGTGCAATGGAATAATACTGGTGATGTTCAAAGGCTGCTGAAGACCTCCACGCAGAGCAGTGGCAGAAAAGAGAAAGAGCATCCCTTTCCTCCTCTTCCTCTGTGGTTTGTGCTTCCTCACTACTGAATATCATTATGTTATAGGGTGCTAAGGGTGTGTTTGTCATGTCTTTAATTGGTAATGAAGAAGGGTCTGAAGAGTGCAGGAACAGCTCCTCTCCCAGTAGTCACTAAGTTGGTTTATGCCTGGCTTCAAAATGTAGACTGAAGGGTTTGGTCAGGGATTAATATTAAACATCAAACAAAAAAGCAGGAGGCAGAGGATAGGTGCAGACAAGGAAGTGCAAAATGAGAGCAGTTCAAGGCTGCCTGCTCTCAGATGCAAGTTTTAGGAAGAGTGAGGCAATGTTGCTCATGAAGAAACTCTTGCCACAGTGAATGAGTAGAAGAAAGAAGCAGTAGAAGCAAAAAGTTACTTTTAGCTATGTAATAGTTAGAAATTAACTGATCCATTTAAGAAGTATAAAGTTAGAAATGCGATGGTAAGTAGCTATCTTGTTGGAATGCTCAGATACCCACTGAGATGTGTTTTATTTTCCTATGGTGGGGAAAGCTGTGCATATACGTATAATTTTTAGTGAGTTTACCATAAAATTATGCATAGAAGCAATGCAAGTCCAAATCTTAAAATCATGAAAATAATAATGATACCCCTCCCTCCAAGCCTAACAAACCAAGATGAACTCATCCTAGTGTTAGTCCTGAGACTGTATTTTTCCACTATTTCAATATATTTAATGTCAGATTTTATTTGATTTTATGGAAGTCTCATGGTCCTTGCATATTGAAAATGATCCTAAAACTTTTCTGGAACTTTGGGTCTGAAATTCAGCAAGAACTAACAGGTCTTTTATCAGTGGAGGACGTTGCTCACTACAGTAGTTGTTGGAGGAAGATTTACAGGTTGTTAATATGAAATTTAAGAGCTGTTGCTCTATGTAACGTTACTGTCCACCTAACATTGGGCCATAATCTCTCTGCATTTTCGAACTCTAAAGAAAGAGCAAAAGTCTGAAGCAGATATTTATTTAATATTATGGAACTATTATTTTAGATTTTGTCCTGTATTTCCAATGCCTCATACCTTTTTAGCATCATCGGTTTGGTTTTTCTAGTTCTCCTTTTTCAAATATGGCAATATCATTTTGTGAATGATATTCACAAATATCATTTGTGAATGGCCTCAGAGCACTCCACTGATGCAATGTACTTGTTCTTAGTATTCATCCCTCAGTCAATTAAAATAGTGAATTTGGCGAGAAGTGTTTGTTGAGATGGTGATGTTCCTGTAAGTCTGACAACAGGTGTTGTTAAAATGTGGCTGTTTTCCTCTGTTTAGTATGTGAGAAAGTGGCACTCAACCCAATGTAGTTCATTATTCAGATCAGTCTCACATTGCCTGTTGAAATTGGCAGTTAAGATGTGCTTTGACTTCTGCTCTCTGCTGCATAAGTTCTCACTAAAGGGAAGTACCATTCGTTGTGTCCTCTCAGATCAGGTTGACTGCTCTTCACCTCCTGTCAGAACTGTGTGAAGGAAATATGTCAGTGAAAACAGATGACTTTTTTGAACTTTGGTTTCATTTTGATGGTTGGATGCTGTGCTGCTTGCATGTCTTGCTCCTTGATAATGGTTCATATTTGTAGAACAACCTCCGTCTGTGTCTCATGGATGTGTCTTTGATTTATTTTGTCACTGTCATAGTTTTTTTTTTTTTTTTTTTTTTAGATTTATAAAACAACAGTTTTTTGGGGGGTTCAGAATAGATCATCTTTGTCAGCTGAGAAATTTGGTAATAAGCCAATAAGTTGGACTTCTCTTTAAAATGCCACTTTCTGGGAAAACAAACAAAATAATATGAAAAGGAAATGTTTTCCCTTTGTTGTCCCTTCACAGCTGGACATACAAGTCCAGAGAGAGAACATATCGAGTAGGGAAGAAAATTCTGAAAGGTCTGCCATCCATGAAATGAACCCTTTTCCATTCCAAGTCCTTTGTCTGATAATTATTACTCAATGCTGCTTTTCTTTACCTGAACTTAAAAGACCACAAGCTGAGGGCTGCCTCTGTAGTGGATCTTGTCATCTAGTGGCCATTGCTTCTGAATTTTACCATCTGCACATGTGTTTGACCATCAAAAATATGTTTGTATTTTTCTGTGATATGAATATGAATTCTTATCTGTATTTTACTATCCACTGTCTGTGTATGTTCAGGGATGTTCAGTTTTTCCTGTTGTAGTTCTTGTACTATCATTTGCTTAGCTGAATAGTACGTAGAAAAGTTTGTAATTGCACTAAACCCAGGAAGTTGTCAGACTCAATTTCATCCAAGCTTGCAGAGTTTTTTAAGCTCAGCATGCTTTATGTTTCAGTAGCTTCCAAAAAAATGGTCCACAGGCTGCTGTTTCCCCCAACCCATTTTTTCTTTGCCGGTACTACCTTGGCATCTAAAACTGCCTTGCTGTGTCAAGCTTCTTTTTCAGTGTGTCAGCAGCATCTAGTTATTTTTCTCTCCGCTCCCAGCTTCCAATAGAAATGTTCATATATAACATTTTAAAAGTGAGTACTGAATCTACTTACAGTGGAATTTACTTTTCTGTAACGTTTTTAATATTTAGGGAAAGAAGAGTTGGCCTGCAGTGCTTTTACCTGTTTATGCTTTTGTGTGGAAATAAAAATGTTTTAAAAGCAATTTCACTAAATAAGCGTAATGCATTTGTGACGACCCCTGGCAGCCAGAGCTTTGGGTCACACCTATTTATTCCTTTGCTATATAGTGAGTACCCAAAGAAGATAATAAAGCTTTCAAGCTGAAAGCCATGTTTTTTAGAATATAAATTAGAATAATTAATGCTTTGAGCAGAGAAATCTTGAAGTGATGTGAAAGAGAGACTAGGAGTAAAAGGGATTTACAAACAGCTCTTTCCCTGCCAGCAGTCTTCTTGCAGGTTCTTGAAGGCAGGTTCTTTGCTTCCCAGCTTGGTTTCAGACTGGTGGCTTTCTGGGTACAGCAGGTTCTCTGCTCTCTGCTCCACTGGGGTCATAACTGGTGAGTGGAGCATTGAAGGTGTAAATGCTTATTCAGAAAAATACCAGGTAGCTATTGCTAGTGTAGTGGTAGAGTGGCCAAGGTCTCCTGGGCTTGTCCAGTCTTACCCTGAGGTGTGCTGGATGGGGTGGTTGAACTCTGGCACAGGGTTCCCAGAGAGCTCATACCAAGGAGTCCTGCTTGTGCTTGCCACAGAGAGTTTTCTTTCCTCACATCAGAAGTTAGCAGCCTGGGCATGATGCTGCCTCCACTGCTGCCCTTTCAGGTGCTGGACAAGAGCAGTGGAGGAGGACTTCAAAGGGCCTGCAGATGCTCTGCTTACCATTAGCTTTGATCTGAATCCCTCCCCTCTTTGCTGCCACTTCCCAGCTCTAACCTGGCAGCGAAGGTTATTTCTCACTGGGAACTAATGTCAGAAGAGAAACTGGAATCTTTGATGTTAGTAATTTGGTTTTATTTTGCACTTCCTTAGTTTTATAATGTATGCTTGAGCTCATCCTCTCAGTAAATGCTTGCAGATAACCATTCTTTTCATTTAAAAGAAAGTTCTAAAGCTTCTGTAGACAGCTGAGGATGCACTCAGAAGGGGGCCTGTTTTAAAGCACTTAGCAGTGGAAGGCTGTAAAGACTTCACAACATAACAGCCACAAGAAACTCCTTGAAAGAGGAGCACCCCGAGCCATGGTGTCATAAAGGCCGTGGCTGAACTTGACAGTTGTTTGTAGCAATTACACTTTGCATTGTGCTTTTCAAGACAGTAAAAGCAGATAACTTTTTGAAGGGAGACTTTAGGAAATAAACACAAATTGTGAAAAGCTAAAATACACAAGGTCAATATGTCAAACACTTAGTGGAAAGAGATTTTTTTTTTTTTCTGTAATGTAAGATTTGTTCCAAAATTGCATACTTTTGTCTCTCACTCACTCTTTAGAAGATACCATGCTTGAACTCTTTGCTCTTTTCTCCTATACATACCTTATTTTTTTTCTGTGCTGCCTTTTATACCTTGAAATCCTTATGTGAACTCCATACAATACTTTCTTTTGCTTCAAGTCCTACCTCAGAAAGTATTGGAGTGGTAAGATATCTAAATTTTATTTTAAACAAATGTTTTTAAAAGAAAAAATAAAACGCTATCAGTCTGTGAACCACTGGTATTCTATCTGGTTGTGTGATAATACTTAACCTGTTCCATTTTGCCTTCATATTTGCTGTATGTGTATTATATATGTGATTTTTGCCATTAATAGCAAGAGACTTTAGACTTTGTACTGACCTGACAAATGTGGGGTGTCAGGACTTGCCTGGGCTTTTCTTGGCCTAAGCTAATTTTAGTTTGTTTTAAGATCTGCCTGCCTAGGCAAATACCCATTGCTTCAAATTAGTGCTGGAGGTACAATGGGTGGGAAAGGTGCCTGGCAGCTCTGGGTAGACCATACACACTAAATAGCAGATAGCTCATCAAGCTCTAAGGGTCTTCTCATACACAGATCTGATTATATTTAGTCCTAATTTCACAAATACTTTGGATATTAAATGCTATATAAAGTTAATAGGATATAAAGATGGGATCAGTTCATTTTTAAGAAGCATTTTCAGAAGTGCTCAGAGAAGAGTAAGACAGAAAGGCAGGGGTCTCAACAGCGTGGTCTATCTAGACATTTTCCCATAATGAGTGCAGGAAACAAAAACTCTTTAGTATGTGACAATCCAGTTCTTAGGGGAAAAAACAATAGCAAGATGACTCAGTCCTTAGTGGTATGGGACCAAACCATATCAATTGGATGGTTCGGAGAGAAGCTTTAGCTTCCCCTCAGCAGTTAGTACTACTTGGGGCCTTTGAAAATGAGAAAATGAGTGGTGATTTTTATTTTATTTTATTTATTTATTTTTTTTTTCTGAGTGCAAATCTGAGTATTTTCCTTTCGAAAGCTCAAGCCTTTACATAATATTACTCACCTTGATGTTTGATGTGTCCACATGGCAGTGGATTCAATCAGTTTAATTCCATTCTTATCTCTCACTTTTGAACCCAGTCTAAGTTACAATATATCCTAATCACTGGATAGTTTTATGGATTGGTTATTGAGTTTTTATTGCAATTGATTGGTATGAACTAAATCCTTTAATTATTATTATTATTATGTAGAACACTGTTACGTAGACGGAGAGTGGAGCTTGGCAAAAGTAATGTTTCAAGAGGATGGGGCAAGTGGGGAGAGAAAATAAATCAGTAATTTAATTAACTTCCAGGGATGGGGCAGCCACAGCTTCTCTGGGCAGCCTGTACCATTGGCTCACCACCTACTGAGTGAAGAATTTCTTCCTAACCTCTGATCAGTAAAAAGTCACTCTTCATCTTTTCTAGAAGCCCTCTTTAAGTACTGAAAAACTGCAGTGAGGTCTGTCTGGAGTCTTATCTTCTTCTGGCTTCATGTCCTGTGACAGTAGAATTTCCTCTGGACAGGTAGAAAGGGGACTGAGCTGGCAACTTAAAATAAAGCAGGACGTGAAAACAGACCACTTTCTCTCCCAGTTCTCTAGCTGCTTAACTTGGGTTTGTTAAAGACTACTGCAGCTCAGTGCTTGCTCCAAAATCACCCTTGTGTAGATTAGACCCAGTTAAGGTACAGTCCTGAACCACTAAACTTCAGCTTCTCTGCTAGTTTGGTTTATTTTGGAGAGAGTCAGCTCAACCCATGAGACTGACATTGCCCATCACCTACAATTTGTGTGATTTTAAATAACCTTGGGATCTTTTGCCTCTGTTAGTCAATTATAGATTGCTTTTAATATATCAGAGTCATTTCAAGGAATAAATGTTTGTGTTTTCACCACAGAGAAAGCTGCAATTTTTACTTATTTATTTTGATGAGGGAAGGGATCATTTGTCAATTAGGCTAATATAAAATGTATTGAAAACAATGAACGTTAATTTTACCACTATTCTCTTTAGTTGAATATAGTAGCATAAGTTGAGTTAATGCAGTAGAAGCTGGAGGAGCTAAATATCATCCTATATTTTATGGTAGCTATGAGACAGCTAAGTGCATTTTAAACTGAAATGAAGGCAACTAGCTAGAAATCCAGATGTTCTGTGTGAAGAGAGTTTGGCTGACTACTGATATCAAAGGAGTATGTTTGTGTGGTTGGAATATCTCATGTAGGGAACAGGGACAAAACTTGAAAATGGAGGAGGAATATTTTATGCGACCTGAACATATGCAAGTAGTGTTCTTCCAAGGCAAATTTCTGAGACATGATGAATGGAGGAGTTCTGATGCTGTGAGAGATGTAATCAACACTTCATTTCTCCTATGTTTAAGGAAGCAGAATTTGTTATTTTTTTTATATTGTTTATTTTTTTTTTTTTTTTTTTTTTTTAACCAGAGCTCTGATTCAAACATCAGTCTCTGCTTCTGACTGATACAAACCACAAGACCCTTAATTTCGGATTTGAGTACACAGGAGTTATATATGTACATAGAATTAACTTTGGAGAAGTGAATTGCTTGCTCTTCTCAATGTTTTACACTATGATAATTACTGTGGGATTTTCTTAAGTCCCCTCTCATCAGACTGGTACAACTCTACCTCTTCTTCAGTCTTCTGAAGCTTTGCAGCTGTGACAGAAGTCACTGACAGCCTAAAAAGATGCTTGGCTGGTTCTTTTAAAATGCTTCAGTTATCTGGACCTGCTGATTTTTAAAATGTCAGACTTCAGAAGCTGCCAGCTAACATTTTCCTGACTTAATACAGTGTTTCATCACTTCCTCAGACATCCTGCTTTATCTCTGAAGTACAAAGCAGAAATATTTATTGCACACCTATCGATTATGAATTACAGTTAAACATAATGTTGCTAGCATATTTGAACAGAATGCTGTTGTCATTTGAGTTCAATTTTACTCCTAAGCACTTATAAGCTCTTCTGCTTATAACAGTGTGGTTGCTTTTTAAATTGGAAATAGCCAGTAAATACTTCTAAAACACGCCTTCCAAATAAAAAGTGTTGTTTCTACATTATGGCTTGTGGAGGAGTAAGGAAAAGAACTTTTCAGAAGTTTAGAGGTAGGGCTTTGAAAGAGGAGGAGGTGGTTTCGCATGTAAAACGGAGACATCTGGAAGCATAAGAGGCAGAGGGTAAACATGTCTATGGTTCATATTTGTTGTGCATCATCTTTCTTGGCATGGCTTGGAGTACAGTACAAATCAAAGCTGTTTGTGATTTTGTAGAAATAAATGGGGAGCAAACACTTTCATCTCAAGATATATATTTGTTGGGTGATCATTTGATATCTTCACACTGAACTTATCCACATCCCATCATTTTTAGTTCCTCTGCACAAAAAAATGGCCTGGTCAATGCTTGCCTGCATTGGTTTCAGGACCAGATCTCAAATAAGCACCTTACGCTGTCAGCCTTTTAAGACTGTCCCCCTGCAGTTCTGGGATGCAGTATTTTGCAGGATGATTAGATACGTGTCAATGCGTTCTTATTTTTTTTTTTTCCTTCCAGTTCCCCTGACTAGCATAGCATTATTTCATTAAAAAGATGTCATAAGGACTATCAGTGCTTCTAAGAACTCAGGCTGTAAGATGCAAAATTTCTGAGTTGGCAGATGGCTTACATGTTAGATTTGCACTGGCTGTATTATGTAGCTGAGAAAGTGCTGCAATACAGGGAATATTAATAATAAACCTTGCCTAATAATTAGATTAGTGGTTCCGAAGTTAGGGCTTAGATTTGTACAGGGTTCATTTACACTTGTGATACTTTCTACACTGTTGAAGGACATAGTCAATGCTGTCACATTTTCATAATTTCTAATAAACAGTGATTGATACAGCCTGGGTACCAAACTGAACATAGGATGGTGAATTATGTGCATTTATGATCCCCCCCCCTTTATAACTAAGGTGCTGTAGCTGGTGCTAATACAATAAACTAATGATTGTGAATTTTGTTCCATTTCTCATTTATAACTCCCTCTTCCACCACTTTGTTAATGTGACCTTATATGCTCTGTCTTGGAACGAACAAGCAATACATGATTTTAGTATCTTTGGTCATGCAATCTCACCTTTTCTCTAAACTTTGCATTAAATGTTTATAAAAAAAATATGATGTATCTCATGTAGATTCTTTTGGGGCTTACATGCAGTGAAATGTGAGGTGAAAAGGTTTTACCACACTTTCATTCATCAGCTAGCCAGCACAGTGCGGTGATGGCAGTGGAACCTTAATTGCACTGACTGCAGGTGCTTTCTTTGGGTTTGGGTCAAACTTGTGATTGCAGAATTGTAACACTGGGTCACATCATGAACAATGTAAACTGTTGCAGATGGTTGTGGTTTCTAGCAGAGTTTATTAGTACGAATGATGCATTCCCAGAACAAAAGATAGTATGTATGTCTTGGTTGCAGGCTGTTTCATGCTCACTGAATACGGAAAGTCATGCCCACTGTGCCAGATGCATAAGAAGGTTGCTAAAAGATAGTATTGCAAATACTAGCTGTTTAGCCTCACTCCAGGCTTTAGGAGTATCTACATTTTTGAAATGTTTGAAGCTGAGTTTCTGAATGGGTCTGCAGTAATTTATAGCTTCCTGACGCAGCTGGTTGGTGAGCCTACCAGGGGAGGTGCCCCGCTAGACCTTCTGTTCACTAACAGAGAAGAACTGGTGGGAGATGTGGTGGTCGGGGGCTGTCTTGGGCAGAGTGACCACGAAATGGTAGAGTTCTCGATACTTGGCGAAGTCAGGAAATGGACCAGTAAAACCGCTGTCTTGGACTTCCGGAGGGCTGACTTTGAGCTGTTCAGGACAGTGGTTGGCAGAGTCCCTTGGGAGGCGGTTGTGAAGGACAGAGGAGCTCAGGAAGGCTGGGCGCCCTTCAAGAAAGAAATCTTAATGGCTCAGGAGCAGTCTGTCCCCTCATGCCCAAAGACGAGCCGGCGCGGAAGAAGACAGGCCTGGCTGAATAGAGAGTTGTGGCTTGAGCTTAGGAGAAAAAAGAGGGTTTATAATCTCTGGAAAAGAGTGCGGGCCTCTCAGGGGGACTACAAGGATGTTGTGAGGCGGTGCAGGGACAAAATTAGGCCAAAGCTCATCTGGAGCTCAATCTGACTACTGCTGTTAAAGATTAAAAAAAAAAAGTTTTTATAAATACGTCAGTACAAAAAGGAGGACTAAGGAGAATCTCCACCCTTTACTGGATGCGGGGGGAAACTTAGTTACCAGAGATGAGGATAAAGCTGAGGTGCTTAACAGCTTCTTTGCCTCAGTCTTTATCAGCAAAACCAGTTGCTCTCTGGATGCCCAGTACCCTGAGCTGGGGGAAGGGGATGGGGAGCAGAATGTGGCCCCCACAATCCACGAGGAACTGGTTGGCGACCTGCTGCAGCACTTGGATGTATGCAAGTCAATGGGGCCGGATGGGATCCACCCGAGGGTACTGCGAGAACTGGTGGAAGAGCTGGCCAAGCCGCTTTCCATCATTTATCGTTAGTCCTGGCTATCGGGGGAGGTCCCACATGACTGGCAGCTAGCAAACGTGACACCCATCTACAAGAAGGGCCGGAGGGTAGACCTGGGGAACTACAGGCCTGTTAGTTTAACATCACTGCCAGGGAAGCTCATGGAGCAGATTATCTTGGGCGTCATCATGCGGCAGTTACAGGGCAAGCAGGCGATCAGGCCTAGTCAGCTTGGGTTTATGAAGGGCAGGTCCTGCTTGACGAACGTGATCTCCTTCTATGACAAGGTGACACGCTTAGTGGATGAGGGAAAGGCTGTGTATGTGGTCTACCTTGACTTCAGTAAGGCATTTGACACCGTTCCCCACAGCATTCTCCTCAGGAAACTGGCTGCCCATGGCTTGGACTGGTGCACGCTTCGTTGGGTTAAGAACTGGCTGGATGGCCGGGCCCAGAGAGTCTTAGTGAATGGAGTCAAATCCAGTTGGAGGCCGGTCACTAGTGGAGTCCCCCAGGGCTCGGTACTGAGACGAGTCCTCTTTAACATCTTCATCGATGATCTGGATGAGGGGATCGAGTGCACCCTCAGTAAGTTTGCAGACGACACCAAGTTAGGTGCGTGTGTCGACCTGCTCGAGGGTAGGAAGGCTCTGCAGGAGGATCTGGATAGGCTGGACCGATGGGCCGAGGCCAACAGTACGAAGTTCAACAAGGCCAAGTG
This sequence comes from Nettapus auritus, assembly GCA_011076525.1. Taxonomy (NCBI): domain Eukaryota; kingdom Metazoa; phylum Chordata; class Aves; order Anseriformes; family Anatidae; genus Nettapus; species Nettapus auritus. Next base: position 61,144,185 of record CM021768.1, on the reverse strand, counting down.
CTGGATCCTGCACCTGGGGCACAACAACCCCAAACAGAGCTACAGGCTGGGAGATGTATGGTTAGAAAGCTGCCTGGAAGAGAAGGACCTGGGAGTATTGGTTGACAGTTGGCTGAATATGAGCCAGCAGTGTGCTCAGGCGGCCAAGAAGGCTAAGAGCATCCTGGCTTGCATAAGAAACAGCATGGCCAGCAGGTCCAGGGAAGTGATTGTCCCCCTGTACTCGGCTCTGGTGAGGCCGCACCTCGAGTACTGTGTTCAGTGTTGGGCCCCTCACTACCAGAAGGACATGGAGGTGCTTGAGCGAGTCCAGAGAAGGGCTATGAAGCTGGTGAAGGGTCTGGAGAACAAGTCTTACGAGGAGCGGCTGAGGGAGCTGGGACTATTTAGCCTGGAGAAGAGGAGGCTCAGGGGCGACCTTATCGCACTCTACAGGTACCTGAAAGGAGGCTGTAGCGAGGTGGCGGTTGGTCTGTTCTCCCACGTGCCTGGTGACAGGACGAGGGGGAATGGGCTAAAGTTGTGCCAGGGGAGGTTTAGGTTGGATATTAGGAAAAACTTCTTTACTGAAAGGGTTGTTAGTCACTGGAATAGGCTGCCCAGGGAAGTGGTTGAGTCACCATCCCTGGAGGTCTTTAGAGGACGTTTAGATGTAGAGCTTAGGGATATGGTTTAGGGGATGATTTGTTAGTGTTAGGTCAGAGGTTGGACTCGGCGATCTTGTAGGTCTCTTCCAACCTAGACATTCTGTGATTCTGTGATTATCACTGTTGTGTGTTCTCTGCATTACCAAGAAAGTAATTTCACTTATGAACTGTATTAATTGATTGTTTACATTCTTTGCATGCTTCTTGGCCATTAGAGCTTATCGTATGGATAACAGAGCCTGAGTAGCTAAATTTCAGGTTATTCTGCTTGGGAAATATAGCCAACAAGTGGTGTTATCTTTGGCTAACAGCTTTCCACCACTTGATCTGTTTTTACTTTTTTTTTTTTTTTCTAAGAGAGCTATCACCACATACTGTTTAATAAAAAAGGCAAAACAGAAAAAACCTTCAACACCTGTTGTGAAGTTCACATTTGAGCTCTCTAAGGGAAGAAATAATATGCGTATCCTATCTGTGTATAGAAGAAATAATCTGTGTATCCGTTTTCATATCTGTGTTTCTCCATCACAATCCCACTGAAGTAAATGATTCAAGTTTTTCCATTAGGATTATGCATTTTTTGCTCCAAAATATGCTTCCATTTAAATGTGCAAGTCACATTTTTTTTTTGGTTTCAGCAATGAAAATATTTATCTTCATTCCTTAAGAAGTTAAGTGGATGGCTCCCTTCAAGGAAAGCTTGTGAAAGTTATTTGGTTCCTAAAGAACTGACTTCCATTCAGGCTTCATCAAAGCTGTCTTATAAATTATTACAATGGGCAATTTTATGAACTTGGTATAATATATTTCTATTAATTGCATGTATATAGTAGTTCGTTAGAAAACCTGGTGTTTACAGGGAGAGACAAGTATGACTTTCACAGTTTGTTCTGCAGTTGTTGAGTTGCAAGAGCTTTGTTTTAGGGTGATTTCAGGGTGGTGATATTGCTAGTAACCGTTGGATGAAAAAAAAAAAAAAAGGAAGTTGTAGAGTGATAAATCTGGCAGTTGGTTTATTTATCTGTAAACAAAATGAATTTCAGCAAAACATGGAATTACCTTGCAGCAGCCTGCCTTTCTTTTCATACCTTGTGCATGCTAATTATTCTATCTGGACATTTAGTTATTCTAGTTATTACAGATATATCAGTGAGCAATGATTAGATATGGCTCAGTAGCTCTAAAAAGATTTAAGCAGTTGCCTAATTCCAGAAAAAGAGGCAAAATAAAATGTTTGGACATGCTGGGCTATGTGTGATAAACATGTATTAGATCTATGTAATCCATTCTAGATATCTTTTCAAGATACTGTGATGTGTGAGGATAGTTTACGCAAGGTGAGATAGGGCATAAGTATGCAAGAGAGCTCCTGTTTGGCATTTCTATGGATACTTCTAGCTTAATTTTCATAGGCTTTGTGTGCAAGGGGTTCATGTTCAGGAACAGTATTCTGTGAACTCTCACTCTGGATGGTTGTACACTTCTGTCTGCTTATTACTCTCCTTATAAGTAAACTAACTTGGATATATTTCAGATAGTCTTCTGTTTTAGCTTGTACTTTTAAGGTGTCATCTTCAAAAATACTTCTTTTGTTTACTGATCGAGTAACAGTGTGAGGACTGTGACAGCAGTTGGATTAATTCCCTGATCCAGACCTACTGTGCTACATGGAGGTAGGCTTCCATGCTACATTGGTTTGGGTAAGGAGAAAGTACTTAGAAGGCACTTTGAAGATTACCACTAGTGCAAAGTTTCTCAATAGGGTATTATAATGCCCAACGTTCAACAATGTGTCATCTTTTCTGGGCCATTCACAAAAGGTGAAATGATAGTGTGTGTTCAAATAGGTGTAAGAAATAACCAAAGTGCTAAAGAGGATTTAGAGTTCAAATGAAACTTCTGTAAATGGCAAATTTAGCACTCAGAAAAACTGGGTGCAAGTCATATGGATTATATGGTACCTGGTACCATACTCTTTTTTTCCTTCTTTCAAACATGAGCTTACAATTAGTAGGCAAGGGTGAAGAAAAATCAGCATATGCCATGGACCAGAGAGCACACAAAAATTCTTTGCAGGGAGTTAAGCAAGTAGAAGCTAACGATGGCCTTCAGTTTGTGCTGAGGATTAATCCTGCTGGTTGGATAGCAGTGAGGAAACCTGAAATTTGTATGTTTGTTTTCATGAGAGAGTTTTTGCATCAGTTTGTTTACAGGACATTTTTTGGCTCCACTGATTGATGTTGCAGTAAGGTAGAACTGATGTGAAGGCTAGATTCAGTCTGAAGGTGCAATTACATGTAGCTGTTGTAATAACTAAGTCATTAAGGCTGAGGCAAAAATATATTTTCATATAAAGATGAGATAAAAGCTTTTTGAATATACAGCTGCATCAGTGACACCTCCGTTTTAATCCATATGATGTGTCCTTAACAAGAAATCCTATTTTTCACATAATAACAATACTGTGTTTGCCAGTGATTGGTATTATAAAATGTGCAGATAAATGCCGTTATTATGGAAATCCTATTAGCAAGTCCCTATGTACTGTGGATATAGCACAGATTTATTAATATACTCTTCTGTAGTTACTTTCTTGTAAACTGTTCTACGTCCTATGAAATATTGTGCAATAATGTCATTAATAAACGTATCTAATTGTAGTATATAACTGTGAAAGCCTGAATGGCTTGACATAGTTTTGAAGAGAAGCGGGATTATTTCATTGGGATGTATTGAACAACATACATTGTATGTCCCTAATTTTTTGTACTACTGTATGTCAAGAGAGAGAATGTTAAGTGTATAGTCAGGCAGTTAATGAAAAGAGCAAGTCTTTTTATAAAGAGCTGTCAGTAGATGGCAATGTGACTATTTTATACAGGGTTTTTATTCCATATAAAGCTGAAGACTTGTAATCATCTGCATTTGCTGCTTAAATTACTATAATTTTTTTAAAAAGCTCTAAGAGCCCTTTAAAACTATACTTTAAGTAATTGATAGTTACAAATGGAAATCTTAGCCCAGAATCTCCAAAAGTGATCAAAGTTGTTTTAATTTTCTAATGGTCAGGGCTGAATAAAAATAATGTCGCATAATGTGCCATCAGTAAACAGGAGATTACTGTGCTTGTGCCTCATGTTGCTACAGATTCTGTAAACCCATGTTTTATTGATAGCTAGACACTTCGGCCATAACTCATCCAAAAGTGCGGTGCTTATAATGAGCACCAGAAGGAATAACAAAAATAAACATGTTCTTGTGCTGTCAACAATACATCCAGTGTAAGGCTTACCAGAGTTTCTTTTTTCCTCTCTTCCCTCTTAGTGAATCCAACCAGGGAGAAATAAAGTTTTGGAATATAAAGTTCATCATCTGGCATTAGATTGGATATTACTGTCATATCAAGCATGAACAACTACAGTACAAACATGTGTGTTTAGTTGTTAGTTGCTGTGGCTGTTAATATTTTATCTTAGAGCAGTATGGAGAAACATAATATGTTAGGTGCCTGGCAAATGCCTTTGAAAAAATGTGGTAATGTATTCCCGTTTAGACCCATTGGTTTTAAATGATGGCATAGATTTGGAAAGCCCAAGTTGCTCTGAAGTATTGGGCCCATACTGGTATGGACCCATATGTATAAAACATCTCAGAAGGTTTATGTCCACTTATTGAAAATCTTTTATAAATCTGTCTGCAAATACCTAAGTAATGTATAGGAAACTTTACCTTTGGTCACTGCCTTTAGTAGGACTTGATTTAGGAACAATCCATCTTAATTACAAAGTTCTCACTTATAAACCATACTGTGGTGCGGGGCAGCAGCCTGTCTCTGTTCACAGCATGCACATCCCTGAGCCAAGAGGCTGTTTGTTGAATGTAATCAGTCTGTAATGGGTCTCTACCACTCTGTGCCTGCATTCTCAAGCATATGTTGGAGGCTTAGAAAGATGCAGAATTAATTATATCTGCTATGCCCATTCAAGTACGTTGCTCTAATGGCTCTGGTGAATGCCTAGGTCCCTCAGGAAGTTACAAATAAACCTGGCTACAAAGCTGTCCATATTTTCTGTTAGGTTATCTAAGCCTATATGTAAATGAGACCTCTGTTTTCACTCAAATTACCTCTACTGCACTTGTGCTGTTCTAAATACTATTCCCTGTGTCTCATGCCCAGCTTGACCTCTGCTTTTGAAATGTGAAGAGGTGGAACTGCTCAGGTCGGTACCTGGGCCTGGCCACCAGCTGCACTGGTGGTGGCAATTCTCCAAGAGCTGAACAGGGCTACTTTAGGAGTGGGGTGAGAGAGGAAGAGAGACCACAGAGCTCAAGATGCATGCTTGACACAGACCACTGCCGGTCTATATAGGCTGGTGCTGTATACAGACAGTTGTAAGGAGTCCTTAAAATTCCCTCTAAGCTGCTGGTACCATGGGTGTGACCAGCAGTGGCGTGGGGGAACCCGCCTGCCCTGAGGTGCCTCTGCTATTGATTACTCTAGGGAGAAGCTTATCAGGAGCAAGTTACTCCAGAGAGCAAATACCAAGAACCAAGTGTTTTCAGCTCTTGAAAGCACTGCTGTTCAACTGGCAGTTGAACCATCCTTTGATCTCTTAAAATAATTTATCCTTTCATTGTGTGCTGAACACTGTGAACTGTTGTTTTTGGCTCCTTGCTTCTGTTAGTTAGGCTTTGGTGGTTTGCTTCTGGGGGAGGAGACACTGCTTATATTTATCAGGCATTTGAGCGTCCCACGTTCATTTGCAGTGAATGTATCCTCTTTCCCTAAATGCAGCAGAAATGAATAATAATGGACAGTTTTCTTAGTTCAGGCTTTTAATTTCCTTTCAATCCTGCACCCAAGGAAATCTGTTTCTGTTCTTAAGGCCAGGCATACAGCTGTTTTCTGCTTCCTGGTGGTTTTCTGCCTACATGTACCAACACATCAATTTGCTGTCAATACAGGACCCTATGTTTTCAATCAATCCCCTGGGTCTTCCCACATGGCTTTCTGTTGTTTCATCTGTTTTACTCTAATAAAGAACTTAGTTCCTCTGAACAAAGGGCTGCTAGCATGCACATCAGCTTGCAGAGACTGTGTTTTCCCATGAATCGGAGGCACGCTTGCTGACAACCATTAACACCTTCCAGCATAACAATGCTCTGCAGCAGCATGGGGCATGGAAACCCACCACTCAGATTTGAGTCCTTCTGTGGTGAAAGCATCTGCCATGGTGCCTGTCCAACTTCCCTCTCCTGGATGGCTGTGCTAGGGGTAGCCTTAAAGGACCTCTGAGTGGCTAACAGGTTATTTGTTCAGCGCTTTTGTTTCATGCTGCATGTTAGGTAAATATCATATATAAATGATTGCATTCAATCCTCAGTTTGCCCAAATGTCTGTAATGCGGATGGAGAGATGCTTCTGACTTTCTGTAAATAGGTTTGAAAGTCTAAAATCTTCTTTCCTATTTGCATGTGTTCATGCTTGTGTATAAATGTTTTCTTAACCAGAACACCCCTGACTGTGTTCTTAAGTCTGAGTCTAAAGAATGGTTGTCTGACAAAGTCACTTAAAATGAGAAATTTTGTCCTATGGAATATCTACTTCTGATCATTCTTAAAGGTAGATATTAGAAAGAGCTATGCGATATCAGCCTTTAGAAGGCAAACACTGCTGATTAAACCACAGAAAATATTCCAATGCTATACCAGTGTTTTCATACATTCGTGTACAAAGGAAATAGATGGTTTCTTGCTGTGCTTAACAAAACGGATGTTAAAATATGACAATTCATTAGACCCTGTTATATTTCATCATATTCAGTCATGCCAGCTATTATATTTTGCTATGAATATTCCTACTGTAACATTTTTAAAAAAAGAGGACCCAATGACCCTTCTTCCTTACCCTTCTTCCTTACCAGTCTCCTTAGAGCAATCATTGAGAGATTCATGAGAAAGATGAAATTTAGCAGAATTATATATAATTTGGATTTTCTGAATGGTTGAACATGAACTCCTCCTAGATTGTTAGGAGCTGAAGGCTGTGTCTTACGTCATTCCACTGCTAATTTTTCATAGATATGTAATAGGATTTTCAATTTAACCTGTATGCTTACTGTCACAAAGCATTAACTCTTATCCATACTTTTGGAAAGCCAGTGATATATAAAAGAAAAAAATAAATAAATAAAAGAAACTTTTGATTGGAACTTGGTCTGATCATTCACTGGAGTTGGGTAAAACCTAAGTGTATTTTTGTTCTTATTTGTGTAGGAATTCCATCCATACCTTTAGCCTGAGAATTACTATTTCCATGATCATTCTCTGTCTTAGGCTCACTACATTGCAGTCATTAATGGTCATAGTATGCTCATGGAAAAATTAAAAGCATGGGAAATATTGTCTTAATGTGGCTTTTGCCTGGTGGTTTTGAGCTGGTAAGTATTGACCTTTATTCTTCCTGGAAGACAGACAGACCCACATCGCTAAGTCCTTGTTTTAGATGTTTTCTTTTCTCAGCAGGGAATATATCACAACTAAACAAACAAAATTGGTTGGATTCTCTGTTATAAGAACTTTACTTTGTTTGAGATGGTTTACTTTTCAGAGGCTGGTGTCAAATGCTTTATTGTGGATGGTTTTTCTGAGGGCCTTCATTGAGGAGAAATGGGCATTACTTTGAGTGGTATGTATGATTGTTCCAACAGGTGGAAAATAGCTGACCAAGTATAAAGTCTGACTGTCTAAAAGCTTGATTTAAATCAATAAAATCTTATTTTAATTCTGCAACCTGTTTTTGGGAGGATTTTCAATATTAGACTCAAATTAGTAACAATATATTACTATGTGGACCCAAACTGAATATTTTTGTATCTCTACTTTTCAGCATTCATGGTAATTTTTCTGTGTTCGTGACCCTTCATTATGTTTACGATACTTCTGTCTGTCTTGAGGTGTTCACCTGATGATTGATCTTTAGGCCGATACACTTCAGTTTCTGCTGAATAGGACTGAGGTTTTTTTTCTGCATGAAAACCAGGTTGGGCAGAGAAGTGGAGTTGCTGATGTTTGCTAGTGCAGCCTCAGCAGGGACTCAAAAAATGCTGGATTGTACATTCAGATGTGGGAATGCCTTATTTTTGTAATGTGGAGGTAGGCAACAGAGATCGTGTATGCAAAGCCACTTGCATTTGTTAATGGTTGCAGGACAGATCCCAGGTTTGTTTCACTCTTAAGCAACAGAAGAATGTAAAAATCTCAATAAAAGGAGGAATGGGTTCATTCTGGGGCCACAATGCTATAAAGAATAAAGCCATCTTGGATATTAAAACACACCTTATAATGAGACACCTCTAAGCTTTTGAATATCACTTATGCCAACAAAATAACTCCTTTACTTTGTATGTTATGTAGAGTTTTTAAAAATTGGATGCTTTTGACACATTTAATTCAATATTCTCGTTAATTCCTCGCACTGAATGTTTTAATGCCAATCATGCAGAAAATATTTAAATATGACAAGTTCTTTTTAATTATCATAAAATTGTGTTACAATAAAAGCAAAATGCTTGGTTAAAAAATTCAAACAACATAAGTGAATTTATGGTTATACAAACAAACACTGTAAAAATTGCATGCAGAAAAATATGAGAATAACAAAAAGGCTTTCATTAGGAAACCACACTACTTTGCTCTCATGTTTCACCTGGAAGATTAAAGATGTTCATTTTCCAGAAAATGTCAGATTTTTATTTTGTCACAGGAAGGAATCAAATGATTCCCATTAATTTCAATATTCATTTTAGTTGTCTGAAATGGAGGGGGTTTTGTTGCTTTTAAACTAGAGATTTCAGTATTATCCAGTGTTTGAAGCTGGGAAGTGAGAGAGATGCAAATAGAAGGAAGGAAATATACTGCAAAACCATATGAAAATATTAATTCATTTTCTTTGATCTTATATGAAAAATATTGGAGACTTCTGAGGGCTAGAAATGTCACAGATAAAATCAGCATCCTTTCTAATGGTGAACGCTGCTTTCATCACTTTCTTGATTTACCAGTACTCTGACTTAGGGTCTTCCACTTCTGAGACTTGATTTCATAATTTACGTATTTAGTCCAACAGGCGTTAGATCTTGCCACTTCTTCAGTTCCTGTTTAGTCTTTAGATCTATCCCTTAATGGGAGGAGAAGAGAGAGACAACATCTAAAGATGTGCTTAGAAGAGTGGGAAAGCATCACTTTTTATTATCAGCTTGCCTACTGTCAAGAGCTATTTCTCTAAATCAGACCAAAGAGTAAATAGATCATATAGATGTCTTGTTACTTTTGTTGTCTTAGAGGAGCCTGGAATATTTTCCATACTGTTATTATTTCATAGGATGGAGCTGGATGTTCCTCCAAAGTGGCAATTCTCAAACTACAATCTAGAGGGTTGCTGTGTCTTTTCACTGGGATTGTCCTGATATTGTTCTGGCTCCTTTCGTCTCGTTTATTATAGCATTACATGTAACTGACAGATTCTCCAGATTCTCCCATACTACTCTCCCAAGAAGTAACATTTGCAGATACATATTGATGTTTTATGCCAGGGAGTGTGAATGGAAGATGAGTCACTGAATAAAAAGGTGACTTTTGAGAAAGTGTTACTATTTCTCAAAGGAAATTATCCAACCATTTTTATGAAAAAAATGTTTAATTGGAATACACCAACTTGTGAAAATCAAAACAGAAAAAGGACTCAGTTTCAAGAAAAAAATCTGGATGGCATGACTTCAACATTTCATGTTGAAAATATGGCTGACTTCCTGCTGATTTTTTCATTCAAACTCCTTGGTTTACTAACCCCCAGCCAATTAAGCATATTTTCCCCCAGTTCCATCTTGTGAGAACTTTTAAAATGTTTCAGATCCAGACCTCCCTCCCTACCCCAAAACAAACAAACCCTGCCCCTAAAATACCAAATTTCTCTATGGTATCAAATCAGCTTTCCATGCATGTCTTTGCACTTATACCTGAGCAGGAAATTTTTTTGAATATGAGAGCATAAGCATGGACATGCAGCTAACATGTTAGTGACTTGGCCACATGTCAGAGATACAGAAACCTTAACTGAAAATTCTGCTTGTGTCTAATGCATTATTGTAGTAGTATAAGAACTGCTTTGTTGATTTTGACCAGAAATTTCACCTTGATTTTCTTATCAGTGATACCTTTGTAGGAAAAAATGTTGTTTTTCTGTAAGCAGTAGTGGTTTTTTTCCTGTTTTCCAGGATAAAATCAATTAACAAGAAAATTTATGTTCTCATGTTAAAATGAAAGGCATGTCAGTACTATCAGAGAGCAGCAGAAGTGGGGCTGACTGCAATGGAAGCTGAGATGGAGTTAAGGATGACCCCTGCACATGCAGGGAGGGTAACAGCCACAGGTCGGTGTCCTGGAACACCATTAGGGCAGGTGACCAAGACAGGTTTCCTCAGCTGCTCAGGGAGCACCCAACAAGGTAAGGTGATGGGTCAGGTCCAGCATCAGTGTGGGAAGCCCAGCCAGGATTGAGAGGGGGTGAGGGTACCAGATAGAGCTGGGAAGGGTCACTAGGGCCTCTTAGTGCCCTGAAGACCTTGAAAGCTGTGTGAAGAATATGGTTTTAAACAACCTCCCCAATGTGCCTGGTATGTCTTTTTCTGTCAGGAAACTGCAGATTTACTCAATTATTTAAAGCAAGAAAGAGATACTTTGAAAAATGTGCATTATGTGAACCAGTAATCTAAAGCAATGTTATCATCTCAGATGTTTCTCCTAAATGAGGCTGACGGGGACTGCGGGAAGCAGCGAGCAGAGTATGGTGGATGCATGACTGCCTGTACAAGCCTCTGCATGATATTCATCACAAATTCATTCAACGTGTGAGCCGGTCTTCTGCTGTGCTACTGATGCATGCTTTCCTTTACAGGCTTTTTTCTGCCCAAAGACATGCCATTGCTGTTCAAAAAGTCTTTTTGAATGTCACAGTAGCCTACTTCCAGTTCAGATCATATGTAACCTAATGTAGCAGAGGGCATGAATTTTAATGGCAAATAATTTAGATGATAGGAGGATAAGAAAAGCAGCAAAACAAATGCAGTAACAATACCAAGCAGTCAAGTTTCTGGTACAAGATTTGTTATGTTGCTCTCAACAACAGCTGTAAAATTAGAAATCTTACATTTTAAAGAGGCAGTACTCAATCTTGCTGTGTTTGGTTCCCAACAGATCTAACAGAGCTAGCTGGGAAACATCTGTAACACTCTGTCCAGAATAGACAAAAATACAGGGGAGGCCTGCTCTAAAGCTGACTGTATTAGTTTGCCTGTCAAGACACATCACATCATTTGGGCAGAGCTGAGCAAACAAAATGAGTGTGCTTTCATGAAGTGCATCTTTCTATTATGCATATTGTTGTAAGGATATATGACTTGATGATTTCTGTCTAGCGCATTGTAAAGCAATACGCATTTTTTCTCCTCCGAAGGGTTGTGTAGTAGCATCTCTGTAAGAGCGAGTATCATGCTGTGTGTAGCTGTAAAGAGGCCTTGATGCCTAAACTCAGAGGACTTAATCTGCCAGTAATGTTGTTTAAAAGGGTAATATAAACGCTTAGTGGCCAAATGTTTGTGGGGATTTTGTTTTGCAAGAATGCAGTTTATCTTCCCAAATTCCCAGGAAATGCTTTTTTTTTTTTTTTTTTTTTTTTTTTTTTTTTTTTTTTTTCTGGTCCTCCATTACTTCAGTGAAAAAAAAAAAAGATACCTTTTTTTGTGAAGATAGTTTAGGACTTCTGTGTATGTGTTTTTTTCAACCTGAAATTGAGCTTTTGAAATAAAATACATTTAAATAAGACTGTTGTGCTTAAAAATTTAATGGAGGTCATGGCTGGATTTGGTGTGAATTGCAGAAATAAACTCAAATGATGGTGTTAGATCCTCTTACCATCCTACTTCACAATGGAAAATATAAGATACAATAGTGACAGACAAAATGGAAAAATTCTTCCGTCACTTTTGTTTAGACTCCTGCAGTCAAACAGTCTTCTGTGTGTTCCTCTAAAGTTATCTAGTTTGCTTTTTCTAACACAAACTAAGGCCTTTCAATGATCAGAAAATTTATCAGATCACCAGTAATAGTGTTCCTTGAAGGCTTTCTATTTTGAGCAGTTTGGGGTACTTTGAATAATTCTTATATCATTGTACTTCCAAATTTCTCATTTTAATTTCTTACATGAGTTTGTGTCAAGCTTGGTGAGCTGGGTCACACAGTACTGCAATGACTCCCTAGTACAAAAGTTTTAAATTTAAATATGAAAATAATTGATGATAAGTAACTGATGCTCATTTATGAATGAAGAAAGAATTACCTTTAAAAATTTAATCATTTGGGAAATATTATTAAAAGCTGTAAAATTTCCACAACTACATTGGTATTAACATTAATTTGGGAAGATCTATTTATCTTTTCAGATTAGGTCTTATTGTTTTAATTAATGAAAATGCAATTTCTGAATCAGATTGCTTTTATCTATTTATTACTTTCATTTATTATACCATCCCTCTCATGGGTTGTGCACCTCCTTTATTTGTAATCCATTTTTGCTTTCTCAGAAGAGACCTCCCAAACTTCAGGTATGCGTCCTGTCTTCTAAGTATTAGTTGAACTAAACTTGACACTTCAGCTGTTGGCTCATCACAGATTTGGTTTCCCATTCAAAAATAATCTCTAGCACTAAAATAAAATATTTCATTTATCTGTTAAGGTGCATGCTTGAGATCTGAATTTGTGCATCTGTGCTGGGGAGTTTGAATTAAGACAGCTCATGTGAGCAAGGGTATGTGAGAGCAAGCCTGCTCATGTTTCTGTGGGAACTGATTGATGTTTACATGAAGAACAGGTGGAGTTTTAGATTTAATGTAATGGCTAATGCAAGAACAATCTTTTCCAATGATTAGTACTTTTAGTACTTTTTTTTTTCTGTTTAAGGAACAAGAAAAAGCAGGGGCTAATTGTGATGCTATTACAATTTGAAGGGAGCCCACTTACATGCTCTTCATTCCAAGGCATTCCAAGTTACGGAATGTAACTATTGAAGTTACATAGATAAATTTTAACCTGCTGGATGGCAGACTGGCTAGTCTTCCTAAAAAAAAAAGTAGTGGATTGTAGTTGAAAATGTTTCTTCAAGGAGGAAAAAAAATAACTTTTTTGTCTGGTTGTGTGCTAAGAGCTGTTCATCTAGATAATAGAGATGCATGAAAATGGAAAATGTTGGGGGCCAAATCCTGTTCACTGCATTCATCCTCTGAATTGTGCTGCTAATGACATTGAGTACAATAAGAAGGCAACCTATTGGTGTTCACTGGTATTTTTGAGACTCTTGAATTAATGTCATGCAAAACCAAAACCTGTCCCATCATTTCCATTAAACATCTCAGGACAGTGAACTTTCTGTGGCAGATTTTTCTGAGAAAGCCCCCAGATTGTTAATGGCACTAAGAAAAACACTTCCACACTGCCCCCCCCCACATTTCCATTTTAAAAAAATTTCAAAATTTTTATTAGCAATATCTTTTTTTTTTTTTTTTTTTTAATGGAATGGAGTGTGTATTCAGTATTAGTCATCAATTTCAGATGCCTTGTAAAACCTGCACAGAAAAAGGCATGCAGCTCAGTTATTTCAGCTGTGAATTGCCTTATGCTAAGAGTTTAAATCATACCCTTTTGTCACTTTAATGTAAAGTGGAATTTTTTGTATTAAGAAATGTAGATAAAGATGTGATTTAGGATGAATCCTGTCAAGGTATAATTCCATGTTAAATTTTTGAGAACTTGGCTGAAGACCAATGTTAATGTGAGAAATACTGAGAGTAGGAAGCTTCAATACAGGCTTTGTGAGTTCTCGCAGCCTCCAGAAGTGCATTTCTTTGTCAGTTCTCCCACAGCTAAGGCATTGCTGTCAGGTTGTAACCACTTAAACACCTCTCCACTTAAGATTATGGTATACAGAAATTGTGATTTTCTAAAGAAAGTCACAGAAATAGATTTTTAGCCTGGAGGAACAGATGTTGTCTGACTATCAAAGGAATCTTCCTCTAAGAGGAGAAACCATCAGAAAGTATAGCAGTTTGAATATAAAGCTGTACAAACCTTCAAACTCTAAGGATAAATAGTGTCAAATAGTAGTTTTTCTTTCTTTCCCCCAGTTTTGAAAGAAGGATCCTTCAGCTGATCAAATGTAAAGAGATGACAGGAAGTAATTTATATGGGATCATATTCACTATGTAAATGATTGCAATGAGAAAAGGAAAGCTCATTTCTCCTGTGTGCTTGCATGTACAGCAGTTACTCATCACATAGTACCTATGGATGGATTCTGGGATTCTGACAGTGCATTAGGTACTGAGGTAAAAGCACAAGGGAAATGAATGAAAGAAATAGCGTGCCTCTAAGATGTTGGTGCAGCCAAAGTATAGCAGATTTGTCACTTGAGATAAAACAGCACAATTCTAATGCATCACATATAGAAGGCTCCACCAAGACAAAAAAAGGGCCCTCTCTTCCTCCTTCACCCTCCTTTCTTTGGGGGGAGGGAGGCAATGGCAGGAGGAAGGCATAGTTGATTTAAATTAATAATGTGAGGTTGGTCATTGTGGGTGTGCTGGGCATCTTCTGTGATTAAATTTCACTGGGGCTGAGGCTGCTCTACTAGATTAGCTCTGAAGCTTGAGGTTTCATGCTGTTGCTTTGTAAAAGGCAAACCAGCATGATTTCATTCTGGAAGGGACACAAAATATTATCTTGAAACTATTTTCTTTATTAGAATTATTTTCTGTGTGAGAAATGCTTGCTCTTTACAGAAAGTTCTGACTTCTTAGCAAAAAAATGAAACGCCTGAAAACAAACTTTCAGCTTTCAGCAGCATGCTAGAAACCTTTGATTTGAAAATGCTGCTGTGCTGGTTCACAAGTGTTGTGTTCTACTAAAGAGCCTGGTTTTCAGAAGCAGATGTAATTGAATTCTAGCTCTTGTGAGGATAAATTTATAACCTGTCTGGGGGATTTTTAAGTCTGCTACTTCGGTATGTTGAAACAGAGTGAAAATTTGTGGGATGGGGTTGGGGGTGGAGTAAGACTCATGTTTTGACAACTTTTAATTATGGTACAGTAATTTATGGGCATGCATATGCAGTATAATCAACCCTTATTTTAGAATATACAAAGACTTGATTTTTTTTTTTTTTTTCAGTTGAATTACACTTAACTGTCTTCCTTCTCTCATACTGTTAGAGCAGTGCTTGATGTATAAGGGACAGGTTGTCAGCAGATGAACTCCTTTTCATCATCACAAATAACTGTAGACATGAAATATTACTCAATTTTCTTGAGCCAGGAAGGGAGCTTTATTTTAAGGGAAGGCTTTAAAAAAATTGTTTCAACATTTCAATCTTCTGTCAGAATATAATGTGCTGTTACATATCTTAACTCCAGTGCTTTTGGATAACCTTCTGGTAGGTTGAAATTTAGCATGCACCCTCCTTACAATCATTTATTTTAGATGAGATGCACTTAGTACCTCATTAAAAGATACCAAAGCATTG
This sequence comes from Nettapus auritus, assembly GCA_011076525.1. Taxonomy (NCBI): domain Eukaryota; kingdom Metazoa; phylum Chordata; class Aves; order Anseriformes; family Anatidae; genus Nettapus; species Nettapus auritus. Next base: position 61,128,909 of record CM021768.1, on the reverse strand, counting down.
TGAGACTTCATGGCTTTGTTTAAATGGTTAAGAGGAAACACCTGGGGTTGTTGCAAGCTATAGGAGAGCCCATGAGCCCCCAACCCATGCTGGGTGCACAAACGTTGCTTATGTGGAGTGGTCCCCAAATGTTCTCACTCTGCTGCTGTGGCCAGGAATTGCCTGGGACAGAAATACCTGAGAAGGGCAAAAACTGTGTTCAGATCCTGCTACAGTTTAATAGTGCTTGGTACCTGGAAGTATTACCAGCATTTGTAAAATTTGCTAGGATAGATATAAATGCTGTTCCTGACAATGCCATAATGCAAGTAAAACCTACCAGTGTGTTTGCAAAAGCAAAAATTTTAACCCTGGCATCCTGCTCAATTGCCACCTTAGGTAATCAAACAGTATCCTGGAGCCCCAGATGGATGGCAAATTTGACTGTTATCTCAGTTGAGCTAGAGTAAATTGAGACTAACTGTAGTGAAATAAACAGTTACAGCTGTGTGAAGTCAGTGTAGATGAAGGGCAATCAGGACTACCCACTTCTAGGGCTGGGCAAAAAGCGTGCATCTTTTTTGTTTTCCTTCATTGGTACAAAATGTTTCAAAACTTTGCCAAAAGTTCTGTAAGGTTGAGTGTAAATTTTAGGACTTACTGGTACTGAAGCTTAAAAAGTAAGAAGGAGAAAATATTTACCAAGTGTCATTCATTTCCCAAAAGGCATTGCTAAAGCCTACCATGGAGTGTTTTTTTTTTTGTTTGTTTGTTTGTTTGTTTGTTTAGCAGCTTTGCAAGCTTGTCAAAGCAACCTTGTCAAAGGTATTTTGAGGCTGAAGTTGATTATGAACAGTGAATGGAGAATCTACGATTAATTACAGAGAATGTATTTATTCTTGAGATTATACCTTCATGTAAACATGGACATTTTTGTAATAAAGTTGAGCTAAACGTGTAGATTTTGGTGAGGTTTATGGCCTGTAAAGTGTATTAATGTCAAAAATCAATAACTCAGTTTCTCAGACAACACAGCAATGATCAAGGTGGGACACATTTATAGTCATCTACTTCTTTGTTTCATTTACTGCCTGCTACTTAAATTGTGTTTTGCATTCCCCTGTTGCTGGAAGTTTGAGATAGAGAGTAAGAAAAATGTACGAATACAGTTCTTGACTTATTAATGTCTACCATGACTCCTCTGACTTAAACTATCAGAGCAAAGGTTTTATTTTCATTCTGAATTAGTCATCTACTTGAACTGTCCAAAAGTGTCATCTTACCCCTTTGAAATAGGATCTGTGCATTAATGCATTAACATGCTTGGCTACTTCTTACCTTACATTTGCTTGTCACATTAATATTTTGTCCAGGTCTTTAAAAAAGTACAAATATGCAAATCACACAGTGTGCATGATTGAAGGTTCATTGCTTGTACTTCACTTGAAACAATGCTGGTAGGTTGCAGCAGTGTTAATTTATAATAAGGGAAAAATAAATTCAAAACGAAGATATATTGTTGTTTTTTTTGAGGTGATTTTGTTTTTCATGTTAGTGGATATGATTACAAGAAAAGAGGCAATCATCTCCATAGCAGAGCAGCATTAACAGCTCTGGCAGGATGGTTGCCCACAGGTGCACTCTGAGTGACTGATGGCAGAAAACAACACCCCGAGTGTGCTGTGTGTGCAATTTGAAAGAACAATTAAGTTGACTAATAAAGGCCTCTTTCCTATTTGTGAATAATCCATGTGCAAATTCTGTTTTCATTTTTTTTTTTATTGCTATTTTAAATTGTCCCTTAAATTTTCATGAAGGAATTTCAGCTGTTGAGGTGCTTGTAAACTGTGTGCTATTAGTAGTCCCTGGAAGCATCCAGTCTTTCTAAGCATCTGTGGTTAGTTCAGTCACACTATTTTGTCTTGTACTTTTCCTAGTTGCCTAAATTGGGCATTTCCAATTTTGAAGCAATGGATCAAATTTATGGCAGTGAGTCTAATTACACACAGGTCTGGAAGGGAGACTTAGTGTCTCTGTTGAGATAATGAAAATCACCGAACCCTATTTTTAGGAATATCCCCAATTTTTTATTTGAAAATTGGAAATGAGTACTTACATTTTTCCTGTGCGCTAGAAAGAGAAATTAAGTTGTGTCAGAAGCATTGAAGAACCTGAAAACCCTTCTTTCTGCCTTTTTTTTTTTTTTTTTTTTCCCCCCCATCTATTGTGGTTGGTCAGCATCTTCATATTGCAGGATGCTACCTTGTACCTTTGTTTGCAGCACATGTATGCCATTTACTTTTGAAAAAGGCATAAAATACTGTTGAGAATTACAGTTAGCCTTTAACTATTCGAGCTTGTTTTTGTAGTTTTATTGTACATAAAACAAACAACAATAACAAAACAAACACAAAACCCACCATACTGTGACTGTCCTTTTGCTGGGTACTATCTATGCCTATTGAAGTCCAGACATAGTGTCCTCTTATGATGTTCCTGGGTGGTCTCAGCTTCTTCCCTGGAAAAGAGCTAATCTATTACGTTGATGGCTCTGGTAGCTCACATGACTGAAATACATTTATTTTCTTTGGATTTTAGCTTCTTGCTGCCCTAGATGATATAACAGCGGAATCCATCATAGTGGATATGTCCATTTTAAAGAATTATTGCTGCCACATACATACACACAGACACACTCCCTTTTATAAAGAAAAAAATGGATTTTGCTCTACTTGCATTTCTCTGTACACATGAGAACATGAGAGAGAAGTACAAGCACAATTTTGTGATTTTTTTTTTAGGTGGTATCTATCTACACCTAATTATAACTGCATGAGTACTGTTAGGCACAGAGAAGGGAAAAGTAATCCTACAGACTTGAAAAAAACAACAAATTCCACTCTGTAGTTTGGATTTGAAGGGGATGTGGAGAAAGTTGGAGTGTCAAAAACAGTCCTAGTACAATGAGATTTCCCGGTGAGTTACGCTTCTACTTTGTGATGGTGACACCAACACACCAATGTGCTGCCTTCTCTGGCTGATGTCTGAGTTGTGATTAATACTGTAGCTTTTTTTTTATTAGCAGAAAATTCAGCCCACTGGTTTTGCTGCTAAAGCTTAGAGGGCCATTTTGACTATACAAAAGAAAATCTATTTCCCACTGTGTCTTTAACTTGGCATTATTGAGATGCTTTTATAGAGGGAGAAAATGCTTCTGGACATGTATAGTCAGGTTAATCTTATCTCTCTAACCTCCCTGAAGATATGCTTCTGCTTCTGAAGTGCAGCTGTAGTTCTCCTTTGATTGTTATGGAAATACAATATTTTACTGCGTATGATGTTTACGCGTTCTTTATTATATGGGATCAACAAAGTATGTCAGATATTGGCTGCAGTCGGTTATCTGAAGCAAGGGTATCTAGTGATGCCAAGACTTTCCTTGGGATCTGGTGATAGATCCCAGGTTCTTTCTTGTGTTAAATGAGAGGATTTAACCACTTGTGATGCACCCCCTACCACCAAGGATAGTCTGGCTGTAGTGTGATGTGTAATGTGTCTAGGAACAGACTTCTGTTGAGATGGCTTTATTTAATACTGAAAAAGCTTTTTTTAGTGATTGAATAGTCAGAGACTGTGTTCTGTGACCTATCAATATGTCTAGAATCCATCTTATTCTGCTCCTTGTCCATAAACTATGTGGACTAAACATACTTACGACACAGCCTAGGGTTGATCCTATGCCGTACACAAGCACTGGATCTAGTATTCCCAGCCTAATGTTGCACTGAAGTAAATGTCAGAAGAGAGAATTATTTTGACCCAGATGGTTCAGCTTTGTTCCTCTCCATATATCCCCAAAAGACCCAGGCAGGAGCTCTCTCTCATTCTATGTGGAGGGGAAAAAAAAAAAAAAAAAAAAAAAAAAAACAGTGAAACTTTATAAAACTTTCACTGGCTTCATGATTCATACAGACTAGAACAGCTCAGGGAATCTCAGAAATAGCTCTAAAGCACTTGTGTAGGTGGTTTTAAATCACTGAAGAGATGAGCTCTAATACATGATGGACTCTCAGTCACAGAGCAATGAATTATTACTGTAATCTTCCATAAATTCTAAGAGGTGAGGAGAGAAGCTAGGCAACTATTGATGTACCGCTTTTCTGGATAAAACACGTTACTGCTGGATTATTTTGCATACACTCACAAGGCAGTAGTAGATGTGTCGGTACTGTTGATTGTCCTAGCAAAGTGACAAGCAGCATACAAGATACTCAATTCTTAGGGATATGCAGATTAACTGAACATAAGTGAAAATGATGTGTTGTGATTTTTTTTTTTTTTTTGAGTGCAAATAAATACTGTTAATGCTAGTGCTACTAGTGCTATGTCTAGTTGGGATGACCTTTCCTTAATGCTGCTTAAGAAAAGCACTGGAGTTTGTGTGACTGCTATTCCTAAGACACTAAACTATGTCTTCTCGTAAATCTAAGTGCTTAGAAGCGGACTCATTTTTCAAAAACAAAACAAAAGCCCACCAAAACAGATAACCCATGTTAAAGTGTTTTCTTCTGGATCTGGAGCATACAAACAAACACAGAAATCTGTACCATATTTCCAATTTCATTTACTCAGACCTAGGCAGAAATATGGATTTTAAAACATTTATGTATTTATAGACAAGCCTTATGTGCCAAGCAGATAGTACAGCGTGAGTTATAGACAATTAGAGCTTGTGCCACTAAAATGGCTTAAGGGCTTAAGTCCCACCTAATGCTTGCTTTTAGTGTCTTACATCTGGAATTATGACCCTAAAAAGGAAGTGAAAACCCTTGCTGAAATCATGCCTAGTTGTATACAGCGGTTTTTGATTACCAGTTTTCCAGATGCCTACAGTTTTTATTTGGGGTATACTGAAGAAACCCTTAGTCTTCATAGGTTGAGGTAGCTCTGTGTGCACCTATAAATTAACCTTCACCCACCTCACTTGACTGGGCTGATCCAGCAAATTTGCAGAGAACTTGCCTAGCAGACACTGTTCTTACACCAGCAGAGCCACCAAAGCAGGCAAGTGCTTCAGGAGTGCCTTTCACCACCCCTTCCTCCCACCTCCTTGAGCCTACTCCTCCAGCAGGGATAAGACAATTCAGTTCAAGGGTGTGGGTTCATTCCTTTAACTTGCCTTGCCTCAAAACAAACAAACAAAAACAGAAAACCACAGCTACTTCCTGTTTTATAAGTAAAGATGTAGTAAAGAAGTTGAGCTTTTCCCTCTGCCATTCTTATAAAAGAGGAAAGCACATGTATCATTAAAAAAAAAAAATTTTTTTTTTTTTTTTTTTTTTTTTTCTCCGGCATTTCTGGTCATAGATCTGAAGCACCTCTTTGTGAATGGTACCTCTTGGAAATCCCATTCTGGAATGACTAAAATGTACAATAATAGAAATCTTCATCCTTAATTCCAGTTGTTGTAGCATCCAGAAGTTCAGGGCTGTAATTTTGAGTACTCTGGTCTGGTTTGTAAGTCTAGTATCTAAGCATAGTTAAAGTTTTTCTGGTTTTAATAAAAATGTTGGAAACAGCTGAGTTGAAAATGCAATAGTTTTAATTAATTTTCCTTATTACATTTTATAGCATTGCAAATTTTCTAATTGCTCCAGTAAGCTTTTTTTTTGTGTGATCAAAATAGTCTCCTGAACATGTCATTGTGAATCCACAGACATGATGTTACAATGTCAGATGAAATGCTCTTCCAAGTCTTCAGAGCACTGGATGTTGCAAAGCCATCATGGTTACATCATGTCAAATAATGTCACTGGGAATCTGTGGAGCACTTGTCATAGTACGGAAACAAAACAAAAAGATGTCAGAGCAATTCCAAAAAACAGAGTATTTGATTATCAAGGAGATTATGAAAGACAAATTGTAAGTACGTGCAACTTTGTCCATATTACCATGTTAAAAAAAAAAAAAATTACATCACCTATTAAAAAAAAGCCCACTTAATTGAAATGTCACGTGTGCCGTGTCTTTCAGTATGTGGTAGCAACCAGGAAACAATGTGATGTTGTCTGACTGATAAGATGTTAGTAAAAAAAAAAAAAAAAAAAAATGTTTGAAATGCTTTAAAGTTTGATAATCTTATTTTGAATGATTGGATCAATGTTGGGAAAAAAAATGTAATTCAGCCATTCTCTGCTGTCCAGTCTTTTAGCAGAAGAAGATACCCAAGGAGTTTTGAGAGTAAAGTAACTGGAATAGCTCTGTTTTGCATTAAGCAACTTGGACAAGAAAGGCAGCAGCTACAGAAGTTGAAATTAGGAAGATTTGGAAGGAAGTTGAGACAGCAAAGGCTAGAAATCTAAAAGCTGGGCATGCCAGGGGTTTCAGATTAATATTTAATTCTTAGTGTGCTTTCTACAATACACACCAGAGAAGAGGCAGTCCTTGTCAGCAGTTCCTGGGAAGGGAGGAAGGGAAGAATGAGAAAAGAAAGGGAGGGGAGGTTGTTTTACCTGCTGAGAACTAAATGTACTTTCAACTCTTGTTTGATGAGTTCTTTGTGTATACATATCAAACTATGAATTAACTGAAAGTTTTCTTCTGCAAGTTAGACAGAGGAAAAGAGTGTTTGTGATACAGACATCCATTCGGAACTTAGCTAGAAGTTTGCAGGATGTGTGGATTTTTCTCATTAATTCTCAGTATTTAATAACTTTCTCTTTGATTTGTGAACAGTTTGGTTTTTGAGGCACAATTTGCTGTGACACTTTTTTTCTGCCCCAGTGCTTTACTATTTGCAGCATTGTAATTCAAATACAAGAAGGTAACAAGAAAATGTTAGTTAATTAGAGGATAGTATGAGAACTGCAGGGTAAAGTTGCAGTTAAATGGGGAATTAAAAGAACAACAAATGTGAACTCCAGTGAGATAATTAACCCTTACAATGATGTTGTCCTATGTATTTTGCACAGATGCAAAATAAACCACCCCATTCAAATAGGTGTTGAGGATTTTCCACCACATGACACCTGCTATAGGAGATGGATACAATTTTTCATGCAAGGAATTACTTTGGTTTTGGAGTATTTAGGGGCTGTGGCAGAACAGGAGCATGAAGGTTGTGTCACAACATTTGGCTATGGTATCAGACTTCAACGGAAATGTATTTGAAACAGCAAAGGCCAAATAACCCATTAGATGTGAGATAAGGCTTGGATTACCAGGTCAGAAATATTTACCATTGCATCATACTTTCAGTGGTCCTAGCACAAGTCAGAATTACAATATATAAGCTGCACAGAGTCTGAAACTTTGGTGATACCCTAAAATGGCAGAACACACAGATAAAACTGCATGATATTCTCACTGTGTGTTGCTTGAAGTGAAGCTGCTGATTCTTCATGTAATGGCAGGTGTACTTTTTTATGAATACTGGTGCTTTGTTTTGGAGGAGGGATGTTCCCTTGTATATGCTCCTTGATCTTGGTAGGCTAGAGACAAGGTTGGAAAGTGTGATGGTCAGATGTGCTGGGCTGCTAAGGGACTTGGTCCAAAATATTGGAAGTCACTGGATAAAGTTCTGCATAGGTGGATATTGAGAATGTGGAGATGTTATTTTGCACGGAGCTATCAATAGTTCACAGATAAGAGGAATATGAACAAAATTAAAAATCCTTACTTCAGTTCTTCCCATCTTTCCCTTCACTTTTATTTTTTATTTTTTGGTGTGTGAAAGTTGTTTTAACAGGAGCCTATTTGCTGCAAATTATGTCTGAGTTAACAATTCTCAGCTTTTGTATTGTATTTTCAGATGTACTGAATAGAAATGGAGGGTTTTATAAAATTAACTTCTTTCCAAAAAATATAATTTGTACTTATAGAATCCTTTGCCAAAACATTTATCTGGTTGGATAATAATATACACTAACCGATATAGGACACTGAATTTTAATGGTTATAGGCATTATATTACCTTGAAAAAGATTAAATAATGCCACATGATATAAAGGTGAATGTGTTTGCCTGTCTGGAAGAAGTAGAATAATAGAGAACATTGCCAACACTTGAATTTTTGAATCTGTATTTTCCAAATTCATGTAGTTATTATGATTATCATAAAACTAAGGTAGGGAAGTTTTTCAAAAATAACTATTTTTCTTATGTAGCAGATGTTGGAAAAAAAATAGGAAAGATAGAAGAAAAATATTTTCACACTGAGGAGCATTGAATGATTGTTTTCCACTTGTGTGATTCTTAAAGAATCCTTAATATAATTTCTTATTTATAATAAAAATCAAAGTAAGTGTTGAGCAAACAATACAATAAATATATGCAATCATTCACCAGTGGTCATTAATTTGTAGATAAATTAGCTTTGCCCAGGTGCAAACTTGCATTTAGACTATTCCAGAAAAGTTGTAAGAGGCTCACTTTTCCTGATGCAATCTTCTTGGTCAGTAAACTCCAAATTGTAATTTGATTTTCAGGATACAGTTTCAACATTCATGGAAATAAAAGGTCAAAGTTATAAAGTTAATAATCTGGAATAAATTGCAGTGAAGCTAAATCTTGACTTCATTAGAAAATACATTATACAAAATAATGTACTCCACTGGGGAAAAAAAATCTAACAAATTATTTGCATAGTTCCCATAATAATCTTTCCTCCTTCCTCTAAGCAGTAGCAATTAATCAGGCTGGGCTGTCAAACATTAATCTATCTTTTTATAAAGATAATTACATTTCCAAATAGAAAACAACTTATATAAAAGAAAGTGTCTTCTTGGATGAAAGGTATATGGGAAAACACTAACATTTTTCATGAAGTGAATTAATTGATTCTAAAAATAAAACAAATAGCTAATTATGTATATATAGAACCAAAGACAAATTTTAGTCTCTTAGAGACATCATTAACAGGTTTTTTAAACTGGAAAAAATAATTTACTACGGATTAATTTGATACAAGATGATTTGAAATCCAAAATCTTTGTCAGCAATACCTGGTGTTCATTACAACATTTTTACATTAAGTTTCCATCCTGTTTATTTCAATATGATTGCCAAATTTAATTGATTCCAGTGTGAAGAGGTTTGAGCTTCAAGTGTATTTTTTTTTTTTTTGGAGCTGCAAGATAGTGCAGAAAAAAAAAAATTGAAATATTTGTGATGGAGATGATAATTGTCAGATGTGTTGACCATTATTTTTTTTTAAATCCTCCTGTGAAGCACATAACTATCAGATGTTTGTGAATCTTACAAAAAATAATTCATCTCAGAAAGCACCACCAAAACAAATATTGAAACTGCTTAAAAATTAGATGTATTTTATTAATACATTCAGATAACAGAGAATGCAAACCTTCCTACTACTATTCCTTGCTTTATTCAAAATGCCAAGCTTATCCTTATAGCTCCTGCATGTTCATTGATGATTTGTCAAAAGGCTTTTTGTTGGAAAACAACTGCTATTGCAGTTTTCTCTAGGAAAATGACAATTCAAAAATTTTCTATTAAAAGCTACCCAAATATTTGTTCTCGGATTATTATTATTATTTTTTTTTCTAAAAAATCGATGTCCTCCGTAGCCCTGTTATCTCTGAAGGAAATTTAGCTTGTGATACCCTCTAGGAAGCTGCTCTAGCGCATTAAACATGGTTTGTAGCCAGTTTAACTATCATCATGTACTGTAGTCTAGTCCCAAAGCTGACCTGCTTGGTATTTCCTGAAAATCCAGACTTATACCTCTTCGTGTTCTATCACGTCTTGCACAGATATTTAGCAGGATAAATTGGAGACTTGCAAAGAGCATCGGTGGTAAGGAGTTACAGGTGAGCTGCTTAACTCTGAGTGGGCTCAGTTAGGTATCTGGGATTCCCCAGCAGTTTCTGGGTAAATTTACACAGACACCCTGGGTAGCTAATGAAGCCAAGCCAAGGGACACCTTTTTCTTTCCATTTGCCTGGCCCTCCTTTCTATAGAAATGAGAAATTATGGGCCAGGCAGGAGCTGTCATTTCTTTCAGTGTAGGTCGGACCTGGGAACCATGAATTTGAAGTCTACATCCCAGCAAAGAAATCTGGTTACCTGAGCCCTGGTCTGGTTGCTTGCTCTCTTTGTAATGCACTGAACTAAGGCTGGTGTCTAGGGGTCTCTGAAGTCTAACATCTCAAGCTGTCTTGTGATGGTTGTAGCAGCCTCCGACCACACCAAAGATGACAATGAATAGATTTTTATGAGATGCTTTTAAAATACAGAGTGGGAAGGTGAACGCTCTGACAGCTTCTAGCATCTGAATCCTTTCTGAACAGCTCCATGAAGCAATTACCCTCCAGGTAATTTGGGACTACTGGCTTACAAGGGGTTCTTCACAGCCAAGAATACGCTTCTGGTGGAGAGCTCAAAAAGGTGTAAGGTCTCTAGAGCTGCTAATTTCCCCACCCTTAAAGTTCATGGTTGACATATAACCTATACTGGAGAAGGTCCAAGGTCACAATTTAGTTTCTTCCAGGTTACTTCTTGAAGGACAACTTCCAAATAATTTTAAAAAATGGAATAGACAGTGAATTAAAAAAAAAATCAGGAGGGCCTAAAAGAAGTCATATTTGGACTTATTTTAATTTATTCACTGCAAATATATTAACTCAAACACAATGTTGCAAGCAAACCTCTTAAGAGATTATTTGCATTTTGCCTGAAAGAAAATAAATCAACAATTGACTGCTGCAAACATTAAAAATACCTCTTGAATTGTGACACTGCTGTGAAATTAAATATAAATGCTTCAGAGATCCAAATAACATTAAAGCTTTCAAGAAAGTAGAATTTTAATTCTTGATTTTTGGCAAGAGAATGCATCTGTAATAAACAACTAGGAAATAATCCAGCTCCTTATGAAAATTATTTCCTTGCATTAGCTTCTTTCTGCCTGATATTTACATTCAGAATAACACAGCTGAAAGGCTGCGTGAAATATTTGTTGCTAAATGTAATGTTATAACAGGACATGAGAATAAAGCAATGAGAGCCTGATAAAAAGGTTAAACTGTTTTTCAAAATATGGCTTAATGGACAGGATGAGTAACCACTTGGTTTCAAAGTTAAATTCTGTTGCTTTCAGTGAAAGATTTGAGCATTAGCACAAGATTCTATTTATTAGTTATGCCATTCTTTTTTATATATATTTTAGATTAAAATACAGGTAATAACACTGATTTATGGCTGTATTAATAAAGGGCAGTCCAACATAAGAATCAGAGTATGAAGGAACTAGAAAATCATCTGTGTCAAAAAGCACTGCTGTGCCAGAGTTTATGGTCACTGATGATACACACTCTATATAGGGTTGTCTTTAAAAGCAAGCTAATATGGCAACTTCAGCTGTGAAAGATGTTTGGCTGTTTATTGTTTCTCTGTCTGGGATCTTCCTTCTAACATTTGGAAAAGAATGCATTTTTCATTCTGTCTGCAAATAGAAAATTAGATTTTTGATCCAAATACAACTTCTTCTGCAAAGTGGGAAGACATTTGACCTAAAAGCCTTCGTGATTTTTGAAATACAGAAGGCCATGAGGATTGTTACAAAGTTCACAGACTATCTGAAGGGATTCAAACTTCTTGTTCTATTTAAAGTTTATTAATTTATAAATGTCATCAGCTATAACTTCTGTCACCATCATTCAGGATTTAGATTCTGGAATATCCTCAGCATTGTTCATAAGAGTGACCTACCCGAGTTATAACTCATATATAGCTCTGATGTGAATGAAGCAGCACTTTTCTGGTGTGTTTTGTTGCCAAATTTCTTTTAAAAAATTTAAATGTGAGTGATTTGCTACTTATATAGCACTACTAGCGTTTTCAGTGAAGTAACTTTGATAAATGCTGTGGTCACTAATGTGGTTAAGGACACTGATAGAATCAAAGAGAAATGGGAGTAGATGGAGAGAGGAAAAGCTGGAGACATGAGGCTTATTAGCAAAAATCCATAAATACTGGTAATTATCTTAGGTCAATATGGAATATCATTTGAAATAACTTAGTATTTTTATACATATTGAATTAAGACCTCATAAGGTAAGTTAAAGCAGATATACAATTAATTTCATTAACAAACTACAGTAAAAAAGAAGCAATGATTAACAAAGTAAGTGAAATATGTTGACCACAACTCCAAAGATAGAGTTAAATTACATGATCAGCAATTCATTTCTTAATTTTGAGAAGGATTCAGAGAGGATGGGTAATAACTTGCATGTAAACTACTATAAAACTGAGCAGTTTTACTAACTAAGTGTATGATTTTGCAATAGCTAAATGGTGACTACTGAAGTCAAATTCTCTTTTTTTCTTCAAAATCTTGTGCCTGACTTAGTTTTAAAATTTCCATCTTACATGTTGGTAAACTTTTACCACTTGCTGAGATAATTACTTAAGTAAGTGATGAATTTTGTCTGTTCTTGTTTGCTGGTAATAACAAAAAAAGTTTGTCTTTTAGACCTCAGAGAACAAACATTGATACGTTCTTTTCATAACTTTTTCTTCAGGCTATCTAAGCATGGGTTACTCTTGTCTGTATGTCTTTGTTGCAAGGATTGAATCCTCACGTACATGCATAATTTCACACCCTCACGCTACAAAACTTGGAATACTTACATTTTTCTTGTAGAAGGTGAAGACAAAAATCAGATATCTGAACTGAAAATTATTCTGGAAGTGTATCAGATCTAAGAGTTTTCTGGACTTCAACACTATAGAATGTAGTATCTTCACCGATGAGCTCAGAGATCGATATTCTTTACACACAATGCTTTTTTTTTTTATTTTTTTTTTTTTTTATTTTTACTGTTTGATTTTTAAGTACTGGTATAAATTACTCAGTGTCTCTCATTTATTTCATAGTTTTTAACTAAGAAGGCAAATCATTTTGGTGCTGGCTTAGGGTATTGCAATTGGAAAGTGATTTTATCTTGTAGACTCTTTCTCTTTTGACTAAACATGCCAGTGGTCTGCCTTGCAGCATAATTCAAATGTTGTCATCTGTAGCCAGGATACATTCAGTCTTTTTTTTTACATACAACAGAGACTGAAAGGCATGGCTGGCTTATCCTGTGCAGTATAAAGACACTATGTAGGAACAGGGGTTGGAACAGGTATATTCCTTTTTAGGTGGAATATCTGATACATGATGCAACTATTTTTGGAAATATTAAATCTTCAAAACAAAACAAAAAAAAAAACACCTGTAAAAGTGACTAGAAAAACTGCCAACAACACTAAGTGAGGAAATCAGTCACTCAGGCTATCACATGCCAAGTAACAAAATTAAAAATAAAATTGCTCTCAAAGAAGAGAATTTACAATGATAATGGAATTGCATATAGGTCAAATAGTCTATCTTCTCCAAATTTTCAGCTTGATCAAAAAAGTTACTTTTAAGCTTCTCTAGATGAAACTCATTTAAAATACAATTTTGTATAAGGTTTGTATTCTTGCGCAGCCTACTTTGCTCACAGTTTTGTGCAACAGCTCCCAGCAATGGAATTTGTTATCTATTGTACTGATTCTTTTTATTATTCTCATCCTGGAGTTGAAATACTTCTCTCTGGTACATTCAGTTTGGTATTCATTTAGACCATTGTTTTAATGTGGATATGCAATAAAGGTATTTTTACTGCCTTCTTTGTAATTGTAAAATTTTGCCAGGGTTGAAAGTAGTCAGTTCTGAGAAAAACCTAAATTACCTGAAGACAATGACAGCCAGTGTGTCTTCCAAATTATGATGGATATCTTGAGAATAATTACCCTCTATGCAGTGCTTTGTCCTTTAATGCACATTTCTTAACTTCTTTGTCGAATGGATGGTAGGCAGGGACAATGGATATTGTCTCTGCTAATGCCAAATCCCAGACTCTCATATCTAGTGAGCTATGGCAAAATTTGTAATTGCAATAGGCTTGAACAGCACAGTGTGTGTGTGGGGGGGGGGGGGGGGGGGGGAAAGGCCTATTTATTTCAGGCACCAAGCAAAGCTATGAAATGCAAAGAGGGTAATGGCAGTTTCACTAAGAATAAAATATTCATGTTGCTAACTTACATAAAACAAAAGATGGAGTGTTTTCTGCAGGGAAATTACTTTCTCTGATGAGCTCCATTTATGCATGATAGAGTTTTAAATTTTTGAAAACCCCCTTGGTTATTTTTTTCTTTTTTCAATTCTAGCAGTTTTAATTTTAGGCTTATAAACAGATAGATGTAAAATTTCTTGCTGAAAGGGCCTTATTCTGTTTAAAGCCATATTTATTACATTCAGCAAAAGCAGAATTGCTTCTGTCAATGCCAATGAATACAAAATCAATATTTAAGACTGCAGTCTCATAGCCTTCATGTTACGAAGTGGGTACTTCGTTTTTAAAATTCCCTGTAATAAAATGGGTCTTCATTTACATCCAGTACATTTTTAATATTCTTCACATATTGAACTGTGCTCCAGAGATCCTGGTTTTGCACCAGGTAACCGGAAAGCAGACAGCTGCAGTTCCAGCTAACATTTCTCTGCCCTGTCACAGGGATGTGCATGTTGCCCAAGCCTATGGTTTTCTGAAAGTTAGATTGTAAAGCCCAGGCAAAAACATTGCACGGGCTGGTGCAGCTTGGTAAGAATCTTCTCATCTTGATTTATCCTAGTCCCTGTTGCTAGGAAAGAAGGGCGATAAGAATAAATTTCATGATTTCTGACTGTATTTTATTTATTTATTTATTTTTTTTTTTCCTGTATATCTCCCTGAGATATCCAACTTCTGGCTGAGATCAAAGTGTATTACCAGAATTACATGCTCTGATGGGCCTTCCTCCGTGCTCATGATGAAGGTTCAAAATATGTGGTTTCCTTGTCTCAAAGGCAAGCCCTGGAGATACCACTATAGGGATCTTATAGTTTCCTGAATAGTGGAGGCCTGATGTTGAGTTGAAGCTAGTATGAAGAAAGTAGGTCTGCTGAGGAAGTCTGGAGATTTGGTCTCAAGCTAGGCCTAGCTTCCCTGAAACATTCATGCACCTGTGTTATTTCTCTATCGTTGTTACAAACAGGTTTTTAATGTCCCTGGTAATCACTGAACTTCTTGAATTTTGGCCAAGATACCAAACTCAAAGCCCTCCAACTGGCTGCTTCTGCCACGTTATGGCGTTTCAGGTAATACTACATTTCAGCAGCTTAGGGTGAGTTATTGGATGAATTCAGTGTGTGAGAGGAAAACACAAAACCTATAATTCCATTCAAGTCCATGAAAAAAATTATTCTTGGAAGGTGTTGGATACTGTCATGGCATAATAAAATATATGAACCTACAGTAAAAATCTATTTAAAATGAATACCATAACCTGATTTTCTAGTTCTTTTGCTTATAAATAATGCAATGGATTTAGTAGGTTTATTTATTTAGATAGCAAAATACAGACAAGTATGACATCCCATAGAGAAAAACTTTGTAAATAAGCAACAAATACTATGGTTGTAATTTGTTTGAAATGATGGTGTTTTAACTAAGTAGGCGCTATCTATCTATCTATATATATTAGTTGCTTGTACATAAGTTGTATGGTATAGAGAGAATGTGCACTCTAGGGAATAGAGGGGCTTAAACATACTGGACTAAGAGTCATATTCTTGTGGGTTTTTGTTTGTTTGTTTTTGTGTTAAAAAACAAACCACAAAAACATCTACTGCAGTTTAGTGACTCTTGCAGGAGTCTTTGCTGTATCAGGTCTGCAAATAGCATCTTTGCTCTTGACTCTAAAGTGGCAAATAAAAGTTGTCAATTAAGCAGAGAACTCCACTTTCTGTAAAGGAAATTCTTATTAAGAGATCATAACGGTGACAGAAGCACAACTGTTGAGACATTCAAGATGAGCTAAGAAATGGGATAGATTTGTGTTGTATATTAACAGTGAGAAACTGGATAATTTCACTATTATGCTCTCCTTACCTTTTAAACTGATACAGAATCCAATTTTACTATAGAGCTCTTCTGCTGCAGTTACTACAATAATACCAGAAAAATAGGTAGGTACTAGCATCAGTATTTCTCGGAGGTGGACTACGACTGCTTGCTTATGCTATATGTGCAGAGAAGCAGAGCTGGTTCTGTGCAGGCTTCTGGGAGTACAGTGTGGTTGTCTGAGTTGTTCAGGCCGTCATGTACTGTACCTATGGGAATTAACCAGCTTCGATATCCCATTGTACGCTATGCCGTGTGATACAGGCTGCTGTAGTTAAGTGAGCTGAGTCGAGGTCAAGTAGGAAACTGGCAGTAGAATGAGAAGTCTTCTCTAAGACTTTCAGTATTGTGGCCTGTGACTAACCACTGTATCATCTTTTCCCTCACCAACTGTACCTTTGTTTGGATTATGGATGCAGTTTGCAAGCCATAGCTGAATTCAGTTCTTCCCTAGGCATACGAATACACATCTTTCTTCACAGCTAACCTGCCCTTCTTTCTTTTCCCATAGCCTTTGGAGAAAAGGACTATAGAGCTGAATAACAATAATGGGCAGCTCTAATATTGTGCCTTTCCACTGTAACTCTCAAAAGGCCTTTAAAAAAAGGGTAAGTATAATTAGAACTGGTCAGAAATTTTCAGATGGGACAAAGCTTTGTTGGAGAGTATGGTTTCAATAGGACTAACCAGTTTGGCTCCGGCTTATGCTGTCTAATGAGTTTTGATAACAACGGATGACATGTTTATATTCTGTAATATGGCACACTAGTTCTATAAATGAGTTCTTTCTTCAGGGAAATGTTTTTCTATTGATTTACATGACGGCTGGGAGAAGCCCTTAACGTACTGAGGTTGTCTGTGCTTGGGAACTGGCTGACAGATGCATTAAGAATTTGTATTTAATATATATTTTTTTGAGTATCTTATATAATGCTTGTACATAATAGTTAACCAGAGTGGCAAAAACTGCAGGCAGATGTGCTGATTCCCTTGGCTCTGTGTTTCAGATTTAAGTCTATTCTATTTATAACTATCACTGTTGCTATCAAGTTGTGGTACAGAAAGTGGCATTTAGTAGGTGACACTTTACCCTCTGTGTGAATAGATTATGTGGTGAATTTAAAAGGAGAGCTTGTCATGAGAACTCTTATTTTAAAAATGAGATAATATTGACTTTGATATGAGCAAAACAGGCTATTTGATTTGATCTCAGTATAGTGATGATAATTAGGTTTAGCTCTTCTGCTATCAACTGCAGATGGAAAAACATCTTATGATGATAAATGGGAATGTGTACAGTTCTGCAGAGGCATCCATTGTGATGTAACGGCAATCCATACAAACCTAATGAAGTCTTCATTAGAAATCTAGAAGAAATATCAATCTGAAATATGATTCCAAAATAGGAGGTGCCAAAGGTCATATATGTACCTATATATAAAATAAATAATAATAATAAAAGAAATCAACGTAATGTTTCCTTTCTTCCAAGCTGTTGTTTTGAGCAATTATATGTGAGCAATAATGTCTTTAACTCTGATGTGGGGAAACTTTGCTCAGCTGTTATGTACACTAATTGGGGAGGTTAGCAATGAAATCATATTGTGTATTTGCCAAAAGGTCAGCTTTCTTACTGTCTGAAATCTGTTGAAAGCAACAGTACAGCTGTTGGAAAAAAAGTGATTCTTTGGTTCCATACTGGCTTCAGCTTTTGCCATCATGCAGTATGCTTTTACAGTTTTTGCCATAACACAACGCAGTCGTCCATGCTTTCTAGGAATTATTCTGAATTATTACACTGGTGGGATTTATAGCATACTTTGCATTACAGGGGTCTTGCTTATGAATGAAGTATGATAATGGGTGAGGAAAATTATATATATATATATATATGTTTTTATTCCAAGAAATACAGGAATAGATCCACAGAATATTTTTTTATCATTAACATAAAGATGTTGCCTCTTTCCAGAGAAGACGACATTTTGTAGGAGATGTTTAGCCTTGAGGCAGTTCACTCTTTACACAGAGGCATAAGAAATACAGCTCCTGGCAGTTTTTATCATTACTAATAAATGAATAAGCACAGTTTCTAAAAAACGTGCTTCATCAGAAGGACAAGTTACACTGTTCTTATCAATAATTCTATGCAAGTATAATTCAAGCCTGTGGGATAGTATTGTTGCAAGTTTTTTATACAATCACTTTTCATAAAAGAAAAACAGACTGAGATGATGATGAATGATGGATGAAATTTTAGACATAATTAAAAGAAAAAAATGTTAAATTCCCTAGTTCCTTCAACAAAGGGAAAAAAAAATACTGTACAACTATGGTTTGATAGATAATGTTGGATTAAAATGAACTGCATGCAGGAAAATTAGGCAGGTTTATGAGCAAGAGATTGACAAACTTTAAATAGTCATGAATATGTGAATAGATGACCTATTTTTTTTCTACAGTTTTAATTTTGGAGATGAGCAGATTAAGGATTTGTGCTGGAAAGTACAACTTGAGCTCTTATGTAAAGAGAAACTAAGAAACAGCGATCATTCAGGAATACCGCAAGAACTGGGTGCAGATTGGGTAACTATCAACACAACAGCTATAGGGAGATCTCTTTGCCGCCATTAAGCATATAAGCATCACCAAACAAATTTTTTTTCAGACAGCTGAGGAGCAGAAGGAAGAGGATTCAGTATTGAAGTTAGTTTAAATTAGTATCAAATTGTTTCAGAACTAGCAAAAAATAATTCAAAGGCAAGAGCGTTGTTTGATCAGAAAATATACTGGCTTGTAAATGACTTATACGCTTTTCAGTCATGTTAGCTGAAAAGTTTTGTAGTAATAGTTTTAGCTTCTTGGATTTCAAATCTTAATCCTTCAGAAGGAAGACAACAGGTCACTCAGAACTGTGGGGGTGAGTGGCATCTCCTAAGTTATTTCCTGTTGATAATGTATAATATAATTGAAACCAGCAAAATTATTTTATAGTAAGAACATAGTGGAATCCTTTTCAATCCACTCTCAGGTACCTTGTAATGAACACTCAGTGCTTAACAATGTTCATGAGCTTCAAATTATTTAAATACTCAGGGAAAAGCTAGTTTTTGATTCCATGGTTTGATAGCAAAAAAAAAAAAAAAAAAAAAAAAAAAATAATAGCAAAACCCCTTAAGCTTGTCTTGTTTCTTTAATGTTGCTACTTTAAAATAAATAAATAAATAAATGTTTTCTGTGTGTTTTACCTTTTTTCAAAAGACAGACCAGCCTAAACATCTCGGTCTGTATTCAAATACAGGCAATGAAAAATGCAAGGGCAGAAGCTGGCCTACAAACACAATGGATTTTGGTTGCTTGTAGCTACAAATGTCAGTGCTGAATACTCCTGTGCCATGGTTTCTTTGCTTGTGTTGGTAATAATTTTCTTATTTGTTATAACACCTAGATAACAATAGTACTTTCCAGTGGGAATCAAAGAGAATGACCTACAGAAGGAATAGATCTTCTCCATCTTTCTCGTAGGCCCCCTCTAGGTACTGGAAGGCTGCTGTAAGATCTGCCTAGAGCCTTCTGATCGTCCTTCTGGCCCTCCTCTGGTCCAGTAGGTCCATGTTCTTCTTGGGGTACCCAGGGCTGAATGCAGCACTCTAGGTGGGGTCTCACAAGGGTGGAATGGACAGATACAATCAACTCCCTTGGTCTGCTGGTCACGCTTCTTTTCATGCAGATCAGGATACGACTGGATTTGCAAACACTATTCTACTCATGTACCTGCAAAATCTGACTCTGCCTTTGGGACGCTGCATCCTTCAGTGGCTTAGAGAAGAGGAATCTTCTTCACTCCTTCCACTCCTCCACAATGAACCTGTCTGCTTTGCAACATGTTCTGCTAGGAAGGCACAGTACTTACAAACCCCTGTTGAAACTTGTGGGAAGTTTCCCATACAAAGTTTTTCTCTACTCAGAGAGCAGAAAGCAGAGTGGAAAAACTGTAATAATGGCACTATTTAGGCATTTTATTTATTTTCACTTCAGTAGAAAGGCCACAGCAAAATTATGAAAAGTAGATGGGTATTTTTTCAGATAGTTCTTTGTGTGACTGTATTCACCATTTGGCCTACTAATTTACGTCATTTTTCATATTCTTATTTACTTTTTCATTTTCCTATTTACATCTTTCATATTCACATTTACTTCATTTTTCATATTCTTACCTTCTAGATTTAGTTTTCTCTCTGCTTTTTTTCTCTGATAGTCCTGCCTGAGATATCTTGATCGTATATTTTTTGAGAAGGATCAATTCAAAACGAAGGATGACATATTTGTTCATTTCCCGTCATGGTGAGATTTGAGTCTGACCAACGTGAAGAGAAAACACTGTGCTGATTAGTGGCTACAAGAGAATTGCAGAGCACAAGAAGGACAACAGAGGTGTTTGTACTCCTACAGAGGGATGCAAATGTTACTTTTGCACTACCCTGTAGCCCTTCTCTATTCTGTTCTGTTTATTCTTATATCTTTCATTTGGTAACTGGTTGTCCAGTGAAGCAGTGCAAGATGGAGTATTATATTGCTTTCACTGTGACAGAGTTTCATGGTGAGAGAACAAAAAAATCTGAAGAACCAAGAAAATTTTCAGGCATGGACAGGGTGCTGATTGTGGAAGCCTGTAATTTGGTTGCAAAAAAATGAGATCTGTGCTATGTGATGGCTGAGAATAAGCCATATGGTAAAAGGCTAGCTTGCTATTTCAGTCTAGCTGAGTATAGGAAAATTGCTCATATCTCCCATAAATTACGCAGTTTCTCCAGTTAGTGTACAATCTCACAGCACTTGCATATTAAGTAACATTTACAAAAAATGCACAGAGAATCCAAAGCATTCAAAATCCAATACCAGGCAGTCTAATTCTGAAGTCTTGCGCAAAAAATTGAACCCTGCTTGCATTCATCCGAGAGCTTGCAGGCACTTAACATGGCAGTTGTAGTGTTCACGCCTAATAGCCTGCTGCCATGCTCATTGGCTGCAGTATAGATTATATGAGTTCAATGAGCAGTTCTTTATGTGGGTTATCTCAGACTCTCTTTTGTCTGGATTTATGATGTCTGGCAGTGGTGTGCATAAGCCCAAGCTGTAAAAGATGACTGCTGTACTTCTGAGATATACGTCTCTCTCTCTCTGGCTCCTGGCACATCTCCAGTGTGGCTGAAGGGTTCAGAACAGCGATGTTTAGCTGGGTGCAGTCTGGGGTCTGTGCTGCCTTCTGTGGCTTTGAAAGCTTGAAAAGGAACACACAAATGTCAACTCTTGTAGAAAATAATGTGTACACAGCGTTGATACCAGGGTATCATTAAAATGGTGTCTGTTTTGTTTTCCATAGCAATGGGTTGTTTGCATTTTGCTCTACTCCTTGATTTTCAAGGATTTTGAATTTATCAGTAGAACCTGATTCTTGGCTGCAAATGGAAAACCACAGTGGTCTGATGCTAGTAGATATATGTATTTATTCCCCCCCCCCATTTTTAAGAAAAACTCAAATCAATTTGATTTCTTTCCTGTGTTGAGTTGAAAATTCAGATATAGACTACAATTTTATGTATGTAAGCTTTCCAGTATTTTCTTCGTTTTAAATGCAGCAAATGGATTGATGACATTTGGGGTGCTTTAGAGCCGTAGTGTTTTAATTTATTGGTCTCTTGTGAGAATGCTAGTAAATATTAAATAGGTTACAAAGTCCAGGTCAGCATCAGAGGATATTGAAAAGAAGAAGAAAGTGCCTGGCTTTGATATTTTTATTTTAGTTATCTTTTTATATACCTTTTAGAGTGACATGCACTTAGGTGAGAGCTTTGCTCAGCTGGATGGTATACATATACATACTAGATGATATCTGAATAGAAGACTATAGCGTTAACACTTACAGATTCTTAAAACAAAATGAGGCTAATTGATTTGGCAAGACTGAATGGTATTTTGTCTGGCAGAGTAAGATGTTCTTAAGGTAATAGAAATAAAATTTGAAGGCATTACCGCAAATTCCCTGCATTAAAAATTCTCAGAGGTTCCCACAGGTATGCATTAATTTAATTTGGACAACTACAATCAATACGCAAAGACTGCTGAAAACAGTGCAGTGTAGGCTTCACAGCAGTTGCCAGTCTAATGTCCATAAGAAATTGTCGTGCTTACTTTATTTATTGTACTAGCAGAGAAATTCTAGCTGAATAAGGGTGGATGTAATATTATGCATCATTCTAATTTTGCTTTGCAAGTAAATATTACATTCTTCCAAAGCAAAGAATAATATTTCATATTTACATTTCATAGATTAAACACAGGACTAACTGGCAGATTTTAAGAGGCATCCATTATGACCTTCTACATTATTTGACCTTCTTCATAGTCCAATCTCTGCGTAATTCCATTTTGATGCAATTTAAACAGTTGTTTCTGTAGCAAATTTATACCTCATAGTGTGAATTTGTGACATTCAAAATCAATTCAGAGTCTACAAAGTGCAGAGAATGAGGTATATTCCTGGAAAAGTCATTCTAGCATTACCCCTCGCTATTAAAAATGCCCACTTTTGTGAACTTAACTAGCTGTTAGTTTCTGGCCATTGGATTTTGTTGTAACTACCCATTAGGAAAAGTGCCTTCTGCTATCAGAAATCTCAGCTTGCAGGTATTCATTGCTTGTGATGAAGTTGTAGCACAAGCCTACACTGTAAGTAGTGATTACGGGTTGAGATAAGTATGTGTAGGTAGAGGCAGATCTCGAGTCATTCCTCTGGTTCCTTTCTGCATCTCTTTCATAGTTTCAACATCGTTTCTGATTTTGAGGTTTTCAAACTGGGCCCAATGTTTGGTGGTGTCATTGGAATTACACTGTACATACCCACTGCAGAGGCAACACTACCTCTCCTTCAAGATAGTCCCTTTTGTATTCAATGAATGTCTTGGCTATGGTATTGAGCTGGGACATAATGTGCCATCTCATATTTCTTTTTCAAGGTAACTGCTTTCTAGACTTAATAAATGTAATAACACCTAAGCTTTCCAAGTGTTTCTGCTTCAAATATTTTCTATATGACACTTGTTTGTAATCAGTTTACAATGAAGTGATACAGAAGTGTATTTAATATGGTGTTTCCTTAGTCATTTCTTTATTTCTTGTTTTATAGCGATATTCATTGGCTAAAACTTGTGTTTTGTTCAGTGAGGAAAAGATTAGAAAATGGAGAATGTGGGGTATGCTGTATACTGTGCTTTTCTCAGTACAGCTGGTTAGCAAGACATTCTGCATACAACATACCTGTAAAGCCAAGGTAGAGAAAACAGCAGTGCTTAATTTTTGTAATGAGAATTCTATGCATGAATTAAGTTGTTTTCATTATGTTCTTATATAATATATAAAAGTATATTATATCCATATATGCATTCATACAAAATACAGCCCAGATTCCTGGAAGATCTCAGGGGATGTCATTCTTCAGGCCTGAAACCTGGGTGTGGCTGGAGGGGTTGTTAGGCACTTGTCTTTCATGTAATTCCCTTTTTTTTTTTTTTTTTTTTTGTAAATATATAAACAGCAAAAAGTTTTGCATGTATTCTCAAGCAAATGGAACATCAGAAACAAATGCCATATGTGATGATTGTGTTATCAATAAAAATCTATAGCTGAACTATAATTAAGGCATTGCTTACAGAACTTAAGCCAATGAACCTGAAAATACTTGTCCTGAAATTCTTCTTTTCTGTCAGTGTCAGTTTCTTTTTTTTTTTTTGAAAACTGAAGAAGAATTGTGATAACATATAACTCTGTCCAAAAAGTTGTCATGCATATGGTCTAAGATACACACTTAAAACAGTATTATCACAGTGAGTGCACATTTATTTCTAAGGCAAATTTATATCAATTAGTCACTATACACAAACCTGTCAAGAAAGAGTGCTATAAATATTTTCATCTAAGTGCTCTTGAAAGAGGAAAAAAAAAGGAAAGAAGGAAAGGATATGAGCATATTTTACTGCCACTGAAGGCCAAGATTATGGTTATTAACCTGTGCTACCAGGGGGTGAGTAAAGCTTTCTGGAGATATGTCTTCAAACATGGGTGAAAGTTAAATTTAAGAACTTTTAAAAAATCTGGTTACAATACCTTAGAATTTTCCTCTTCTTTCCACTTATCTTCCATTTCTTTAAAGCTTTCTGAATCTAATTTTGAATTCACTTAGTGCAGTTGCCGCTGCAGCATGTGGTTTTCTGGCCTCCAACTATGCTGAATCTGCACCAGCTCCTTGTTAATCACTGGCAGTTCTTGTTACTCCTGGAAGGAACAACTCAGCAGAATGTAGAAAATGCTCTGTTCGTGCAGCCCACGCTGTGCTTTGTGGACAGTTTGTCACCGTACTCATTAACAAGATCACCTAAGTCCTACACTGAAACAATAACTTTTATTGGTTTCACATTAGAAGACCTAAACTGTTTACAATGGGGAGGAAATTGTATCCCCTGCAAATAGTGTGTCCCTACTAGATTGGCAAATAAGCTCTGTCATGTAAATAAGCAGGCCCACACTAGATGTGCTATTATGTTCACTGGAATGTGCTGGAGAAAAATTAGATGCAACCTTGAGAGGCTGCTGACATCCTGCACATGAATTCAGGTGTGAGTTACATTTCTCAAGGAAAGGCTGAGAAGAGCTTAAGGGAAAGGCAGGAACAAAACTGTAGGTCATTTAGGGTTTATGACAGCAGCTAAGCAGAAGTAGTAGAAAGAATAGAGAAGATGAGTTCAATAACTGAAAAATGGGGATAAGCTGTGGAAGATGAGAAACAAAAATTTAAGTACAGCAAAAGGAAAACAGTGCATGGCATGAAAAAGGAAAGGGTTGGAGAAATCTGGTCATGAGCACCACTTTGACAATGTATATAGTCAGCAGTCGATAAAGAGTGTGAGCTTCTTCCTTTCTCCATGTTGGGTTTAATTACATCCACATGCTGAAAGAAGATCCACTTACTGATCCTCTTTTTAGCAATGCTTTTCTCACCCTTCTCTCATGGCAGCCAGATAGATACAGTACTTAGTACACACCTACAGATTGTTTCCGTCAGAAAGGCACTATTTCAAGGCGACATATGTGCTGACTGAGTGTACATTTTATGGACCAGAATGTGGTTTAATTCTGTAATTAAAAAATAGAGTACTTATCACTACGTTATACAAGGTACCTCTTGATGGATGCTTGTATCATCCTGGTACTTATTTATGGGAAGTATGTGCTATTTATCCTTCTTTATGGTGGGGGGAAAACCAGAGCAGAAGGATTTCAGGCTAGATGTTCAAAACCAAGCCTTTGATCTTTTTCTGTCACAAGACATCCTGTTTCTAATACTCCATGTCAAGTATTGAGGTACTGACTTCACTTGAGGTTGGTGGCACAAGTTGATTCTTAATGTGGGTATAGATTTCCTTGAATTTTTCATCTGGTTTTCTAATTTAGACTGGTTTTGCCTGGAACAGAATGTGGTTATCCAAAGGGCAGATCTATGAATTGGAAAGTTAGTGAAAAATCAAGTTTGTATGTAATATAAAATCAACTAAGAAGTATATGCCTCAAATTTGTCACTGATCTGTCATTTCAAATAAACTGGTGTGTCAGTATAGTCTTCAGTATAGTGTCTTTTTAGTCTGTAGTCTTATTAGTACTTTGATCCTTAAGAATAAAATAAAATCCCTTCCCTTAATCATACTCCCAATCTTTGTGGGAAGAGAATTGAACAGATATTTTTCTTCTGAAAACACATTTCTCTGATGTTTGTCCCTTTGGAGTAATCAAAATCTGATGTGTGTCAGCAATAGAAGAAAGGCAATGTTGCAAATTATCACATAGAACCACTCTTGGAAGTAGTTTTTGGCTATTTTTCTAGTACGGTAATAAAAGGTTTGTACATTCATATTTTGTTCCTGAGAACTACTTTCCCATTGAAATGGTGTAAGAAAAAAAAAAAAAAAAGAGGAGCCAATTTTTGAGTTCTTGAAACACATCAGGTTTTGCATGCAAAGATGAAAATCTGCTAATTCCTTTTTCCCTAGCAATTCAGATTTCCATGTACTCTGGTAAGGAATGTTTACATACATAGGAATTTACCTGCTGTCAGATAGTGTTTGAGAACACTGGCTTCATAGCTTTTGACCTCTAGCCTGTTGCCAGAAACATTAGCAGGGAATCATAATAACATATATAAAAGATATATACTGTTTTTCTCATGTGGTGATTTTCACCCCACACTAATTTTTAGGAAAAAAAAGCGCTTCAGCTCTGTGATTGTATTAAGATAGTCTTTTGGCCTTGGTTCTAACCATTTCCCTTCAAAATAACAAATTAATTACTACCAGTGAAATCCGTTGCAATTTTACTTCCTGCTTTTGATGGCGTAACCAGAGTTAAATGGTCAGCAAATAAATCTTGCACAGCACTCAGTTGCAGTTTAACAAAATTTATGCTATTGGTTGAAGGAACTGCTGGAAGTCTTGTACTCCAGGCTCTCCAAAATGTAATTGAGAGTGTCAGGAGAAATTACAAAATGCATGATTGCCCAGATTTATCTGTTACACTAGGCAGCTTTAAGGCGTGCGATATGCACAAAAGGTGGAGAGCTGCAGAGCTATTCAGGTACAGTAGCACAGCTATGGAATATGGCCAAGTGAGTCATACATTTGTTCTAGCTACATATATTTTAAATATAAAGGAATGATTACCAATGTCAGGTACTTTATATGACTCTCATTAATTTTGAGAAGAGGAGAGGATAAAATCCAAGAACTCCTCAGTGTGTTGGATTTAAAGACAGATGCAGAGGATACAATGAAATAAGCAGGCAAGGCACGCAGTTCCTCACCTTGAATTTTAAAAGGAGCTGTTTTGTTACTTATGGATGAAAAACATGAATTCCCATGACAAATCTTGAGGCAATGTATATCCAATAGTCTGATCAATGGCTTTTAAAAAATGTTATTGATAACTGTATTTATTTTACTGCTGTTCTATGCTGTTGTTGTCAAGTTTTATGGAATAATCTAGTGATCTGAGTGATGATTACAATTGCTCTCTGCGGTTTACTTATTAAACAGAAAACATGCATCTTTTATACTTTTCAGAAGTAAGTCTGCTGCTTTTGAAGTGTAATAAAGAAAAATGGCTGAATAGTGAAGAAAAACTATACAGAACTAAAAAAAAACTATCACAACTATGTATCAGTGCAAGAGTTACTAACAGTATGCAGAAACTCCTACAGCTAGATGTATTGAACCTGAAATTATAACACATGCATATAGGTTTGATAACTTATATGTGAAAAGAATAAAGAAATAAAGGGCTTGGATTTCACATGTCCATACTTGATAAAAATTACTTTTTATATAGTAAAGACTCAAGACTCTCATGATGCTAAAACTACAAGGCAATGCTTTACACACTTCATGCATTATTTATAAGAAAGGTGTCAATCTGATTTTAGAGCTTGGGCCAGTTTTCTACTTAAAAGCAAACACATTTATTGACAAATTCGGAGAAAGATACAGGAAGTGTAATGAGGTGTGTAGCCAGGTAAAAATAAATAAATAAATAAATAAAAAAGATGAGGCTTATGCGGAAAGCAAAAAAAGTATAGAAAGGTTTGATCAAATTCAATACGAACAGAATGTTGTAGTGGCAAAAGTGAGGATTGATTTAAAAAAAATGTTTAAGAGAACATGGGTAGAGAAATTACTGAAATTCAACCTTCCTCTTCCTCCCCCCACCTCCATCCTTTATTCTCTATTTCATGTTAGAAAGATGTCCCAGTGAAACTGCTTTATATTACTGGACAGAATACACATTTTTAAAAATGAATATATCTCATGTAGTTAGGAGCTACTGCTTATCACAGTAATGTATGTCGCCATAAGTACAAATAAGGAGCAGTGGAGTTTTCACTTTTTTATTTTTTTATTTTAACTTAAGCTTTTCTAGTTTAGTAGAGTCTTACAGATAAAAAGAGCTCTATGGGTGAAGTGCTATTACAGTCTGTGTGCAGAGCTTTCTTTCCCATTTTCTTCTGGTGTGAAAACCTAGTTAATGAGGAACAACATTAAGCAGTTGAGAGGGGGAAGCTGTATAAAGATTGTAAATACAATATGTCTTTATGCTTTGTCTACATACTGTTCTCTGATCATGAACGTCTCTATAAATAGAGATTAACTGAACAGAGTGATTCAGTTGTGCTAAGGTGATATATAGACTTAGCATCATACTTGTTTTGGCTTGCTGAAGTTCTGCTAATAGGTACAGCTGCTGATGGTACTGTTTCCTGATTTGCTTCTGAGTCTTTGTGAGGTAAGAACTAGAAGCAGACAATTTACTTTGCTGTTCTAGGTGACAGAGATCGCTCATTGTCAGTAAAGTTATTTCTAATAAACGCTGGAATAAAAGAACAGATGGAGCTAAACTCCATCACATACACCATATCAGCTTACACACTCATGGTTTTCCACTCTTAAGCACTTGTGCTGGTGTTAAACATTGGTCCTTCCATTTTGTAGCTCGATTCTGGTCATCTTAAGGATAATCATTTCAGTTAGTGTCAGTGCAAAGGGACATTGCAAAGCTATCATTCTGAGGGATGTTCATTGAGGGAGGAATATGACATTTCTGGGAAGCTGTCAGGACCCTTGTGAAGTGTTAAGATTATTTAGGTGGCTGTGCTGCAGAGAAACGTACATTAACTTGAAATATGGGAAATATCTATAATAAAGAGTTCCAGTTTATTTGATCAGGGAGAAAACCGAGATAAAGAAAACCCCTGGGTGTTTTTAAAATGTTCCTTAATGCTTTTTATACTCCTCAAGATGCAGTGAAGGTCAATGCAGTAGGAAATGTCTCCATTGATTTAGATAAACGGTACCTCTTTGCAATGCATTCAGTTTTCTCTTTTATCCACTTGGAGAGCTACCATAAGACTTTACCTTAGGCTGTCAGGCAATGTGCAAATTTTTCATAACCCCTGGTGAGGTTATTAGGTTGGCATATCTCTTGCCCTTTAGGGCAAGTACTTCCACTAAGAAGTTATCGTGGTGTTTGCATTATAAATATTTATTTCTGCTAGTAATTAATTTCTCTTGTATTTTATTAACCTATAAACCAGAATGATATTAAAGTGAATTTGACTTTTATATAAAAATGAAAAGAAAAATATTTGTTTCACATTTTATTTGTATGTTGCCATGGTTGCTCCGTAACCGTTTCTGACTAATACTGCAGGGTTTATAATGCACAGCAGAATGCTAAGACTGAATAATAAGACAATGTACATATGTAGTCAGCAGATTTAATGGTATCTACTGACAGCAAAATGCATTTTAGAAAGTCCCAGTGGTGAAACCATGGCCCTGTGAAGTCAACAGAGGTTTTGAAACTTGTATCATTTAAATCAGCATTTTCAGTCCAAATACAGAAATTACCATTATAGAAAGCAATCTCGTTTAAAAGCAGGTTAAAGTACGTATCTATAATTGCCACAAATTCTCAAGGGTAAAGACATGCGAAAGTATTACGTCTGCCACTTTTTCTTCACAAGAATACTAAAGGAGTGTATTATCTAATTGAACAGTAAAGCACTAGCTGTAGTGCTGGGGATTGTGCCAGAACTTTCACATAGACTTGCAAACATTTTTGTTTGTAGTAGTCAAAAGAAGACTTGTCAAGTCTCATGCCACCAGTCTAATACTTCTGCGTTTGCTCCTTTTTCTAGCTGCAGAGTTGTCTCACTGGTTTGTAGCTGCTCCTGTGCTTTCATTGGTGCTTTGTGCAGGCAGACCAGGGCCTAGAGAGAAGCCATGGTACTGCACGCCATTGAGCACTTGGCCTCCCAAGGGCTGAGTGCTTTAAGGATAACCAGACAACAGTTTACTGCCCCAGTCCTTGCTGTTGAAACTGACTATATATAAATGTAATTATCAAAGAATTAAGGATTGCTCTAACGGGAATATTTGAAAGAGAGAGATGACTAGACTTTCAAACCTCAGTCTGACTCTTTACTAGATTGACAGTACATGTTATTTCTTATAACAATTATTTCTTAATGTCTATCAGTAATTATCCTCGTGTTCACAAAAAAATCAGTCCTTAATAAACTTGATGCACATATGCATATATGGAAGGCATTTTTTTGTTTGTTTGCTTGAAAATTCTTTGCATTGCCTTAATGGGACAATATTTTTCTAATTGAGATATTTCTGCGGGATAGGAAACACATTTTGTGGACCCAACTTGGGAGGTAATGTTGAGAGCCTGGAAGAGTTCTTTATTGAAATGGTTGGAGCTTCAAAACATCCTAAAACCTTGCAGTCATTATTTGTGTTCTTTATCTTTGCCTTTGATGACCACTGAGAGCACCCAAAAGAATTTGTGGCTTTCATAGACTCTGAAACTGAATGGCTATCCTTTGTCAATCTCTGGTGGCCATTTGTAGGCTGTGTATGCCCTACTCCTTTCTTCCGTTGAGCTAGGTTTTCCCCTGATCACTCCTGACAAAGTGTACTTAAATTGTTAGGTTGTATAGTTCCCTGCAGCAAATATTTTGTAAACAGAAGCTCATAAATGAAACATATATAATAAATAAAGATCTTACCTTTAGGCTAATTCTTCAGAATACTTCTAATGGTAAGAGAGATTTTGCTTCTCTCAAATCATATTGTATTACATTTTAACTTTAGATTAGTCTACAGATCATCTAGAAAGTAAAACTAGACGAATTTACAACCAGCCCACCATCACTAAATTTACCTTTGGGGATGTATTAAACTGATACTTAAAGACAATCAATTCAAAACTGTCCAAAAACAGCTGTAATGCAGAAAATCAGAGTTAAAATTTGGGTTGAAAGTCAATGAGAATAGGTAAAATTTCTCAGTGAACTACCATCACTTCTGGGAAGAATGAAACTGTATTTTGTCACCTTGTTGACATTATGTGGTCTTTCTTCTGTTCCAAATTGGTCATGTAGAACTATTCCTGGAGATTACATTTCCAAGGCATAATTTAGATCCCAGTAATAGAGGGTTAGGAAAGAGCTTCGTGATTTATTTATTTAGTTAGTTAGTTTTCTTGAGAGAATAATTATTTCTATTTGAATTTGTGTGGCTGGAAGGTGTTACTATTAATATTTTAAAAATGGATATTGTAATGTTGGTGCTTATGAATTCTCAAATTAATCATCTATCCTTTAAGAATTCCAGGAAACTAAACAATAAGATATCAGGGAAGTTGTAAAAATGTAATGATAATAATAATAATAAAGTTACCATATAGATTTTATACCCTGAAATAGAAAAACAACATTTAAAAAGCATAAACTTCTCAGGCTACTGTATGCTTCCCAGTATTTGCAGCTTTTCAGAGTCTAATCTTCATTTAATATTTTCAGGGAGTGCTGAAGGATTACATACACAGTCATTATTAAAGTATGTTTTCTTCTACTGTTTGTGCATACTGGCTTATTTCACACTTATTGATGAGTTCTGGACTTCTGGCTTTTGTTTCTCATTGATTATTCAGCATTTTTAAAGGACCACATTGATAAATGTGCAAGGCAATAGATATTTTGTCAAATGAATTTTCAGTGTTTTCTCAGCAGCAGATGAACGGAAAGAATGGATTTGTAACTCGTTTGAGGCTTCTTTTGATATTATGATGCATCAGTCACCTTTGTAATTGTTCTCATTTTTAGAGAAATGAAGAGCCATTTTTAAGTCATTAAAAGAATCTGAGAAAGTCTATGAACTTTTCAAACAGATGGAATTACAGTATGCCTCTAAATAATGTAATGAGATTCCAGTGGCTATTTGTGCCCTTTGTGATTTTCCTTTAAAAACATAGCAGGTTCCAGCCTATTTGTAAACACATTAACTGCATTTCTTTTTGTCTTCAAAGGTTACAGATTTGGAAGAGAAGATGAAAGCTATTGTAAGAGAGTGCTTGAGACTTTCAGTCCCATCTTTGCCCTTGTTTTTTACACTCCACAGGCAGCACGGTGGTAGAATACACAGTGGGATACCTGCTTTAAAGGCCTCATTTTACCCTTAAAAGCTATGCTGCTGACAGTGCATTTTTAAAAAGGTCTTAAACTTGAACTAGCAAAAAGGTCTATATACCAAAATACAAAGACTTTGATGTTTTTTGTTTTCTTTCCCTCTGAAATTTTCAATGGGGTTGAAAAGGTCCTGTGAATTGAACGACCTACGCAGCAATCACTTTTGTCAATACGTTATGGGGATTTGAAAGAGTCTTGCTCCCAGTAGGTTATTAGAACTGGTCATTTAGTTTGGCTGCAGTTTTACATTTTTGTCTGAGATATGGCTTTAAGAAACAGCAGAGTTACTAGAGACAAAACTCTTCCTTTCCTGTTTTCTCCTTCTGGAAATATTATTGAGAGTGCAGCTGCAGGTGTTGGGACATAATTATTTACAGTAAGCAAGGGTAAATCAAACATACATAGAAAAATCAATGGAGTTTGAAACAGTTAAATGTTTTTGGTATTACTTAATATTCCTTTTTCTTTTTTTTTTTTTTTTTTTTTTTTTTTGCCTTACTAAATGACTCTTGCCTATATATCTTGACTGAATTTTGTTGGTACAGGTCTTTATCAAAAATAACTAGGATCTATAATAATTATAGTTCTATTTATTCTCTATTTTTTTTTGTTGAAGTGTTGCTCAATGCACCTTTGACAAATACCAGTTTGATGGTTCTATGTTAATGTTAAATATCTATATATATCAGATGTGCAATATAAAATGTTTCTTTTCATATCAAATAGTTCATATCTGCTGATACTGCGTTCAGTAGCTTGTGATGGTGCATTGATAAAAATGTAGTAAAAATATCCTAATAGAGAATGCTATTACTGAATTCAGCTGTTTTATATTCTTCAGAACTGATTTCTGTGCTGTTCATATCAAAGTAGTGCAGGCTGTTATCTCTGACAAAAAGCTGATATATTTATGTTTGTTCATTAGATATTATTTATCTTACTAATAGGCTACAGAGTTTTTCTAGGTCTCAGAAGTCTGAGGTCTGAATTTAGAAGGGTAAGAGGTCTCAGTTCCTAATGAAGACTTTGAGAATTAAACTATTACTGACCCAGCTGTTTTCAATTATTTGTTTATTTATTTATTTATTCTGTGAAGCGGTAGAGAGGGTTTTTCCCTTCTGCCTTTTCATTTTTTCTTTCCACCTCCGTCCCCATAGATCTCACTGACCGGTGAGAATGGCAGCCTCATGAATGGGAGGTCTTGAGAAAAGCAGTTTTTAGAGGGAACCTAACAAACAGCCAAGGTATTTCCAGTGTTTGTCAAGTCATTGAAAGGGATAGTGAAGATTTTTTTTGGATGTGTAGTAGTTAGGGCTGGATTCATCTAGTCTACCTAAGGTGCCTAATCATATGGCTTAGGCTGTCCTTGAGAGAGACAAGCTAGAATTTGAAATGATATTAGGAGGTCTCTCTGACTCCCTTTGTCTCTTTCCTTTGCTCTTTCTCTCTCTTGTGCTTTCTCTATCTGTTTATTACTTTGGGAGTTCAGCATAAGTCCTTGACGTTCAATAACCAGATGCAAGCCTTTGTGCTGCAATCAGAAAGACCCTAGGCAATTTTGCCAAGAGCTCCAAGTCTGTAGGTGGCATGCACTTGTTTAAATACAATCCTACTTAGTATTGCAAACAATATGCAGCACCTACAAGTCTCTTGTCTTTAATGGCTAGGTTTTCATAATGAATACTGACTAGATTTTGTTGTGCAAGTTGTGCAGCACCTAGAGACTATCCGGGGGAGCTTTTTTTTTTTTTTTTTTTTTTTTGTGTGTGTGTGTGTGTGTAAGGCTAGATTTGCATTTCAGAAAAATTCACATGAGCTTTTGGAACTATAATGAAAGATGTATTTTATGTGCATTAGGAGCTGAAGAATAGGTAGATTAAAATAATTAAATACATAAAGTGTTTTCTTTGTAAACTTCAGGCAGAACAATGAGATTTTCAAATATCTATCATGGTTATCTGATTTTATTGACAGTATTACAAAAATGCTATGTAAGTATCTGTGTTAGTCATTTTGATGTACTCTGAAGGGAATATGTTCAGACTTATAAATTCCCTGTATCTTCCTTTGCATTTGTTGTGCATGGTGAAAAATATGCTCCTGAAAGAATAGCTCCGCATACAGCTGTTGCCACTTAAAAAATACTTGATAAAAGCTAAAGAATGCTAAAAAGCAGTGTCCCCTCCATTTTAGTAACCTTAAAATAGAAAATCATTCTGTTCAGAAATGAAAATGTGTGATGCAAGTGTGGAATGGTTTATTTCATTATCGGCAGAAATAATTGTTACAAGTCAATTTTTAGTTATTTACTTTTTTAAAAAGAGAGAATGATTAGATAAGCAGATAAAGCAAATATTAAACATAGCTTTTTTTTTTTTTTTTTTTTTTTTTTTAAAAAAAAAAAAGCTTGCACTTGAAAATATGACCAAAATTTAAGTAGGACCAAATTTATCTGACCATTTAGCCTGAATAAGTTGGATATAGTTGATTCATCCTGTCTTTGTATCAGTGGCTTATTTACCAGCTGGCTACAGTTTCTGTGAAAGAATTCACCAAATGTTGATTTAAATTCACTGTTGACCAGTGAGCAGATACTCATTTTAACTTCTGGATTTCACATGTTCCCTAGCTATTCACACCGTTTCATGTAACATTGGTCAACTCTTTTCATTTCTGCTTCCTTAACAGATTTTAAATAGACAAATATATTTTAACTATGAATGAAAAGCAAATAAGAAATCTTGTGTTATTTGGGGGCAAATTCCTATGTAATCAAAAAAAAAAAAAAAAAAAAAAAGGCTTAAATATCGATAGTACTTACATCCTCATTTAATGAGGCATAAATGAGATGTCTGTACTTAGCTGTAAAGCACTATTGCTATGTAAATGGCTGCATAATTTATGTGCTACTTCACCTGGCCTTTGACCAGCATCAGGTAACAGGTGCTTGGAAAGAGGTGTATCAGTCAGGAAAAAAAAAAGGCACCCAAATCTTACATTCAGAAAATACTCTCTCTGCTCTACCTCCTGCTCTCTAAATCCTCAGGTTGAATTTGAGATGTTTGACACAGAACAGTAGTAAAATAATGGCCTCCTGAAAGTTTCTCATCCAGATCATGCTTCAGTTTCCAACCTTTGTGTTCAAGGCTGTGCAAATCTGGGATGGTGTTAGGGCCATCTCTAATGAGCAGTTTTGTCTCCCACATCTGACATTGCTCCAATGTTGTTGTCAGCCGTGGACATCATGCAAGGAGGATTAGATATCAGATGTTCCTGACCACTTGTACTTTGACTTTAATTTGGGGAAGAAAAACAAACAAACCAAAATAAAAGCACCAAGAAAAAAAGTAGGAGAGGTTAGGGGGGATAAGAGAGGGGTGTTAGAGTACACTGGAGACTGAAAATCAGATACTAGTCTCATTAGCTGCCGTCTGTGCTCCAGGTTCACAGTTTTGTACCCAGGTTTCCAAGGTGATAGACTAATAATTATTTTGATTCACTGTCCATTCTTTTGGAAGCTCCAGAGGTTAAGACTATTGAGGACTGATGATGGAAATCTCTTCTAATATTTAAACTGCTATTTGAATTAGATTCTAGGGCTGACAGTTTGAAACCAATACGGATTTGTGCCTTTATCACCTCAGAGCTGCCTACCCAAAGCACTGTAAAGCCTTTCAGTAAGCAGCTGTAAACAGAGTTGGTTTTCTGTTTGTTTATTTGTGTTCAGATTATTTATTTATTTTTAAATGGGAGAACTTTGGGAATTCTTGATTTATTTTACTTATTTTGTACACAGGACTGTGTATTGAACTCACTCGCTGCAGCTGACTTGCTGTGATGCTGTACCTTTCTTTTCTATTTTGAGCTTCCAGGACAGTCTGCTAGTGCAGGTTGGACATCTCAAGGGATGTGAACTGCTCATGTCCCCTTGCAAGCTCTATTAGGTCTAGCCACAGTATTCTCATCTGCTTGAGGTGAGCTTAGGATGTGAATTTAGACTGCACATATGGCAACATATTGGACTTAGTATTGACTTCAATTAGACTTCTATTAGCCTAGGGAACTTGGGCAAAGTATTCCTTAATTAAAATGAAGCAAGTGTTATCCCCAAGCAGGGAGTCCAACCTTGTTCTGCTCTCATAAACACGTACTCAGTATTTGATACTGTCTTCAAATCAGAGAGGATTGAAGATTAAAGTGGTTTCTGATCCCAGTTTTATGGATGGAAAATCACAGATTCTAGTGCTAGCAGTTTTTGCCTAAAACCTTTGATGAAGATTTTTTTATTGATGTGTGTGTCTATGTGATTTTTTCTGTTTTCATCTCCCTTAATATCTTACTATAAAAGAATGTAGCATTACCTAGCTGCCTTTATCGCCAGGCTGAGCATACTGGTTGCAGATTAGTGCCACACACTTAATGCTCCCTACAGATTGTATGGCTTAGAGGTATCATTCATAAAGTTCTAGACATGTCATTTTGTAGGCTCAGGTTTCAGTATCAAGGTGTAGATTTGCTTCAGTGTGGCATGAGAGATTCACAGAGATAGACTGTTTTAGTTAAAAAGGTTAAACGAAATGTCAGTTGTTACAGAGAGATTTCAGTCATCAGCCAGCTTTGAGTGGTCTGACACTCTAAGTAGCACAGGGACTGAGCACTCTGAATAACAGTTCCTTCAGTTCATAAATTAGATCATCTTAATGGGACATGAAGTGCATAGAAAATACTGCTTGCAAAGATGTGAGTAACTGTTTCTAAGCAGCTGACACTTGTTCACTGGTAAGAAAATGTTTTGTTTTGTTTGTTTGTTTTTGCTTTTCAGTGTTGAAAAGAAGGAATGCATTGAAATAAAATTAATTCAACACTTACAATTGTTAGATTATACTTTTCAACCTTATATTTATCTTTAAAGTGAACTTATTATGCAGTCAAGCAGTGAGAAGTAATGTCAGATTGATGAATCCCCAAAGAAAATAAAGTAGATCAGCGTCGGGGAAGAGAAGTTAAGCTCTTATTTTGCTAGAGGTGTAGGTCACCTGTTTCCTAGGATAAGGAGATGCAGACATCTGCAGGATTAAAGGGAGTGGAAAAATTTCATTTCTGTTGCTGTTTTTATGAGAAATAAGACACCTGAAAATAACTTGTATAACAAATTGCTCGCCTTTTGTCTTATCTAAAACTAAGAGTTACTAAAACATTTTGTTTCTTTAAAAATTTGTTAAAATAAGGATTTTGGTAGCATGACTGTTTTAAAACAGTGTGCAAGGAGAAAGCAATACATTAGCAGTGAAGTTCGGTACCAAATCCTGTATATTTTAATCCTGCAGAGTTCCCATTGACTGATGATAGGAGATTCTTCTGAGTAGGGTTTTATGTAGAGCTAGAAGTTTTACTTAAGCTACAAGTTTGTAGATCCAGAATCAGGGATTAGTTTTAAAGTCTTGCTATTAAAAATAAGAAGCAGGTAGACATCTTCTATCAGGCAAATCTGACCTGTGATCTTTTCTTCCAAATTTCTTTTAACAGCTGATACAGAAATAACTTTACAGCAGGACCAGAGTAAAGAATGCAAATCACTCTTTCCAATTTGAAGTCAAGTGAAATCTTGCCTTTCTCTTTTGTTGTTGCTGTTGTTGATTGCACGTATAAGTTAGTGTTCAAAGAACATAACTTCGTAATTGTTTTTTGGCCCAGTTGCATTTATTACCAAGCATTTGTTACTGCAGTAATACATGACATTTCTCTGGTACTTGTCTACCTATTAAATTTACTAAATTGCTAAGACACAGGATTTATTTATTTATTTATTTATAATCAATAAAATATAGCAGCAGTTAGATCAGAAAAAAATGACCAACCTGGGTGAATGCATTTTAAAGAATAGAACTTGAGTGGAAGAATATGGGAAAATGAAAAAGATAAATGTTTTGTTGTGAAAAACAATAGTATTTTTTGATCTTGAGTTATATTAGTTGCGTTCTATCTACTGTATATAACATTTTGTTAATCTTTTGATGTGAAATTCATCAGCCAACCTTGTTCTCTTTTTATGGTTTTACAGTCGGATACTTTACCTGACAGTGACTAGACTGGGGTCTATTTTAGATAGCTTCTGCTGAATTTGTATGTTGTCCATTACTTCGAGACTTTTGGATGATGCTACAAGTGTAGTGACTTACACTCACAGAGTGTAAGTGAAAGCAAAGTATTTCCTATAGTCTGAACTGGATTCATGGGTTACTGTATTTTTGAGGAGCCCAGGCTGGAAGGGACCTTGAAAGATCAACAGGTCCAACGTTACATGGAAAAGGGAGCACAGATGAGATTATCCAGTAAACTGTCCAATCCCACCTTTAGAACCTTGAATATGGGGATTCTACCACATTCCTGGGAAGGCAGGGCCGTTCCGGGGCATTTTTAAGCGATTCTCACTTAAAAAACAAACAAGCAAACAAAATCCCAGAACATATATCAGGACAAAACTTCTCCCTGTTGTTCTACAAGCAACAGTTTGTACCTCTTGCTCCTTGTCTTTTCTATGTGGCTCCTCGTGGAGAGACTCTGTTCTCTTTGTAGCCAGCCTTTAGTAGTAGCAGTTACAGTAGCAGTAACAGTAGCAGTTACTGATTAACTGCGTAGAGGTTTCTGAGCCATCTCTTTCATGATATATGGTGGAATCTGGGAAGATTATTATTATTATTATTTTAAATAAAACAGAGTTTTTACAAAATATTTTGCTAAAATTCTAATTTTGAGAATTTCATTTGTACTGTTTATCAACAGCCAAGTAGTTCATAATATCATGATTTCCACGCTAAACAGAAGAGGCTGGTAGCTAGACAGAGACAGTTCTCTGTGCAGGTTTTGTATGGATTACAGATAAAGTTGTCAATTTCTTTGTAATTATAGATCGATCATATCTTCTCTGCTGTAAAGATGCTATTTATGTCCTTGCTGGTGAGAGTATGAATTTTCTTGTTCATTCGGCAGAGGTAGCTTGTCTTTCAGAAATGTTTGCTTCCCCTGTAATGTCCTTTTGATTTGTCCCAGTTAAAATTGACAGGAAGAAGGCAAGATAAAACCGAAGTTGTCATGTATATTTTTACAAATTTCCAGTACAGAAGATATTTTAAAATATTGCCTGTGGTCATACAACAAATTGAAAACAATCTGTGCTTTTCTTACTGGTTAGATGGCTAGGCCTGTGACTTGAAGTTTTGTGAATCCAGGTTCTGATAATTTCTTTATAATATTTGCTGCTCATCTTTAGATTTATCTTGCTCATACTAAGATGTTACCTTAGTTATAAGTGGTAGAAACTGTGATTCAGAATAGTATTGGTAGCCTTTGTAGTGGCAAAAGTGTATCATGGAAAAAAGATTGTTTTTTGTTTAGGATCATTCTACTTACTTTAATTCAAAAAAGACTTGGAGAGTTTTGGGGCAAGCTGCACACAAGTCCTTGGTGATTAATCATTGTGCTGAAAAAAAAAAGGAAAAAAAAAAGGAAAGAAAATAATGGATCCAAATATGATTGTCACCCTGAACATCAATAACGAAAATAGAGAAAGCTTTTTCTAAAATTGTTCAATCTGAGTTACATCAGGAATGTCTATAACAAAAGCTCTCTCTGTGTAATCTTGCACAATTAAGATTCAAACAAGGACAACTGATGAGGACAGTTTCTTCTAATAATCTTGCAAGTATAATAATGCCAAAGAAGTTTCAAATTCAGAAGCTTTTCAATGGACAATATAAACCAGTTTATAAAGCTACTTTTACTCCAAACAACCCTAATGAGTCTTCTAAATATCTTCTTATATTTCAGTACATTATCATGTCTCATTACATGCCACAAATGGCATAGTGCAGTTACTATTTATACTTTTTGAATAATACTAATTTTGAGAGACTAACATTCTTGTGCTATTTTCGCCCTGGTAAAAGCTATATTTGCATTAGGTTTTATTATCTGCTACATCAATTATTTGCTCTGACATATATTCTGCATTCTTTTTACTGTCACATTGTTTGCCTCACTGGACTCCCTTGAAATACTGTGTCAGCATGATATTCATATACATTTGGTAAAATATTGTTACAAAAATACCTGCTTGTACTACTGAGAATAAACAAAGTTCCACTCTGACATTTGATTTATGAAGTTCTAGACATAATCTTAAAAAGATAGCATATGCCCCATCTTTCAGGCGGTGTCATAAAATGCTGTTTTGACTTGTTAGATGTAGGAAGCTTTTTTCCTGCATACCACACTTAAAAGTACATAATCATCTGATCTCAGTGAAGTTTTAAGGTGTAATATTCCAAAATCTGTAGCCACTAAAATCTATAAAATCTAAGCTGCTAAAATATCTGAATGACATCA
The DNA here is from genome assembly GCA_011076525.1 of Nettapus auritus. Classification (NCBI taxonomy): domain Eukaryota; kingdom Metazoa; phylum Chordata; class Aves; order Anseriformes; family Anatidae; genus Nettapus; species Nettapus auritus. Next base: position 61,088,415 of record CM021768.1, on the reverse strand, counting down.
GCAGTGATTTGGTGTGAAAATAAGCAGCAAGAGGAGAACAGAGAGCAAGTCTGACTATCTAATTGCCATTGGTCTGAATTGGGTCAGTGGTAACTCTTCTCAACCTTGGACTGAGATCAGCATATTGACCCAGAAATAGCACTGTTTTTAAATACCTGTATAGAAATGCACACAGAACTCTAATTCAATTGATGTCATGACAGGAAGGATCAGAACATGTCAGGGGACATACAGTAATCTGTGAGTTTTCTGCTGAAGGCAGTACAAGTTGCAAAACTTTTTTTGTTTTGTTTTGTTTTGTTTTGTTTTGTTTTGTTCCCACAGTTGATTGAGGATATTTGTAGATGTTATTTTTATTAACCTAAATGTTCTGCTGAATATTACCCCCCCCCCACACACACACCTGTCTTCTGCATTTTTCTAACAGTTTCATCTTGATGAATGCTTATGGTAAAACTTCTGTATAAAAAAAATAAAAAAATAATTCTCAAATAACTAATTTGTTTCTCTTGAAGTCTATTTGATATTATTTGATATTATTTGAAATTATTTCTTGCATGCCTTCTTTTCTTCTCAGTGGATGTTGTCATTTTTGCTTTTCCTCTTGAAAGACAAATTTATGGGGGATTCTCTTAACATCCTTCATGGAAGTGTGCAGAAAACATTCCAGCAATCAGTTCCTGGATTTGGAAGTTTAGGGCCATTTTGAGGACAGTAATGCTAAACAGGTTTGGGTTAGGAAGAGAGTACTCTGTTCACTGGTGTCAGACTTGATTTAAATACTTAGTTCTCTCATTTTCAGGGGGCCAAATAAATAAATAAAAAAAAAAAAAAAAAAAAAAAAAGATTATTTTTTATTTTTTATTTATTTATTTTTATTTATTTATTTATTTTTTTTAAGAAAGAGAGCTGCTTTGAATGCTTGATCTTTCATCATCTATTTAGAACAGGAGCTTTTCATTCTTTCTCAACCTGAAAACGGTTGATAGTTTCTCAGTCAGCCATGAGCCAGCTCATAAAGTGAATCAGATATTGAGGAATCTTTCAGTGGTCTCTGGGATAATTCTTCTCTAGCTTCTTTTGTTTCCAAGCTTTATCATTGTGCTCAAACTTTCAGCTCTGGGAAAAGTCTTTCGGGAAGAAATAAGTAATCAAAAGAGCTGCTTAAGACATTTGGAAATAGATGTATACATGGGCGTATTAGAATGAGTGAAGAGGAGGGCCATGAAGGTGATCAGAGGGCTGGAGCACCTCTCCTGTGAAGACACGCTGAGGGAGTTGGGGTTGTTCTGCCTGGAGAAGAATCTGGGGAGGCCTCATTGCAGCCTTCCAGTACCTAAAGGGGACCTACAGAAAAGCTGGGGAAGGACTCTGACAGGAATTGTAGTGACAGAATAAAGGGTTATGGCTTTAAATGAAAAAAGAGTAGGTTTATATTAGATATAAAGAGGAAATTCTTTACTGTGAGGGTGGTGAAGCAGAGGCACAGGTTGCCCAGAGAAGCTGTGGATGGCCCATCCCTGGAAGTGTTCAAGGCAAGGCTGGATGGGGCTTTGAGCAACCTGGTCTGGTGGGAGGTTTCCCTGCCCATGGCAGGGGGTTGGTACTGGGTAGTCTTTGAGGTACCTTCCAGCCCAAACCATTCAATGAAAAGTTAACAACACAATCTGGTATCTTCCTCTTTTCAAAATATTCTTTATGAAAGTCAGAACTTAGACCAGTTCTACCATAATGATTTCTGAGCCCTTCAAGATGTGTAATGTATTGTACAGCTTTCTATTAAATTGAAGCAGCTGGATATCTCTAAACTGTTGTGTTGTATAACCAAGATGAAAGTTAACAAGCCTGGCTTGTTCACTTGTCATTTTATTTTTCTTTGTTTTGGTTTGGTTTGGTTTTGTCGTAACTGCAAGTAGCAAAGCACATGGATACAGACTTGTTTATCTGTATAAAAATGAGCCAAAGTTTGTTTTTATAACATAATATGTATATGATATTAAAAAGGGACAAAGTTTAAAGACCTAGTGTATCCAGAATCTGCAGGGTGCTGGATTATCATTACAATGACAGTCATTATGATAGTCATATCTTTACCCATACAGAGATCATGAAGTTTGCTGATATTTATTATCTCAAACAGTACATAATTTTATTTGTATATTCACAGAATTTCTGTCCTGGCTGCTTTAGATTCACAGAAACTGCAGTATTTCTCCTGGAGCCTTAAAACTGTAGGGTCTAGTCTGTACGTATTTGCACATCTCTCTGCACTTTTTAATGTGTTAATAAAAGAGAGATTTAAAAACAAAAAACTGCATTTTTTTCCTGTGACTTTACAGTGTAAATTATGCATGTCAGTCTCAAATATTTCACAGTAACTAATGTATCATTAGTAAAATATTTTTCAAACTGATGTCCCAGAAGAGGTAAATTTTGAGACAAATTTGTGAATATTCAGTATTTTTCCATGAAATGTCAAAAGATGCTGACATTTTATAAGAAATAAAGGTGCCTTCAAGCAAAGTGGTTACCTTATGTTTTTCTCTGAAGTCATCAGTTTGATATTTACATAAAAAATTGACAGCTTCATTTTTTTTGCCTCTGAGTTTCTCGAAAACAAAAGAAGCTTTAAGTCCTTGATGACATCTAATACCATGATATAACCTTTATTTAAAAACAAAAGCATGATATATTCTTCTTATGAAATCAACATTACTACGATCTTTCTTTTCAACTTTCTTTTTTGTCTCATTCTAACCTTAAAATCTCCATGCTTGTTACCTTTCCAGAGACAGAACTGACCAACTTTCCTTATTGTGTCTGACTTCCTTCTTGTATTATACATAGATAGGATAAGATTATTTATTTTGGGGGAGAAAAAAGTGCTGCTTAGAAATTTAGACTATTTTTAGTCACAAGGAACCTACCCACCTCTCACAACAACAACAAAAAAGGCAATAGGGTAGGCAAATTATTTATAAAAATGTTTAAATCAGACTGTACTCAAATATTCATTTCAATTAATATTAATTATATTATTTCTTTATTGAACAAGGGGATTTTTTTTTTTTTTTTTTTTTTTTTTGTGTGTGTGTCACAATCTCTGGAGTCTGTGCCATCCTGTTAAAAAAAAAATAAAAAAATAAAAAAAAATCGTGCTTTCTGGAATAATTGCATTACATTAGTAACATTTAGTGGACAGTGAATCCTCAAAGAGATGGAGAAAACTAGCTGCCTGGTAAAAACCAAAATAGCCAAACACAGGCTGGCATAACTATGCATGACACAATTATATAAATCTGCAAATCAGTTGAAGAAGAAATTTTAAAATAAAACTTTTTGTAATTTAAAACCAATTTGCAAACAAACTAATGAAGGACTATATTTTTCAGCTGTGATTTGCTTCCTCCCATTCCATAATCACTGTGTTGCTTTACAGCTAGAGCCACTGGAAACGTTGACATGTCACATTTAAGCTCTGTGCTTGCTTTATTAAGAGTAAGTGACACAGTCCAGGAATGAAATCTATTTGCAGCTGAAACCCGAAGATTTTACTCATTCTTAGTTTCAGTTTGGCTTGCTTTGAAGATTAGGAGCCGCATCTTCAGCTTTGCTGAGATCTGGGGAACTAAGCTGATTTTCCCCAGCTGTTGATTTGGCACAGGGGGGCGGGCTGTATGTGGAACTATTCACTAAGAAAAATAAGGGCGTTACTGCACCCATATCTGGATACTTGGAGGTCCAGCTGTGTGATGGAGGAGACCGGGCTGTTGGTGGGGTAAAACCTCAGCCAAGTCACTGGAATTGTGCTGCTTCATTGACTAGGGATTTGGCACTATGAGGCTGTTAATAAAAGGCGTGACTTCCTAGGTATGAACTGAAGTGTGGAATAAAAGGAATAAAGTAAACAAACAAATATTTGACAATGAACAGCCCAGTGGATAGAAAAATATTGAGAAGGGCTTAAGTATCAGACTGAATATAACTCCAGTAATAGACATGGCATGCTTTGGTGCACAAGACCTTCACATATGACTTGGAATAAGGTTTGAGGTTGTAAACTGACAAGGGAGAGAAAATGGTAGCAACTCTGTAGCACGTAAGTTAAAATATACTCCAGATTAAATAGGCTTGCAACACCAGAATGCACCAAGTGATTAAAATAATTAAAGGAGAGCAATTGAGATATAAAGACGGAGATGAATGCTCTTAGTGAGAGCATTTGCTCTCCTAGATGCATAGCAGGCTTTGTCCTGAGAGATAAGAGAATAGTGCCAAACCTCCAGTGAGAGCTGCCTAGCAACTAACCCATCTAGTGGGGGCAATGCAGAAGTTAATCTCCTTAGTAAGCAAATGTAGCTATTAATTTAATTAGTAAAGGCAGCGTAGCATGCATCAGTATGGTAAAACAGTAAATTTTTTAATGAAGATTTTGAATTTCTAACCTTGACTGGGCACATTGGGGATTGCCTCCTTACTACAGTGGGATAGTCTAAACCTTATTAAAAGTAAAGTCCAGAATACTATGCCCTAAAATGGGATCCTATGAGAGGCCTGGCTGAAAGAGAAAACAGCTTTTCTAACAGTGACAATAAGCATGAATTTCTTATTTTAGGCTGGGAGAGAGACTTAGAAGATGAGGTCCCAACAGCCCCTCTGTGCATTTTTCACCACTTTCGTCTTCTCTGACTTGTGTTCTAGCTATTGAACAAGTGATGACGGCTTCTGAGAGTAGTGGTAGTTGTAGCCGCTCTGGAATGGGGAGCATCTGTCATAAGTTTTCAGTGGAAAATTGAAAACTCCATGTACTAATCAGACATACCACCACTTAAAGGGAAAGTAGAAGATGTTTTCAGGAAATTCACTTATTTGAATTTTTGTCATCAAAATGAAGAATTTTTCTCCCAAATCCAAGCTGATGACATTTGCCAAAAATAAAATTAATATTTAGACTTCAATAAATAATATTAAATATTTATAGTTTTCACCCCCTGTAAATTATTCTGTTGGAAATGAGGTCATGCATCAGTATTTAATTTGCATTATTTGATTTACAATTTAGAGATTGAAGATTTTTGCCAAATATCATGAAGGTGTCTTTCCTATGAAAATCATAAGAGAGGACTTTTGGTGCAAAATTGTGTATGTTAAAAGCAAAAACATTCATTATTCATAAACACTTTCTATAAGTTCCCCTGTCTATCTTGGAGAAGTTGAGAGGGTGGTGTGTCTGTTGGTTACTGTGAAATCTCCTCAGCTGTCACTTTGGTTGGTCAACACAAATTTAAAATTTTAACTTATGTGTTAAAGAGTTTAACCTGTGCATGTTGTGTTGTTTTCAGGTTATCTAATTTGTTTATTCTACGGAAATATCCCTTAATAGTGCATTAATAATAAATAAAATAATGATTTAAAAAAGTAATTTTTTAAGTTAATTCTTCTAAGGATTGAAACAAAGGAAAGTCCATTCACCAGAAGTCTACTACAGGATGCTTTCCAAATAGAAGAATGAAATAATTTCATGGTTCCTATATGTAACTAAAATCTGTCTTCTACCTTTCTTTAATAACAACAGTAAAGGTTATTCACTGGAGAATTTCATAGAGTGCTTGAGACTGTAAATTAGACTTATAAGGTACCTGTGATTTCAATTTGACTAGAATCAGTGATGAATGTTATTAGTGTGATTAAAGGAAAAGAATTAATCAGTGTTACCTATGCATGCCATATGCACACACATGAACTTCTGTGAGAGTAAGCATGCATTTTCTAGCATTTTTTGTTAGTTATTAGCATTATCTATATCAGCAGGTAGTGAATATTGGTGGAACAACACTATTTTTGTGCTTAGCTCTGTGGCAGTAGGAGATTTAATGCTCACCAAACCATCACCAAGTTCCTCTGAGACTAAAATGAAATGCGTGTAAAGAGATTTTTAGTTTTCATGTTGTGCAGCTGTCTATTAGTGACATTGGTCTTTCTCCCTCTCTCCTGTTGGTGTATACTGGATCAAGCAGGAAGTAAATCTAAATATCGAGCAAAATGAGCTCAGTGATAGTTATGATGGTGGTTAGAGAAGATCTTTTTTATTTCTCTCTCCTTCTTTTCCCCCTGTACTGTGAGTGTGAATTACTAGAATGAATGTGGTGTGAATTCTTATCACTGTGAGTGAGCAGACATGAGCTTTGCAGAACAGGTGAATTTAAATGGCATCTTGAGTGAACAGAGAATTATATTTCACTGCTCCATGTGTGTTTCAGTTGGTGAAGTTTCAGTAGAAGTTGGCAGCTCTTACTATATTGTTACAGACTTCAATGTTTTATTGTTGACAAATACGTTTTTGGGTTATTACAATGCCTTTATGTGTATGTTAAATCAAACCTTTATGAAAGGTAAGAATCCTTTTTATTATCGACTTCAAAGCAGACCTCAAAATGCTTTTGATAAGCTTCTGTAATTACTTAAACATTGAAAAAATCCTTAATGTTGGCATAAAGAATAAATTAGTACTTAACATAAGTTTCTCAGCTAACACCGCTCATGCTTTAGTATGAACAGGTGTTAAAATTAATATACCAACCTTGTGAGGGAACATTAGTCCAGCTTCCTTTTGTTAAAGCTGTAAGCCTAATTAATTTGAGGGCGTTAAAATTCTTCCAAGTTTTGAAGACTGGTGACACCTAAAGTGAAATACAAACCTTCCACTTCTATCCTTTTTTTCCTTCTTTGTATCCCCTTAAAATCCTTTCTTTATTATCTCATGATCAGGTGCTGCTCCATGTGTTTGTACATGCAAGCAAGTTGGTTCTAGTATAACTACTACATTGTAATTATTAGTGCTAATGTTTTGCACTGGGTTTTGATGTGCTGGTTCTGTCAGTGGTTTTTGTGTTTGTTTGTTTGTTTTTAAGACTACAACTTTACTACTATATGATATTTTGTGCTGCAGCTGGAATTTCTTTTTTACCATCTTTGTAAACGTGACACCGCTGTTAGAGTTTGTAGATAGATAGATGATGGGAGCTCCCAGTTCAAATCTAAACCCATTGCATTCATGCCTGATAGCACTGCTGCAGTTTAGTAGTTTGTTACTATTTTCATTACAATCCCCTGTTCCTAGTAGTGTTTGCTCTGGGGTGAAATATCATAAAAGACACATCAAGGGAGCAGTTTTGATTTCAAGTTTAGAAACACAAAGCCCAAATATCTTGCAGCTGAAGGAAGGAAAGGAAAGGAAGTTTTCAACTTCCAGCCACTTCTATATGATTCTGAAACTTTTAACTTTCTTTCATAATGGTGAATGGCTTAGGGTGTGAGGGAGAATGGAAGAAAAGTGTGACAGCAAGAGATATAGAACAATCGTTTCACAATGATTTTTAGTTAGACTTCTGGGAAATGTTAAAAATCTGTATTGTCAGACAACAAATCTCCACAGGAGATGTCTAAACAATATCTATGCAATCATACAGGGAGTGGGTATGAAGTGTGTGCATAAAAACACAAGTGCACCATTTTATTTATTCACATTTTTAGGATGCTTTTGCAAAAGTGCCTCTTGCTGCTGCTTATCTTGATTAAGAACTGCAGGAAGCCTGAAGAAATGTCTGTTGTAACAGCTGCAAGTTCAGGAATCTATTAATCAGTCCAGATTGCCTTTGCTCTGCCTTTGTATCACTAGCTTCCACCATTTTATTACAAGTCTCAGGCCACTTGGTGTTGACTTCTTCTGTCCCCAGATCTTGAAATCATATATTGACAATAACTCAAAGCTTACCCACATGAATAGCTTTTTTACGTGAGTAGCTCTCTTGAAATCTAAAGAATTACCCAGACTAGCAACAGCAAGCTCACCCAGATGTGCTGGCAAAACAGATTTTATCACTATTCTTGTTTTATGTCCACTAAACAAAAAAAATTTGCATGTCAATGAAAAAATAGAAATTAAAAACATAGTTGTATAAGCACATATTATATAACATTTCAATATGAAAGTCAAAGGAATCCTTGTCCATCAGCCTCTGGAAATAGGAGTCATTATTCTTAACACCATAAAAATACATTTTACTAAAAAATAAATTAATATATATAGAGAGAGACATTACTGGATACAACCTCAAACTAAGCCTAGCCCTTCAATTACTACTGTAAAAATCAGTCAGAAGGTTCTTCCTGGTAATAACTGAAAGAAGAGACAGATGCTGCTATCAATTTCTGACCTTGAGATTTACCTCAGCGTAGTTGCAGACCAACTGGGAGAAGTCAGTATTACAAAATGATATTAGAGCTGCTGTAGAGCGTTTATATATTGATATAATTTATGCCATCAACCTCACAGTAAAAAGGTTTAACCTACTGCTTTAAAGAATGATCATCAAATTATCTCTCATATCCTTGAAAGAAGTTATTTTATTATTGCAAAGAATGTCTTCAATTTTTAAGGTATGCTGAGGTGGAAAAGTCAAACTTCATAAGAGTGAGAAATTAAATGTGAAATTGGCCTAACTATATTGTTTGAAGGAGAAGATTTAAGAGTTTGAGGATATTTAATGCAGCTGTGATAATCAAGGCCCCATAAAACCTCTGAGGTCATTTGAATATGGAAGACCTTACCTGATGAATTGCAAGATTATACAGGCTGGACTTTCTTCTGAACTTAATGATATGTATGTGTGTTTATCTGTTTATGATAATGAAATAAGGCTGGTTGTAAGGAGCACGTTGATTAATGGAATCATAAAATCACATTTTTTTTTCCTCGTATTTCTCGTTGACGTTGAGTTCATAGTTGTGTGTAGCATTTAGCACTTGTAAAGCATGGCTGCTTTTCTTGGGATTGGAGAGCCTAGTATTTTAAGTCTTCTGCTTGGGTCTTTCAGAATTTGAAACCATATATAAAGCCATATCAAGGCAAAGCACTACTACTTTGGGCTTGCAGAAAGAATTAATTTGTAATGATTTGTATTTAATTTTCTGTTCTATTTTTTTTTTTTTTTTTTTTTTTTTTTTTTTCGAAAACCAAGTATGCTGTTTGATGTTTGGAGGAACTTTTTATTTCTGAAGCTGAATAGTCCCATCCTGCTCCATTTAGAGCTGTCCCATGGAGGGGGGCTATGACCTGTATCTGGCTTTGCCTTTTCTGCTGGCAAACTGGGACTGGAGAGGTGGGGAGGACCAGACAGGCTGCTCACATCTGCATGGTGTCTGCAGGCAGCCCCCTGTGGCTCCTGCTTGCAAGGAGTGATCCAATCTGACACCGACACTGAACAAGAAAGACCTTCTTGTCATCGTGTTTCCTCTTGCTGCTGATTGTTTACATGAGGCCTCTTGAAACTTCAGGAAAGTGTCACTGTTGATCAACGCTTAGCTAAATAGGAATTAGGTCTTTTTGCTTTTGCTTTTATCTATACTAAAATTGTCTATGTTACCTTCTGTGAGGGATGTTGCCAGCTCTGAGAGATTGATTTAAGACTCATATTAAAGAAGGGGGTTGGGACCTGATCAATGAAACACCTGAGCTAAGACTTCAGTGAGGAATGTGAATCATTTTGACAGGTTGTAAATACTAAAATTGATATGAAGTCAGAGACATCATTTTTTTGTTAACTGGAGCAAAAGAGTCAATGTAGAAACAGATTAGAAATTGAGTTAGAAGTAGAAAATGTTGTCAAGTTTACTTTTCTACAACTTACCAGATGCATCTATTACTGTCTTGAAGAAAGGAACTAGAAATATCAGGAAGGAAATACTGCTATGTAACTAAATGACACAATAGTTATTATAAATGGAGAGAGGGAGGGAAGGAAATATCCCAGGCTGAATGGACATCTTTGGAGTAAAATAACTCAGTAAATTTTCTGGTGAAAAGAGCAAAATTTGGGATAGAACATGTAGTATAAAGACCGTGCAAAGAACCCCCCAGGTCAATGACAGTGGTTGCTGTATTCTAAAAGTGATCCACATTTCCAGCATGACTTCTCTGCAGCGTGAAAGATTAAGGAAGAACTGGAAGTGCACCCCATTTTAATTAAGCTACCTCCCCCCCCCCAAAAAAAAAATTGAGCTAGCAAAAATACTTAAACACTATTTTAAGACTGGTTGGGAAATGTTACTTGTGGAATTTAATGAGTGGTGCATTGCCACTTTGGAGGTGTCCATGTGTGAGGCAGGATCTATCCTTCATCCAGTTCTCTGAAGTGTTTTATTAATAAATTCTCTGTTGGCATTGAAATCACTGTTCTATTTGGGCATGGTGTCAAGCCCAGTAGGGTTGCAATTATTTCTGAGGTCTAGAAGTCCTTGATTCTTAAAAACTGGCTCAATTTTTCTTGGTTTGTTTGATTTTCCTTTTGAAGTAGCATCCTGCTAACAAATGCTGTGCTTCAGTAATAATAAACGGGCATTAATTCCTCAGAATATAGGGTTTACAGTAAATTACAAACTGAATCTGCATCACCAATACTATGTTCGGGGTAGAAAGCCTCATATTTGCGTGTACAAACTAAAATGTCCAGAGTAAGCTGCTTTCTTCACTCGCTGCTGGGAAAGTCATCCCGTGATGTGTTTTGTCCATTTCTTGGCATGCACGCATACTTCTGAAAACAAATCTAAACTTTCTACTAGTATAAATAGTTATGCATTGGTGTAGATTTTCCAGTGAGATGGAATCAGTGATTCTAGATCTTTCAAAACAGCTATTAGACAAATATCTGTCCTAAACATACAAGGAAAGCTGTGTGCCCTCAGGCAAAATGTGCACCTTGTGACTTCTGTAGCTCTTTCCAAACATCATCATCTCTGGCATTTACATGGAGTTAGATTCTTCACAACAAAATCCAAAGTCTCTCTACTAGATTTTTCCCTGCAAAACTCCTTTCTAAATCTTTTACTGTCTGCCTCTAATAATTATTTTGCTTTTGTCCTAGTGCCTGTGGTAATTATTCTTATATTTCTATTGTTTTGATATGATTGAAATGAAGATTCTGAGCTATCTGCTATTCTGTTCACAACTCCCAGGTAGGATTTACCACTATGGGACTTGTTTGACTCTTACTGTAGGTCACATGCTTTAATGTAATCATCTCAGTCTGTTGCAGGAAGAAATAAGACAAAATTTGAGTTCTTCTAGGAAATATCAAATACTTGTCTGTTCTGTCTCATTTTGCAGTAAGATCATGACTGTGTAGCCGATCTGTTTCTGGTTAAAAAATAATAAAGGTTGTTGTCGGTAAGGTCATATTTGTATATGTTTGCTAGAGTTTTCATTAGGGAAAATTCATAGCCTTTTGAGTAACCTAACAGGAAATGTCTCTCCTGAGGGGAGATGCTCACTAGTCTCAATCAGGAAAAGAATCACTGGCAGTATTCCTTATTTCTTGTGAAATAATTTATTTTCTGATGGGGAGATAGGGAGGGCAATTACAGCATCCATCACTTCCCCTTCCCTCTACAGATGGTATTTACCTTCCTGAGTATGAAACTAATAAAGAAATTCTCTATTCCAGTTAGAAGGGAAGGGTGGCAGTTATTAAGTGAGCAAGCCAGCTGACGATGCTTAGCTATTCAGAGGAGGAACGGCTCTTGAAAGGATGGTGAATTAGGCCTGGCTACAGCTCAACAGTTTTGAGAATAACAGATTTAGCCAAGAGGAAGGAAAGGATGAGTGCTCTTGATGATTTAATGAGGCAGATGGTTTATTGTTTTGAAACTAAGCTACTACAGACTGCCATGTTTTAACTTTACGTTAAACCTAATTTATTGTTTTTTGAAGAGTGGACTCTAGCTCATGTTCGTCTGTTGCTGTAACAATATTTATGTTTAAGTCAGATGACTGACAGAACTTTAAAATATACAATATCATTTAATTGGGATAAGATTGGTTTAGTCCATCAAAATTTAAAAGTGCTCCATAAAAGCTAGTCTGCTCTAGCCTCTGTTTAATTTGGCAGTATTCTCTTCTGTGGTTAATGCCATGGGTGTTGATGGGCCTACACAGAAAGACTACAGTAGGAGAATTTGTGTCCTTTAACAGACAGTACGCTTCATGTTTTGTACTTTGTGCAGAACTCTTAGTCTGTAGGTCAGATAAAATCAACGTCAAAATAATTGTGCAAGATACGTACCATAATCTTGGTATTAGTCTTTCTCTACCTGAAATATTTTTGAGATGGTTTACTAGCTACTTGGAAGAAAAGAAGACCCTAGTCTTACTTTCAATGTTCTTGGTAAAATCTTATTTATGATGGAGCACTATATTAATGACTGATTTCATGTGCTGAATACTGCAGTTTTGGTTCAGACCCCGCAAGGAGAGGGGGTCTCCTATTTTTTTTTTATTTTTTATTTTTCACATGAAGAAAACAATATTTGTACACTAAGCAGGTGACTTTAGATGCTCCTTGTACTAGCTATGTTAATGTTTTAATTGTTACCTATAGGTATGATTTTGTGATTTGCATAGATATTTTTAGTGAATGATTTAGAGTCTGCATTTAAAAACGGATCATGTGCAGGGAGGAAAAGGCTCAATTTTTCTTGTTTATGAACAGCAGAATTTATTTTTTTCTGTGATAGTTAGACTTCTTGATGGTCAGCTCCACTGTGCTGAATAGGGAATTTACTGTGGCTGAACTTTCAGTTTTGAATTTAAGCTTTTTTTTTTTTTTTTTTTTTTTTTTTTTTTAAATCAATATCTGGTACAAGGATCAGCAATGCTGAGTGGTTCTCTGCTTTGGCCTTTTAATGTAATTTTGACAACAATCACAAGGTGCAACTGTCCTGGTTTCAGTTAGGACAGAGTTAATTTTCCTCCTCGTAGCTGGTAGGGTGCTGTGTTTTGGATTAGGATGAGAAGAGTGCTGATAACATGCTGATGTTTTAATTGTTGCAGAGCAGTGCTTACACCAAGCCAAGGACTTTTCAGCTCCTCGCTCTGTACTGCCAGCAGGCAGGCTGGGGGTGAAGCAAGAGCTGGGAGGGGACAGACCCGGGGCAGCTGACCCAAACTGGCCAAAGTGGTATTCCATACCATCTGATGTCATGCTAAACAATATACAGGGGTGGCTAGCCGTGGGGGGAGGGCCGGCTGCTCGGGGATAGACTGGGCATCGGATATATTTGGATATTATTCAGATGTAATTGAATCCTATAACTAACACACACACACACACAGGTGACAAAGTCATAGAATTACATTTTAGTGCGTGGGCAGATGAGGTCATATCAAAGCCTACATAGCTCCGCAAAGACCATCTATAGCTAATGATGCTGTGCACATAAAGTTCTAAATATATCTTGGTTAATCCATTATTTGCTTATTGGGCCCAGCTTTGTTGATGCATAGTATTTTACTGTGGCTTGCAGAAGGCTTACCTGCTTTTAATACAGAATATCAAGGCCCTTCTGGATTTTGCTAATTTAACCAAGGTAATTATACTCTTTATTTATTAAATAGGTTTCTTCTTTGCTTGTATGTCCTAAAGGCAAAATGAAATCTTTAAAATTAGCAGGCTAATTCTGTTACAGTATTTTCTTAATTTGAGCTGCATGTCTCTTGGGAAGAAAAAAAGTCAGCAAACATGTCTGACCAATGTTTTTTGGTCTACTTGTGTAGGCCTCATTTGCACATAAATAATTTAAAGTGTGCCTATATAGTGTGTGCCTATGATATTTTAATTGTCTCTTAAAACTGACTAAAGTGATATATCATCCAAAAAAAAAAAAAAAAAAAAAAAAAAATTGAGCTAGTTGAGCTTTGTATTAGCACCCCACAATCACAGAAGAGAATCTAAATTTTTTTAGGTTATCATCTAAAACTTATTTTTTCTTGAAAAAGAAAACTTACTTGCTATAAATAGCAACACCTAAAATTAAATAATAAAATAAATAAATAGTGGAAATTAAGAAGAAATGAGTTTTGTATGAATGATCCATAAAGACTTTGGTAGTTGGTTTCTGCCTGCCCTATTCAATTTACAAGAATTGAATTCTAGACAATAAAGTGGTGAATTAGGGCTGCTCTCTGTTTGTCCACAGATGTCCGTTATGACTTCCTACCTTGGATGATGGTGCAATTCAAGTCTTCCTCCTCTGCTCTGCTGTTCTTGGAATCCTTGCGTAACCTTCACACTTGTCATGCTTTATCTTATGGCTTTCTTGATCTTGTTTCTTGCCACAACCATATTCTTTTCCAGTAATGTGTAATGAGTGACATAGTTCAGTTTTAATTATTGACACCAATCACTTGAAAGAGGACGATAAAAAAAATGTAGTCTCTTCAGGAAGGCAAAGAGGCCAGAAATATACATAATACTGTAAGGAAAGAGAAAGGGATTTTATCAACTGGACTTGTAGGCTGGTACTCACCATTTTTAAGAGCAAGTATGGACCCATGAAAAATGGAATATTGTTTGGGTTATCAGTGTTGTAGGGATTGGTTCTCTTCCACGTAAATGAAACTTTATACTGGATGAAAATCAGGAGAAACTAGAAAATTGATCCTTGATTAAACCTTACTTAATGCACAACAGTCCCAGTTAGAAGTTTTTGCAGCTTTTACTTTGTTACATTGGTAAAGTTGGTAAGGTCAATAAGGTCTATGCACTGCATTAGCTTTGTTTTTTCCTTTGCTTGATTTCTTCTTCACAGTTCAGAGTTCAGTCACAATCTATTATTCAAATATAACATGTTATCAAAGACTTTCAAAAGGTTTCTCTGAAAAATCATTAAATGAAGATAAGAAAAGGGAATAAGCACAGGAATTTATGGGATAAACTCAGTAGAGCTAGATGAGTTTCTGGAGGAGGAATTCATGAAATGTTACGTATGAGTCAAGTCACAATTTTATTCTGCAGTAGTAAGAAAGGTGAAACAAATATAGTAATAATTGATATTAGACATATGGAAAGATGATCAGTTGAGGATGCACGTGGTAATACAATCGGTGAATGGAAAATGTGACTGCTTTGTGCAACGCAGAAGCCCCACTGAGTTATATTCTGAGAAAATATTGGAGATAAACTGAGAAAAGGAACATGTTGGATATCTTCACTGGGGTCATAGTTCAGTCAATTAGAAGAAACAGTAGCCAGAGACAGTGAAGCTTATCACATGAATTTGGAGGGAGTAGGAGGGACCTGGATGCCAAGCAATGGATTTCTGAAAGGCAGAAGATTGGTTATGGGACTGTGCAAGGTTAAGGGATGATTGTGCAGCGAGAGGTGACAGAGATTAAAAAGGAATATTTTTCTACCCAATATGTAATAACCCTATGGAAATTATTGCCATGAGTTATCAAGAAGATGAAGAGCTTATTGGGATTAGATGTCTATATGGGTAATGAGAACCTTGTGCAGTTCCATTAGATAAGACAAAACTAATTAGGGCTAAAATCCCTCATACTTGAATGCATAAATCAAGCAGTAATGGTGGAGGTTAGGAAAAAAAAAAAAAAAAAAACTTCTCTAGGTGTTCTCTATAGATATGTTTTTGGCGGACTGCAATGTAAAATCTTTCATTAGCAGGTCTTTCACAGAATCACAAAATGGTTGAGGTTGGAAAGGACCACTGGAGGTCACTCAGTCCAACCTCTCTGCTCAAGCAGAGTCACCTGAAGCATGTTGCACAGGATTGTGCTTTGGACCTCTCCAGAGAAGACTCCACAGTCTCTCTGGGTAACCTGTTCCAGTGCTCTGTCACCCTCACAGTAAATAATTTTTTCCTCATAATCAGCTGGAACTTTGTGCGTTTGAGTTTGTTGCTGTTTCCCCTCATTCTGTTGCTGGGCACCACTGAAAAAAGTCTAGCACTATCCTCTTCACACCTTCCCTTAAGATATTTATATACATCGATAAGATCTCATTGATAAGAGTGTGGTGACAGGCCAAGGGGGAATACCTTTAAACTAAAAAAGGGTAGATTTAGATTAGACAGTAGGAAGAAATTATTTACTCTGAGGATGGTGTGAGACTGGAACAGGCTGCCCAGAGGAGCTGTGGATGCCCCATCCCTGGAGGTGTTCAAGGCCAGGCTGGATGGGGCGTTGAGCAACCTGGTCTGGTGGGAGGTGTCCCTGCCCATGGCAGGATGGGGGTTGGATCTGAAAGGTCTTTAAGGTCCCTTCTAGCCAGAACATTTCTATGAATCTATGATCATCTTCATAGTCCTCCACTGAATTATGAATTAAATAATGTAAATCCTAAATCCTAGGCAGATTAACGCTCCAATGATCACCTCTAGTGTTGGACTTACTGGGGTCATCAGGAGTGGTAATAATTGATTCAGAAATTGATTATGTTGCATTGTTGATCAATTTTCCACTTTTCTGGTTGAACTAACAACTCTCCAATTTGTCTAAAAGCAATAGATGTTATTTACAGACTGTTAATTTCAAGAGGAACAAAACAAAAAGCAGGAGAGAGGGGAAAAAAAAAAAAGCTTATTTGGATTTATCACTTATTTATCACTTTAAATCTGATCTTCAAGGAAGAGTACATAAAAGTATGCTTTTTATGTATTTAGGCATATTGCAGCTATGTTAATAACACTGGACATAGTATCATTCAGTCACTTTCACTTAAACAGTTCAAACAATTTAAAGAATCCTAGGTAGTCCAGTTTGCTTATCATTTATTCTCTATTTATGCCATTAAACTTAATGCCATTGTTTCTTTCATCTGACAGTACTTCAAAGTTTTTTAATAATGTTTAGCTTCATTCTTTCAGGCTGTGTATATACAACTCATTTATCTCCTGTGAGTAGCACTCTTGCTCTTGCGTGCAATGTACTGTGGTCCCTAGCTTGTCTTTAAAGAGGGAATACAGCACTGGCTAGCTGAGTAGTACGTTGGATATTGGCTTGTGTTGTTACCAGAAAAGTTTAGTAATTCATAGGCTAAAATATTGAAATATTATTTTCTCTTATTAAACATTATTCACTCTACAAAACAATAAGCATAATCATTTTTCAATAACTTAAATGCCAGTGTTCTATTATATACTTTAGCCCTAAACCTCAGAAACAGTATTTTTTCTTTTTCTTTCTGGAAGAAATTTCTTCTTTCACTAGTGTAGACTATACTGTTTATTGAAAATTGCTGTTATCAAGTGAATTTCCCCAAAGATTCAAGCCCCCAAATAGAATATTGCGGAATGCCACCGATATTTTGCACAAAAAGCATGGAAACTCCCATAGTCGTACTTGGAATTTTCTTACATAAAAAGCTATTTTTTTTTTTTTCAGAGGCTGGTTACAGAAATTTTTTTCATCTTTGTAACTGGCCTCTTACAAATAACTAATGATACTATTAGGTAGCATATGTGATATGATACGTGTGGTTTTATTTTTTTAACTTTGTCTTGGTGAAATAAGAAAGTTAAGACAATCTGACAAACTAATGTAAATAATTCATACCCTGCTGATTTAACAGGGTGTACTGGGTCTGGCTGGGATGTTAACTTTCCCTGCAGCAGCCCATACAGTGCCATGCTCTGCACTTGTAGCTAGAACAGCAGCATTATCACACCAGTGTTGTGTCTGCTGCTGAGAAGTGCTGGCACAGTATCAGGACTTTCTCTAACCCTCCTGGGGCGTGGGCAAAAAGTGAGAAAGAAACATCACCAGGGCAGCTGACCTAAACCAACCAAAGAGATATTCCATACCATATGATGTCACACTCAGCAATAAAAGGTGGAAGAAGGAGGAAGAAAGGAGGTGTGGGCTTTCGTTGTGAAAACGTCTGTCCTCCTCGCGAACCCCGGCTACGTCCGTTGAGGCCCTGCTTCAAGGACGTGGTCAGGCATCGCTCATTTTGTGGGAAGTAGAGAGTAATTTCTTTCCTCTGCACTTCCATATAGCCTTTACTTGTTTTGTTTTTTTGCTGTTCCCTTTCCCCCTCCCTTTCCCGTTTCCCTTTTTCCCTTTTTCCTTTTTTCCCTTTAGTTGAATTGGTAATTAATAATATTTCCTTAATATATATATATATTTTTTCTCTTTAATTAAATTATCCTTATCTCAACCCGTGAGTTGTTCTTTCCTTTACTTCTTCCCCTCCTCAGATGAGGAGGGGGAGTGAGAGAGCAGTTGTGGTGTTCAGCTGCCTAGCACGGTAAAACCACCACACAGGGACAACAGAATGCATGCCAAATACATGCATTTATGTATGCATACACATATATGATGTGCATGTCCATTGCAGACTATTTTTCTTTGTACTATGTGAAAAGAACACCTGTTCAAACGTGAACATGAGAAATTCATGGTTTGTATCACAATATTTGAGTATGGTAGTTCGCAATGTTTTCCTCTATAAACCTGCCATCCTTGATGTGGTACGTTGTAAGAAGTGCTGCCTTTGGAAAGGGCTATTTGTGACAGTCACATTTCACTGTCAGGAAATCATCACTTCTGACTGCTGCTTTAAGAAGAGGTTATAAAATTTCTCTTCAGAGAAAAATGTAATCCAGAAATGCATGACCTGAACTGTTTGTGATGCAGCACAAGCACCAGGGCATCTCCTGTGTACATTCCTGTGTTTCTGAATGCCTGACCTCAGGCATATTCATGGCCTTGGCAATAAATTTGCTGTTTTTCTGGTAGTGTTCGTATTTCCTTTGAATTACTTGTTGGGTTTGGTTTCAAGTATTGAAACTGTACACGTTTGTTACTGAAAACAACAAGATTATTTCCAGAAAATTCACTGAGCTTCACATCAGTTATTTCCTTGTTACTCCAAAGAATGCTCCAAAGGGTATTTGTTTAGTTAAGCTGGAGAGGAATTAAATCCAGTTTTTAATCCTTTGTCGGACTTAAAAGCGCTCATTTTATTTTATTATTATTATTTTTTTTAATCCTCACTGTAGAAGGCCCCATTTTTCCAGACAGTTTTCTTGAAGACACTGATGGATTTTCAACTCTAATATCTTGAGGTGTGGTGAAAGATAGATGTCTAAATTGCTGTTCCTACTCAGTCTTCACAAATGTGATTAAGATAAAACACTTTTATTCCTACAGAAGAGCTCAGAATCTCCTAGAAAAGAGTAGGGGTTCTTGTACTTAAAACTTCATTGCTCTGTCTGAAGAGGAAAAAGAATTAGTTTTACCAAATGTTTTCAGAAAAGGCTTGTCAATATGGTAGTGAGAAGAAGATGGGATTTTACAAAAGATCATAACCTTTGAAAAGAAAATTTGTCTTAAGACTGAAGTTTTGCTAAAACTTGAAGAGATTCTATAGCAGGATTTTTATGATTTTCTGGGATGATTTTAGTAACAAAATGATATCAGATGATTCAGTTGTCTTTCATTGCTAGTTTATAAATTATTGCATTAAATTTGTCACATTTTGACTTACAAATACAGATTTATATGTATTTCAAAATGAATATAAATATATTATCAAATTCAGTCACACAACTAGCTTGTTTTTCTGACTTGTTTCATAATTTTGGGTAATATGCATATGCTTTTTTTTTTTTTTTTAACCTGGAACACATCTTGTGCAAAGAAAAGCTTTTATTTCTGTTGAAAAGGATTCACTGCTGGAACTGTATGTTTATGTGCAAACTGTACACGCTCTATATATTTTTATTTTTTTTCACTTGGAAACTGTGGTTTTGAAAGAGAACATATAGCTTTCTTTTTGGATCGTGTGACAAATATACTTCAGTATTAAAGTAACTCAGTGATTTCTCTTCTTTCACTTTATTAGACTTTTCCACACCAAAAAAAAAAATATCTAAATGATTCCTATGAATTTTTAAATTCGATTGAGGTTTCCTATATACTATAGGAATTTTTCCCTTTTTTGGAAATAGAAAAATATAACTATTATAAAATAGTATACATGAAACTGGAGGGGAAAAAAATCAACATCAGGTCATCTCTTCCGTATCCAGACTGCACATGTATGTATGCACAAATGTTTTTATTAAATGAGTCTGTCACCTCAATTGTGTACCTCCCAAACAATTAATGGGTTATATGAGATTATATAAAACCCAATCTTAACAGAATATTCTTTAGGTGTACTGATTGCTTTCACTGGGTCACCATGTAAGCAGAAATGCCAGCCTGCTCCCTTCAGGATCTGCTTCTAAGAAGAATGAATTAAATATAGGGCAGGGAGTAATTCTTACAAACATGTTATAATATGGAATTCAGTAAAGCAGAAGACACCAGAAAGGTGGGTCTGCGTTTGAGTTAATTAGAAATCAGTTTCAAATTTGTTGTGTTTAAATGACTTGGCTGCATTTCCTGTGTCTCAGAGGAAGTCATTGTGCTCTTAAGATGACTTTCTGTTTGATTACTAACTTTCAAAATCAGATTTAAGTCTTTCATGCAAATGAAGTTCTCTTCATAATTATATGAAGTTATTTGGATAGGTTTTAGATTACACTGGAAGATATTTTCCCCTGATGCTGAATTCAGTTTGTAGTATTTTGTTTGATTATTCCACTTGAAGTTCTTTTTCACCTGACTATATATTCCGTTACTTGAAAGTTTAAATGAACAATAATTTCTGTATGCAAAGATCACAAATACTTGTACTATTTTTAGTACAAACACCTTAAAGAAATTCTGTTTACAGTTTACAATAACAGATGCACACTGCCATGGAGGAAACCTTTTACAGGTAACAGCAACCCAGTCTGATGGAATTGTGGCCGCTTCCTTCCTCTGTGCCTCTTGCATTAACCAAACCATTAACACCTGCTGAACCTTCTCCCCGTCAGTCATCAATCATGAGCAATCAGTCAGGTACTTGATAAGAGAGGTAGGAAAACACTTCACAAGGCTAAAATTGTTTTTACCATGGTTTCATGCATAAACTCAAGTAACAACAGGGTAGAGGTTTAGTAACAACTTCAGTGTCTCCATGCCTGTAAAACAAACCCATCAAAGTAGAACCCAGTAGTATGTTTAACAGAGAGACCTTCCACGCAATAGTGCCCTTTACTTGAATTGCAACCCAAGGATTGTAGCATTGAAGAACAACTAAAATTATTTTACAGTGTTAAAGTGAAGAAACTGAAAAAGCTGCTAGAGACCTTCTTTGAAACCTGCTGTTGTTCAGTATTTCTGTGCTCCTTGTATCAATATTCTTGTATGAAGGATATATTGCTGAAGCCATAGGTTTGCACTTTTCTTGAATATATAATATTATAATAATTATAATAATATTTGAACTTCTCCAGCAGGTTTAAAGTTGGTATTCAGGCATTCATTTGACTATTCCTTCACTAAGTAGGTGCAGTGAGACTGAATTTTTTGCTTCTTGGATTCCTGGAAAAATAGAGTAACCAGGAAGGCTATAGTGCAAAGTAGCAGGACCCCTGTTGCAAATCAGATGAAGCACACAAACCTTTCTCATACTTGCTTTCCCACTACTTTTTCCTTTCCCCTTTCAGCATGCATATTGCATATGAAAACAGCAGAGCTGGAGCCTGGAAAATATACGGATCTATTATTCATGCATATTGTATGAATTTGCCTAATTTCCTGGAGTTTTGACTTAATTAGGTAATTATTCCATTCTGTCATTGAATGTGATTTCTTAGTTATTCCTCTTGTGACCAGTGAATATGCTTTCCATTACTATGTAAATACAACAAAATCAATGACATTGTCAATGAAAATGGGCCATATAGGAAGTTTTTTATGGTGGTCATTTTGGGGTGAAAATGGGTTACTGTTCTTTGGATGGGTGTAGTATATCAAGGACACCCAATACATTCTAACCATTTGGTTTCAGATGGGAGAGACTATCCTTTTCACACATCAGCTTTCTGCTTCTCTGTTGCTTCCCAGGCTGAATCCTGTGAGTCTCCTTTCTGGAAAATACATATATATTAATTTAACTGTGATTTTCAAATACAGTCTAAATTCTGAAGTCTGACATGACCAAACTACTGATTACAGCTGATCTTCTCTGTTTCTTGGTCATGCAGCTTTTGACAAGAGTCAGAGGTACTAAATCCAAAAGTTTCAAAAAATCCTAATGGGTTGGAAAATTCCTGTTGGTGGGGGGTGAGATGGGGTGAAAAATGGGAGGTACATCTGCTTAAAAGGTCATGTGAAAGAAGTGAAATTCTGTTGAGAGCCAGAGCTCAGCTCTGCCTTTTAATAAGAAACTGAAGGTCCTGTGATGGCACAGATCATGATAATATTGGAGGGAATTGCACTTATTGTCAGGAAAACACACAGCAACTTATGCTTGATTCATTTTCTGAGCATCTTATTTGGTAGAAAGACATTATGTGATAACAAAGTAAGTGCTGCAGGAAAGCTGTCATGACATACCTTACTTTTCAGTTTGCTAAACCATATGTAGTAGATTCTTAGAGATATGACATCCTATCCTGCAACCTTATGTTACAGAGTTAATTTTCTTGAGAGTGTGGGGGAGAGTGTGGGAACAACACCTTATAAATTGTTGGAATTTTCCTAGAATTCCTAGGATTATTTTCTCAGCTTTACCATAGACAGATCATAAAAGAAAGACTTTCACAGTATTGAAAATGTTTTCAGTGGACTTGAAAGAAAACTTAACAGTATTGTGCAGATTTCTCTGTATTTAAAAAGAACAGAACTTTAAAGAACTTTTAATTGCAGCCTGTTTCGGTGCTTTTTCAGATAGCAGTTAGTATCCATGAATAGCCAAAGGTGTCAAAACTATTTTTGTGATTTCAAATGGGTAACTTTAATTAGGAACAAGCTCTTAAAGGTCAATACCTTTTATTCTAGGGTCTAGCTGTGGTACACACAGTGCAATGATTTCTCTCTAAATATCAAGGGGAAAAAGCGTGGGGTAAGCATATCCTGCTTACCTGACTCACAAAGGTAGTTCTATTGACTTCTGCAGAATTGTTTGCATGAGTCAGGCAAGCAGACTTTGCCTCTTGCTTCTGTCTCTTTCCTCAGCCTCTTCTATGCTTCATCCTGCATAGGTGTTCTGTTTGCAGGTGTGAAATAAGAATGAGTAGTGGCATGGCAATAATTTGATGTTGGACTTTACCTACTGAAGTAAATATCCAGTTTGAATCACCAAACTATTTTGATGGTATTATGTACACCAATTGCTTCTTTATCCCATGACTAAAAATTTATCAAGGATTTAGTAGAGGAGGATTTAATAAGAAGAAAAAAGTCTCTTGGAAGCTTGGTGTTGGGGAATCTAGTTTGGTGCAGTTGGCAGGTGGTTCTGAGAGAGATGTTTTCAATGGGAGCCTGGCCGAGAGATGAAGGGCTTTGTGTTCCCATGTATCTACCAATTCCAGTAGTGAATTCATTAGTTGTGAATGGTACAACTGAAGGGATCTTATCTCATGTTATTAGTTCTGAAAAAGCATAAATCCACAGATCATCATCTTACACATTGCTTTCTTCAATCATCTGATGCCTTGTAGAGAAAGCATATCTCCTTTCAAGCCCTGATAAAATTATGCAGCTTCTCCTGAGGAAGAAAAAATAATAATAAAAAAAAGGTTCAAAGCTACATGCTATCTATTTGGCACACCATCGCAGCCTGGAAGCTGTTCAGAAATGGCAAGTTCTCAATTATCTTCCATCCACCAATAAGCAAAGACTATTATTTCACTATCCTTCCCAGTTTTCTCCCTTTTCAAATTTTCTCCATAGGTCTGAGTTCTGCATAATGGCTTCCATTTTGATCTGATTTTGCTCAGCCTTTCACTCCGGGAATCAAACAAGTAATGTTCTTGTTTTGGAATGCTGATGTTGAACTCTCCATGGCAGTGACTTGAGACACTGTGATAATTCTATTTAGCTTATGGTAAATATCTCAGCAAGGAAAAAAAATCTCTTGCCTTGCAGCTTAATAAACTGTCAAAACAGATGCATCTGTGTAAAATGGATTTGAAATCCTCTTTACTTCACTTTGTATATTTTCATTTCTGGCTTTTCAATGTTCCCTGGTTGTTTAAATTTTCTTTGTATTTCCAACACCTCTCTTAAATATTAGTAAACCCTGGTCACTAAATTAAACAACGCAGTGTAGGTGGCTTTGGTTTTCTTTTTGATGCTAAAACAGAGCTTGAACTGGCCAGTGGGACCTCCCAGATCCTGCTTAATCACATGGTCCCTTAAGTGGGTCTATGTACAGCTCAAGAGAAAAATCTGTGAAAGGAGAGTCACAGGGTATCCTTGAAAGGGAACTACTAAAACATTAATTATCTGATCATCAACATTTTTACCTGGGGTCATTTTTCAGTTTTAACTTCCTACTGCAGATACAATTTGAGCAATGACAATTATGGTGCTAACTGGCAAGCTGAATCTCATTGCAACTTTATTAATGAAATAATACATATTTTTTTATATAGAGATATCTCAACACTACATACAGCAAACTAAAGTGCATACTGAAATAGTTCCAACATGCATGAGAAATTGCAATGCTTTACTCTTTTATGCTTTTCTAGGAAACATTCCACATGATACTGATTGAAGAGAGGAGTAGTAAACTAGGAGGTACTGTCCGGCATGCAACTACTGGTAACACTGAAGTAATAGGGAAGGAGTAAGTAAAAGATTAAGTAAAAAGAGAGTACAGGGCTATTGAAAGTAAAAATATTCTTCACTTTTGAAAGTATCATAAGAGGCTGGAGTAGGAGAAAATGGGAATTTTATGTCCATTTCTAAATGAGGTAGGAATTTTCTGAGGAAGACTGCCAGCAACTGTGAAACCGATACTATAGAAAAAAATGAAACTGGTTTTTGAAGTAGAGAATTAAAGCCATAGGTACACTCCATCTATGAATAATACAGAAGATAAATACTAACTACTCATGAGGAAAAGCACAGAGCCTCAATATGTTTGTCATGTAAATGTCTTTGAGTGTCTTAATCAAGGGTCTCACGGAAATGCAGTACAGTCTTTCTGAAAGAGATTTTGATGATAACTGACTTAAGTGGTTTACTGAGAGTTGTCAGAAATTCTGGTGTCATGTTGTCCTTTCTGAGTTGTTTGAAAATTGGAAATTCATACTTATCTCTTTATGTTTTCGTTTGAAACTGGCAGGGACTTATTTTTGTTTTGAATGACAAATACATTAAAAAAAGAGGAGAGTTCAGGAAAAAAAAAAAAAGGGGGGCTGATACGACATCAAGATTTTAAAATGACAGAGTTCAGAACTGAAATAACTATGGGAATCCACTGTGTGCAGTTGACAGTTGAACCAGAAAGCTTCACAGACTGATGGTTTTTGTTCTAGCATATTTGTCTTATGTCCATGTGTCCACTGCCTGGAATAAGATTAAATATGCAATATTAGAACTTTGAAAAGTCCTTCATATGGCAAGAAACAAAGACAGTGTCCCTCTCCATCTTTCCTGTAGGCCCACTTTGGGTACTAGAAGGCTTCTTTAAGATATTGCTGGATCTTTCTCTTCTCTAGGCTGAACAACCCCAACTGTCTCAGCCATTTTTCAGTAGAAGAGGTACTCCAATCCTCTGATCATCCTTGTGGCTCTCCTGGACCTGCTCCAACAGGTCCATGTCCTTGTGCTTGGGGCCCCAGGGCTGAATGCAGTACTCCAGGTGGGGTCTTAACAAGGATGGAGTAGAGGGGGAGAATCACTTCCCTTGACCTGCAGGTCATGCAATTGGTTTTCTGGGCTGCAAGTGTGCATTGCTGGTTCATATGCAATTTTTCTTTCAGCAATACTCCAGCAGTACCCCCAAGTTCTTCTCCACAGGGCTGCTCTCAATCATAGAATTATAAAGGTTGGAAAAGACCTCCAAGGTTATCTGGTCCAAACATCCTCTTACTACCAATGTCACCTACTATGTGTTGGGTGTCACACCACTAATCTTTTAATTCCTGAATCTGTAGTGATGTTTGGGATTGCCCTGAATCAGGTGCAGCACCTTATACTTTGCGTTGCTGAACTTCATGAGGTTCATTTGGGACCACTTCTCAAGGTACCTTCTGGATAGCATCCCTTCCTTCTACCATATCAGCTATGGCACTCAGCTATCTTGGTGTCATCTGCAACTTGCTGAGAGTGCATTCAATCCCACTGTCTATGTCATTGATGAATATATTAAAAAATACTTGTTCTAGTATAGACTGCTGAGGGACATCATTCATCATTGTTTTTCCACCTGAACATTGAGCCGTTGACTCTCTGGATGTGTCAATTCAGGCAATTGATTATCCACCAAACAGACTACCCTTCAAACACATCTCTCTCCAATTTAGAGACAAGGATGTCAAGGATGTCTTACAGAAGTCCAGATAGATGATATTAGTTGCCTTGTCCATTCATGTAGCCACTCCATCATAGAAGGCCAGTAGATTGGTCAGGCACAATTTGCACTTGGTCAAGCCTTGTTGGCTGTCTTGAATATGCCTTAATATAGCTTCAAGAAATATACGTGCCATGATCTTCACAGGCACAGATGTGAGGCTGACTGGTCTCTATTTCCCTGGGTCTTCCTTTCTACCCTTTTTAACAGTGGAAGTGTTGTTTCCCTTTTTCCATTCACTGGGGACTGCACCTGACTGCCAAGACTTCTCAAATATGATGGATAGTTAATCAGACCAGGTAGATCCTGCATAGGCAGATACTTGCATACCCACATTTTTTTTTTCAGAGATTCCTGTTTTGGAGAGGCAATGATCTTTTCTTCTGATGAGCATATGTGAGTAAGAGTGTTACTCAAATTGCTTTGATATTATGCTTTGATTTTTAGCTTCTGTCAGATACTCAGTTGAGATCAGCAGCTGTCTCAAACATTTTCAAACACAGTGATAGATGGGAAAATATTGTATAAAGTAAATTACTGGAAGTTTTCCATAGAAAATACTGAAGAATTTCTGAGGCTCCCTTGAGAGTTCATTTTCTTCCCTGAAAACCTACAGATTAACTTGGACACACATAATTATATGTCAATAACATGTTTTGCTTTGTAGTTTCTGGAAATTTAAATTCATGCTTTAGAATGTCAGTGTGGAACCAAAAGAGTTGTGAACCTGAGGTAAATATATGTTATGGTGTTTCCAAATACATTCAGAAACTGTTGAAATTTAAACAATGTTAACTATTTGAAGGGGATTATATCAGTTTATTGTTGCTGGGGGGTCAAGATTACTGGAAACATAAACATACAAAAATGTTTTTTTCAGATTATAAGTAGTTGTTTTGATAAGTACATTTAAATAGGAATTCCTCCAATGTGAAAACAGTAAGCAATCGGTTGAATTGTCAAGGATGATGCCCTGTGCTGTCACTGTCTTCAGGTATATGTCATTACTTATGATGTTAGACAGGAAAAAAAGATACAGCTTTCATCTTGTATTGAATAAGTCAAAAATGATAATTCTGAACTGACAGTTCTAGGTTTGCAGAGTATCTGTAACTTTTCTGATTTCTCTGATATGAGAAATCTGCACCTCTTCTTTTGGTGTTTTCACAGGAAAAAGAGAGAAAGAAAGAATCCTGTATGAATATGTTTTAGATTTTCCAAACCACTGGGCCGCAAGACCTGTTTGTGCACAATTTAGTTAGTGGTGTCCCTTTCAAAGGTGTGTTATAATTAATATTTATATTATTCCAAATTGCTTTAAATGATTCCAGCTTGCATTGATTGTACTTGCTCTTCAGTCAGTCCAGGATCCCTTTAAAACTGAATGTGTATGATGATGGTATCACATACAATGAAGTTATTTTCATTTTTCATGTACTATCTTAAAACCTGGGATTTAAAAACTTTGAAGTGTATGCTAAAAGCTCCGCATTACATCCATGTACATTTTATTGTAGTTCAGTTTATAGTTAAAGTCTGTAATCTTTTATTAAAGCATTTCATTTTTCATATGACACCCTAAAGGACATTTTAAGATTAAAAATGGGTCAAGTGTAAGAGACCTTGATGAGGATTTGATCAAATTCATCATTTGCACTATTGGCTTTTTCTTCTCCATCTTTCAGCCGGAGCAAAGGCAGTCACTTATGTTTATTATAAGTGACTAGCTTATTTCAGTTTTGGTTTCTAGTGTACTATGATGTTGCAGTATTTCCATTGCAAAACAGCAGATGTCCATTTATTAAAATAATAATAATAATAAAAAATCCAATGGCAGTGTTAAAAATATATTTAATGAAATATAGAAAGGTAACTAAATGTCCACTTCTGCATTTGATTATAGGATTTTTGGAAGACTTAAGGCTTTTTTTTTTAGTACATATTTTGCAGGATGTAAGTCCAGAGGCACAGCTTGTTCTGGCAGTATCCATATAAATGAAATTTCAGTTGTACACTAGCAAAATACTTGAGCATAAAGTTAACAGAGCAGACACATACTTGAGTGAGACCTTTTTCATGCTTCAAGTCAGAAATGCCCTGCTGATTTATGTTGCTGGATTTAAAACCCCTTTGATTCCAGGTAGTTGCCCAAATAGGTTCACATACATTAAAGACAATCTGAAGCTGTAAAGTAATAATAACAACAAGCTGTGAAATATGTTGTTGTAGAGAACTCTGGATGCTAAAATGTATGTTGGTTCAAGAGGAAAGTAGAAAAGTTCACAGAAAAGAAATCCTTCCAGCAGTACAACATCCATTGAAGGCTTTAATTTCAGTACTCTCAAATGTTTAGAAGATATGAGAGTATTCAAGGAAGTGTAGCATATGTATTTTTATTGATTTATTGTTATTATTATTTTAATGCTGTTGTATTTTTTTTCGGCTCTTTGCTATTGTTGAAAACAAGCTCCTGGCTCTGAAGGCTTTCAAGTTACTCTCTACAGCCATTCATGTATCTGAAATGCTAGTCATATTTTCATATTATGTGATTTTAATGCTCTGTCTTAATTAAAATGCATTTATTTCATATAATACACAGCAGTAATGTACGAGTAGTTTGGAATTATGTTTATATAACCACTTGTGGTGACATTAAAACTGTAATGCCTTCAGCCTGTAGATAGATTCTGCAGTTTGAGGACCTGCAATCCACTACAAGGTGCAAGACCATGCCAATGGGCTCACAGCTGATTCATAAATACTGAAATGCAGTGGAGACAGAGGAGTGCTTTCTTTTGTCAACATATGTTACAGTTTGCACATTTAATATCCAAAATCTGCTTTTTGTTCAGTTCCTGTTGGAATCCAATTGAAATTCTAACTCAAAGTATAACTTTTGGGAAGTAATCAGTTTTGTCTTCTTGTCCCAGCATAACTAATACCCATTCTCCACCACAGAACTACTGATAAACTTACTGTTGAGGTGGGGCTAGCAAGAAAACCGGGAACATTAGCTTAAAGTGTGGCTATAGATATGCTGATTGGAGAGTCTTCTCAGTTTTGAAATGCCTGTTTCTCACCTCCTTTCTTTGAAAGTTAGCCTTTGCTTGATCACAGAAGCACTGTGTGCACTTGTCTAGATTTGCAAAGTTAAGTGCTGGAAAATTACAGTCTAATTCTTCTACCTTGGATCAGAATGCTGTACTTGCAGTGGTAAATGGTAGTGCCTTAAGCACTTGAGACATCAGTAGAATGAGAAACAGCATTTTGTAAGTAAGGTGCCACTTGCTACAAGGAGCTGCTCAGTGCATGCAAAATCAGACTTTTAAGAGATTTTTTTTTCCCTCCTTAATGTATGAAAAATGTGATTCTCCATTATTCTTCTTGTTCTGGTAGATATACCTACTTTCCAGATGTTTGCATGCATTGAACCTTGCTGGGGTGCATGCTGGCTTTGATTGTTTCATGCAATGCAAATTTAATTTAGGAAGGAAAAGCACTCAGGTAATGCAGCAGGACTTTAATCAATGGGTGGATCATGCCTAGAATTCATGAAAGCATTGGAAAGGTGACCTCTCAGGTACTGTACTCTTTCCTGTACTCGTCCTCAATGCAGGAGGCAAGAAGAAGGGATATGACAGTGTGCTTTGGATGTGCTTATTTGATATATGGTCCTTTAAGGACTGTAGCCAACTGATATATGGTAGTGTCCTTCAGTCTCATCTAAATAACGTCAGGGCTTGGCATGGTGCAGAGAGTCTGGGAATGGGTATTGTACTTTGATAACTTTCCCAATAGCCCTTACTGTGCCATGAGAATCTCTATTCAGCTGAGACCCTTGCTTGTTTGTTGTTTTTTGTTTGTTTGTTTGTTATTTTTTTTTTTTTTCCTGAAAACTGAAGTAGTTTAGTTAACCTTTTTCAGATGGATGGCAAGGTAACAGGGGTCCCTCTTGCAGAATTTTTGTGTTATGTTAAAAGAATTTATGGAAACCATTGCAAGAGCTTGTGCCTGCAATATTTTCACTAAATTTGGCATATCCAGCAGATTCAAGTATGCAGCTGAGACTGCATGCTTTACCAGGATCAACCTCTGAGCTTTACAGAGCTCATGTCTTGTTACTTTTCATAATGATTCATTCCTGTATAAAATTCTTCACTGAATACACTATTCTAATCTTGCCACTCATTGGAATTTTAATCCAAAATAAGTGTGGACAATTACAACACTTATTACCAGTCGTATCACTTATATAATCTTGTATCACTCACTGTAGGTCAAAAAAGGGAATGCTTTTGATTTAGATGGATTTCATATTGCACGAATTTATAGCACAAGAAGCATTACTCAGTATGGCCTGACAGAGCCCTACAAATTGTTTCCTACAGCATCATTTTCTTTTGGATCAGATATCTGTTTTTAATTTGCATAGAGGATACCTCATCTAAATTTATTGCACTGGAGACAAGCAAGTCAGACATTATCAAGACTATACTGGCTGCTAATGTCTCTGCCTACTGGTTTGGAGGAAGCATAAATTAATTTGCCATTATTAATCCTATCTTGAGAGGCTGCAGATAATTCCATTCTAGTAAAAATGTTTCAAGCAATTTGTTGTATCATGTCTACTTACAACCTGGTGGATATATCATACAATATGGTCCATATAACACACAACAGCCTACTTTGCTCATATTTATTCTGATTTAGAATTGAAAGTATTGCTGTCATGTTAGAAAAAATAGCTTAGAGAAAAAAATAAGCAATTACGTATCCTTAACCATATTCCAAGACACTGGAGCTCAGAGCTTTCTTTTGTCTCCTGTTCTACCCTCTCCTTTCCCCCCAAAATTCTGGATAGTGCCAAATCCTGATGAGTTCTCTTCTGCAGTATCCCTTTGTTCTTCTCGTCCTCTGGCTAAAGCTGTGCTGTATTCAAATTCCATCTTATCTGTAGAGGTTACCTTCTTGTTATACACCTTTTGTACAAAGTACTTTCCCTTTAAACTAAGAACATTTATTTTCCTATCATTTTACCTGGCATATCTACGCCCTCTTCAAAAATATCTGTTCAGTTCTTATCTTCCTCATCTGCACAATTGAGCCATCTTTCTTTTTGTCTTCACCCTCCTCTTTCAATAACTCCAAGATCTACTGGTAATGGCTGCCTCTTTGTTCATGTTCTGTTAGTGGTTGTGTTTGAAATGTCTTTGTCATGAAAACCCTGTCTTAAAAATGTTCTTCTCAGGAGGTCTCCTAATCCAACAGTAATCCAATAGACAGAACAGCCAAAACAATACCCTGCACTTGGAACATTTTCATTCCTCAGGTAACCCAGAGCTTTATTTGTATAAATTTCATTGTTTGACTTTTAATTAAATGCTAATCATTGTTAGACTGTCATAAAATATAATTTGCTCAATGTCAAGCACGTTTGCAGCACACAGTGGTTAAGTGAGAACAAAAATCTTCAGAGATGAAAGTCAAACACTCAAAGCTCACAGACTTAGAAGCCTGCTTTTACAGGGTCAATGCATAAACTGTTTCTACATAACAAAATTAATACAAAATGTTTTCTAACAAAATTAATACAAAATGCTTTCTGTCTAAATTTACACAGGTGACTGAAGCACTTTTTTTTCCTCCCCACTCTGACTTTGCACGGATATTGTGCTAACAGCATGAAATTTTGCTATCTGGTATATCATTTCATCTTTCAAATGAGATAACTAAACTTCTGCGTAATATTCTAAAAAGCACTTAACAATTATTTCAACCCAGGTTCAGCAGGCATTTTTAAAATTCTGTTCCTTCTTGTACTGTAGCTTGTGTGTTCAGTTATTGCATTTTGATTGGAATTCTTTTTAGTGCTTCTCTTCCAAAATTACTTGAAATAATTTTGCATGATAAACATGGATTCATTTTTTTTTTTTTTCTGTATTTCTTTGATTTGGAGAACTGCTTTCAAAGACATTTAAGACATAATTTTAGTTGTGGACAAGTTTAATAACTGTTTGAAAGAACGCCCCCAAACCTTATGCATATCCTGGCAGACAGATAGTAAGAGGTGATTAGCAATGTTTTTAAGGTATGCTCTGGAAGATTTTTCAAGTTGAGCTTTTTTGAGAAACTGAGTAACAATTTAAGTAGTTGAGTATGTTGTTTAATTAACAGAGCTTTCATCAAATCTCAATTTTTTACACAAAAAATGGTAGACGCGTAGGCAGAGGTAATGGCATTTTGCTCTAACAACAAAGGTCTTCAGGACACAAGCAGAACAGATTTAGAAATAGTATTACTTCCTTTTTGTTAGATCAGCCAGTATAGTTCCAGATTTCTAGCATCCTACATTACTCAGAGAAGGAATTAAGTGCATGAGTGCTTGATGATTTTATCAATGATAGCATTTAGTCTAATGAAATATATTTTATTATACCTACAAATATTTCTCTCTGTAGATTACAGGACATGGTGGTATATAGGTATGCTGTAAATACATACCAATGTTTTATCTTGTTTTATATGTTAGTGTTTTAGCTGGTTCTAAGTTCAGAGGTGGAACTGCATATATTTCTTTTATACACATTGATCAATGGTTGCATAGATATGCTCTGGCATATTCAGAGAACAGTACCTGAGTGGTGTTTTTTTTTTTTTTTTTTTATTTTTATTTTTATTATTTATTTATTTATTTATTTTTATTGTAGTATGAAAAGATTTTTTTTTGCCCCTTTTTTTTCTTTATCTTTTAGTTGGTAGTCAGACATGAGGCAGGTAGATTGTCCACCAGTGATTTTAAGCACTTTGAGCATATTTTGTTCTTTTTCACATCTTGGATTTATATATTCAGCTTTGATCCACATTACATACCTACACATTTGCCTAAGGAATGTTTGAGATTTAATATAGTCTGTCCCTGTTTTGGGATCTTGCAGTTTGCTTTTGTAAGAAGAAAGCAGCAGCAATTTCATTCAGTATTGAAAAGCTCATGTATTGACATTCTGGCTACTTTAAGGTACAACTTGCATTTATCATAAGTACAGAACCTTGGATAGTAAGGTGTGGTGTAAATATTTTACTGACGTCTCTTTGGATAGACGCTTCAAAGATTCATAAGCAGCAAAACTATGAATGAGTTATGTAGGTCATCCAAGTGACTGCCTTTTTAACAACATAGTTGTGCTTTCGGTGGGTGCCACAAATAATATGAGAGAAAATAAACTTATTAACAATGGATTTAGTTGTTGGTTTTTTGGTTTTTTTTTTTTCTATTTTCTTATCTGTGCGCTTGCACAGACAGGTTTCCTTAGCAACATGAATCTATTTGTTCTAGTCTCAGAGGATGAAAGCAATTTTAATTTGCTAAACTCAAGAGACCCTTTAAAAAAAGTTTTCTGAGAGCATTTTATGAACAACAATGTAACGGTTAATAGATCTGATATCTTGGGGTTGTCTATGCTTGGACATCAATGTTTTGCAGCATACTGAGAGTTCATGAAACCTGTACTACTGTCTGGAATAACAAACCATCCACTGCCAAACAAATGTTGGACTGCAAATGCACACTTTGCCCAGAAATGAATATTATTTAATCTGACTGTTGGCCTTCTCATGCTGAGAAGTGAGAGTTCTCTGTGGCTTTTACTTCAGAGTTAAGAAAAAAATAATGATGAAAGGTAATGCAGATTATAGCGTCTGAGCTTCAGCATAGACTTGGCTGGGCAGTATAAGCTAGGCTATTGCTCAGGTTAGCATTTGTGAGAAATTCCAGCTGCAGTTTGACAACTTTTCCTGACACTGTGCTTGGGGAGGTGCATGGAGCTGCTGACTACTTCTGAGAGCAGTCTGATTTTCTTGAGATCCTTAGTCTTGAATGCTTTCTCATCCTTGCTCTTTAGCAAAGAGGTGGATTTCTTATATTTGAAGATGTACTGACAACAACCTAACTGATCATATCACATACATGGAGAAGAGTAATCCAGTATATTTTTCAGGCTGGAATTTCAGTTTTGGGGAAGGAAGATTGAGTCTTGTCTTTGAGACATTTTCAAGCGCTTGCCTTTTGAAGATCTTCATGTATCAATCTGAGACTGATGTTTCACTGTGTGATGTTTTGCATCTTCTGGTGAAGCACCGACTAGCAACTGGAGTTAAATATGTGGTGATGGCCTAGTGAAATCAATGCTTTCCTTGAATTGGCTCAGGACCAACTTTAAAGTTCCAAGACATGAAGATGGGTTAAAGTCATCGACTTCTGCTTTCCTGCCTTGGCCAGCAACCCCTCTCCCTGCACACAAACTTAAACTTGGTCACCAGGCAGGATTTCCAAGTCTCCAAGCTTTAATTTATTATCACAAAATGGTATGCATTTAAACTATCTATACCTACAGATTATAAATATGACAGATATATATTATTCTACCAAGAAAGTCACAATTAAAATTACTCTACACACAGTATAATTCTCTCCTGAATTGTTCCTAATGAAGGTTGGTTTTATGAGATAATATGCTATTATTGGATCTTTTCTAGATGCTTTGTAGGCTTTATACATTTGACAGTTCAAGAAGAAGCAATTCATTTACACAGAAAATGCTTCCCTCTAAGCAAACCAGAGAATACCCACAGCCATATAGAAGTGTGTTGGTGGATTGATAATGATTCTGTAGTAATGTTTTTGAAATGTGCATGTTCTTAAGCACTGATTACTAGGTATAACAACAAGCATATTATGGATAGAAGGGGACTTTTATTTCTTGAAAGCCTTTCTGTTTTCTTCATGTGGTGATCAGGGCTAGTTTTGACGCCAAAAAGGGCAAAGGATGGAGAGGTGATGTCTTAGTTGAAACACAGTTGTGGCATTACATGAACAGAAAGAAAGCCTCTCATACTCCTTGCACGCTGTACACCATTTTGCTTGACAAGATGCACCATTTATTTTATTGGGACTTCACTGAATCAAGATAAATTACATTTCAGCAGGGTAAATTAACCTGCGAGAGCTTCACACTGCTGAGACTTGGATGCCCAGGCTAGATCATTTAAAGTTGGGTTCCGTGTTATCAGTAAATTACTCTGCATTCTCTGGCATAGATATCTGCTAGGAATATGTACATGCTTATTTTGTAAGGTCCTTTTTGGCCACTGCAGCCTTGTGCTACCGTTCAGATGCAGTCTACCAAAGAGCTGCAGTTCAGTCTTTTAATTGGTGCTTTTCAGGTAAAAGCAAATGAAAAAGCTCATAGATTTCATTATAGCCAAAGTTTTTCAGTGGGCTTATTTATTTATTTATTGATACTGACATTTTGGTGCTTTTAAACATACTTACACTGGAAGGCTAAAGCAGGTAGAAGTATGGTATGACACATGCAGCAGCTTTCTACATTAGCCTATTAGAATAAATATCTGTATTCACAGTAACATGGAAAGGTCAGCTGAGTCAATTGTACCTTTAGACAGCTTTCAAATGTATATCCTTGGAAACACTGCTTGTTGACATGTTAGTAGCAACCCGAGTTTTCACTTGACCGTAGCACAGCAGTAGAAACAAATATTTACTAAATGCTAGAAGCTGTATCAGAACGAGAGTCACACAGAGATGGTGCTGCTTACCTTCTTCATGTACCAAAGACTAGTTTTCATTTTTCTTTCTGTGTTGCTGCTGGTTGGGAAGATGCTGCTGCCTTGTACACTTAGATGTTTTGAAGTTATTGTATTCCCAGGGAGTGAAACTTGGACTTCTTATAGGAACAAATCTAGAATCAGAATGCACCCAGCAGCTTCCTAATGACTAGGGTTTCTTATAACTTTTTTTTTTTTTTTTTTTTTTTTTTTCCTCCTAAACAATCTGAATAATAGTTTTAAAAGTTTGCAATATGCTGTTATGAGCTTTGGTTGTAGCTCCTGAGGGGTGAAGCAAGACTTCAGAGAAAACAAATGTGTCAAGTAAAACCTGGGAAAGCACTCTCCTGTGATTTAGGAAATGGAAGTGTATACATAAACACATTCAAAGATAGAAATTTCAAAATATCTGTAAATAAAATAAGGATTCAATATCCTTCATATAAAATTGTTTTGAGAGCTATCTTTTTGCTTGTCATCACTCTCAGCAATGTTTCATTTCTTCTTGGACTGAAATTCATCTTAGATCTTCTTTGGGAATTTGGTGACTTGTATGACTTGTACTGGTATTTGCCTCAGCACCAAGGCAACTTTCTATAAATTGATTTTGCATGTAGCATGTCCCACAGAGACCAAGCAGTGCAGGGTCTGACATAACACTTAAGTAGTCTGGAGGTTTCTGTATGCCTTTTAAAGTGTTACTAAGGAATTAAGTGATATGCTGAAATGACCTATCAAAGAGAAAAGGAGAATATCTTCCCAATAGCTTTTTTTCTGTAGATCTATATTTTCCCAGTGGAAAACAGATGTCATCTGCTTAGTATTCTAACACTTTAGCTCTTCAGAATTTAAGTATCTGAGCTTTCACTGAGTAAATTTCATTGTTGTTCTCTAGAAGCCACTAGATAGTGTTATGCTTATCTTTCACGATTTCTTTCTGAATCATTTGTAGGAAAAGGAGTGCCTAGTTTTATATTGTCATAATATATTATTTACTATATGAGAGCAGAAGAATATTGAGACTCATATACATGTCCATAGACATGTAGGGTTTTAGTCATGTACCTATAAACAGCAGGTATCCTAATTAATAAAGCAGCATTATAAAATAGCAATGTTGCAATAATTGTCATTTCTTTTAGAATGAGTGTATCTCAATGCTTTATTATCAGTTTTAATATTCAGAGGAAATTTTTTTTCCAGCATTTTTTGTTTGTCTGTGAAACACTTAGCCCCTTATTATTCAGCATTTCTGAAATAAAATCTAAAATAATTGTGGTATTATTTACAGGTGAAACTAAGATTGATGGAATACTAAATCATAAGGTACATAACTGTCACTGAGAAAATGCAAAACTGGGCATTGAGGAACAAAGAATTAAAGTAATTTGTAAAGAATGTGGCATTACATTCTGGAAAACAATGAATCCAACTTATGCAACTTTAAATCAGGGTGAATTTACATAGCTTGTATGACTTATGTGATCTAAACTGCAACTTAGTGAAATAAAAGAAAAAAATGACCAGTCATCGGGATTGTGTGCGCATGCTGAACACTAAGCCTAAATCATTGTTTTTCTGTAGAGGCAGAATCACTCAATTTGTTATGATACAATTCCATTAAATAAATATATCTCAGGACATCTTAAATGAAAATTAATGTGCGAAGGCAGGCAGGTGTCTTACTTTGGCTTCTGTGTCTTAGGAGTATCCAGACTGTAGACAAGATGATACTGGTGTTAGTAAATGTAGCACAGCATGAGCATTTGTACTGGGTCTGGCTGGGATGTTAACTTTCCCTGCAGCAGCCCATACAGTGCCATGCTCTGCACTTGTAGCTAGAACAGCAGCGTTATCACACCAGTGTTGTGTCTGATGCTGAGAAGTGCTGGCACAGTATCAGGACTTTCTCTAACCCTCCCGGGGGGTGGGCAAAAAGTGAGAAAGAAACATCCCCAGGGCAGCTGACCTAAACCAACCAAAGAGATATTCCATACCATATGATGTCACACTCAGCAATAAAAGGTGGAAGAAGGAGGAAGAGGGGAGGGGTGGGCTCTCATTGCGAAAACGTCTGTCCTCCTCACGAACACCGGCTACGTCTGTTGGGGCCCTGCTTCAAGGACGTGGTCAGGCATCGCTCATTTGTGGGAAGTAGAGAATCATTTGTTTCCTCTGCACTTCCATATAGCCTTTACTTGTTTTGTTTTTTTGCTGTTCCCTTTCCCCCTCCCTTTCCCCTTTTCCTTTTTCCCTTTAGTTGAATTGTTAATTAATAATATTTCCTTAATATATATATTTTTTCTCTTTAATTAAATTATCCTTATCTCAACCCGTGAGTTGTTCTTTCCTTTACTTCTTCCCCTCCTCAGATGAGGAGGGGGAGTGAGAGAGCGGTTGTGGTGTTCAGCTGCCTAGCACGGTAAAACCACCACAGCATTGAATTTGTGATGTTTTATGCTCTGAAGTACAGCATTTATAAGCTTCATTTGTGTCATATTTCTAGGACTGTTTTCTGGAAATTTCTGTGACCTATTCCAAGTCCTTCCGTGCTACCTTAAGAATATTAGCAGAAGCATGAAGAATGAAGCCCAAATCCTCTAGCCTTCAGAGAATACATTTTGCTTTCTGGGTAGCCACGCTGAGCCCATTAGAAATACCACTATTTCCAGTAACTGGATGATTATCTACCTATTGCTGATATTGCATCTGTGACCTCTGCCTGTGACACTGAATTTAATTACTGGACAATGATGCACATACGATTTTGCTCAAATTAAATTTAACCCAGAAGAGCAGTTACCCTGGCTGTTATCTGTGGGGAATGTTTGGTTTGGGTGAATTTATAAAGGTATAGCAATGAGACAGCACAAATATTATAATAGGTAAAGCCATGGAAGCTGGAAGATCACTAGAAAATGATGATGGAAATATTGCAAAGTTGCTGAATGTCTAGGAGTATCTAACACACTGATGTAATGTCACCTTCAGCAGTCACAGAATCAAGCGGGTTGGAATGGACTAGCAGAAGTCATCTAATCCAGCCTCAGCTAAAAGCATGTGCAGTTGGAGCAGGTTGCTCAGGGCCATGTCAAGTTGGGTGCTGAATAACTCCAACCTCTCTGGGCAGCCTGTTCTGTGTTTCTTCCTCATTCCATTTTTCCTTAAGAAAAATAATGATTGCTTGAATCTTGTGGAAGCCAGTATCTACTGACTGGCTTTTGTATGAACAATATGCATTAAACAATGAATAGCAGAACTTTAAAGTATCTACAGTCCAGTGTCCTGAGGGGAGTAAAGGAGTCAACTGAAATAAAAGGTCTCCAAAGAGCACCAGCAGTCTGGTTACTGCAGATTGCTCGACTGATGAGCTTGTAACTGGGATACTAATCTTGTTTGGACCTTTTGGACCTCATCCAATGAATGGATGAGCATCTGTGGATTTTTTTCAAGGAAATTGATAAAGGCAATTAGGGAAAGCAGAAGCAAAGTCAATGTATGTTTACATTGTGAGGGTATCTGCATCTTCACCGGAAAAAATCAAGGCCTGCAGGTTTATAAAGTTGAAAAACCTTGAATTACAAAGATATGACCAGGAAAGTCATCTTGTTGAAGTTGTTATAGGCCCTTTTATGACTTTTGATAGTTAACATTACCTGAAAATCTTCCCTAAATAAATGTTTATAATGATTTTGATCTTTTCCTTCCTTCCTGAATCATGGAACATTTCTTTAAAAAGATAAAGGTCTCTCATATCTTTTTTTTTTTTCTTTTTTTTTTTTAAGAAATGCTTTGTCAACAATCTTCAAAAAGTAGGAAGAGGTGTGCAGTCAACAAGAAGGTAAATTTTGACAGTAAAAATACTTTAAATATATGTATAATGTTTGATTATATGCTGCTTGAAATACTAAACATTCCTAGTTTCATGCATTTAAATAGATTCATGATTTATACATATGCCTTTCCCATAGAAAAGTGAGTCTATTGAATACCATGTAAAGTAGTGTTTATTTTTTTCCAGTTTCAGGTCTCATGGTAGTTAAGTGCAGTATAGAGATTACATTGTTATTTTTCTGGGGACTAAAACTGACCTTACTTTGCCATCAGGGGAGAATTTTTACATGGATAATTCTTACTGTTACTTCATTACTGCTATATTGAATCGAGCAGTGCTTATCTTGATTTGAGGATTATTCATCTGACTACTGAATTCAAATAGTATTTCTATAGTATGTGAAATGTTATCATCTTTAATAAGAGGCTGTTTAATCATCGCTGTTTATTGATGGTGACATCTTATGTTCTATTATTTTTATTTCCAAGTGAAAGAAAAACAAAGTGAATCACTCACATAGGATTCAGCTTTACTTCTTTAAACTTATGCTAGTATGTTATTAGATGCTCTAATTAAATTATGCGTTGGTCTTTCAGTGCAAGATGCGTGACTGTTTTGCTTTCATGCCTTCATATTATGCTCCCAGTTAATAATACTTACCAGTAGGAAACAATGATAAAATACATTCAAGACTACTTTGATCTTTGTCCTCTCTATTGAATAGTTTTGTTTGGTTTTGATGTTGTCCTGCTGCTTATTTGTGAGTTCACATAGTCTAGGAAGATAAAATATAGAGTCAGTAGTTCAGAATCTCTTATCAGCTCGTGCTGAAGCATTTAGCATTGGTTCTTGCTCTTTTCTCAGTTGGCATGTTCTGTTTAAAACCACCAGTCCTCCCTTTTGGTACTGATCAGTGTATTTCTACTTCAGAAATATCGTGTTCCATTTATCTTTCTGCAAGGTTCTTGCTCCTCATTGTTTGACATAAAAACATAAGATTTCTGGATTAAAATGAGAACAACCACTGCTACTGCTGTTACTGCTGCTTCTGTCACATGTTGGTACTGCCTGCTCCCTGCTGTAATCTGTTATGTCACGACTGTCTGTTTTAAAAAGCAGTCCAGGGCAGAAATTTCTTGTTAGTCTCAGACTTGCTTGTAGATTTAATTGCAAAAAAAGTTGAGGTGAATATGGTTGTATGGATTTAACCCTATGTGTCTCATGTCTCTAGAGCACTATTTCCTACATGTTTCTATCACATTTTTTAAAGTGACAAAATGTATAGGCATCATCTAAGATGCAGAAAGTATATTCTAATGGTGTTTCAATAGCTATATGGCACACAAAATACAGTTCTCTGACACTAGATAGAAGTCATTCTGAAAAGGAGAGGATACATTTTCTCATGCACTCCTTTAGTATTGCATTCTGTACTTTAATCAAATATTGGAAAACAGTTTCACCTGTGCTGGGTTTTTAACCGTACTTACCAATAACTTAAGTGTGCATTACCTTCTCTTTATCATATGGTCCAAGTTCAACTCTGTGCTTCATGCATTAATCAGAATGTGGTTGATTTTTGTTTGTTTTTAGCAAACAAAACCTACCATTTTAAAGATGCTCAGTGGAGTACAAAATGCAAAATAAATTAAGGTGTAGTGAAAACAATGAAGCTGAATGAGGCTCATTTGACAACATTAAAAAACATTCAAAGGATCTTGGTCTCCTTTGACTACATACCTCACACGAGTGATTATCTTAACTCTGCTTTTCCAGTGAGTCAACTGCCAAGGCAAAAACAACAAATAGCATCTCATGCATTCAAGACAGAAGTCTATACCTATATTTGCAGTGTTGTTTTTGAAACTAAATTGTCATCCTTGCATGTGAAAGCAGCCAAGAAAACAATTGTGTTTCATTGACAAATGCATAGCATAGCACTACTGGTTCATTTTGAATAAGGTGAGGTAACCATTTTTTAAAATGGTTTAAACTTACTACGCTGCTGCAACCTATCACTGTTTCATGCCTGCCACTTCTAAGAAATAGACCTGAACATCATTCACCACACTCTATCCAAACAATGAGCCTGAATCCAATTTATTAGAACAGAATGAACATAGCCTTTAACTTCTCTACAGAGATACTATTGTTAATTAAATCAAAGGCCCTTCCATACACAGTGCTAACAGTTCTAGCCCTGCATCCATTCTCCAAACAGTATACGACATTGATGGATAAACTCAATTAAAGCTTGAGCATTAGGGAAGTAATGTGGAGAGCTGAAGTGATCTTTACCAATCCACCTTTAAAAACTGCAATAAATATTTCAAAATGAAATGTTCATAAATTATGGTGAGGATATCCGTTAGTGAGATTGGATGGAAATTCAATTCAATTATTCTAACTTAGTTTGCTTTTGGTTAGGAAATGACATTTGCTTTCTCTCCAATTATGTTATAGTATCTTACAGATGGATTAAAAACTTAATGTAAACAGGGCAAAAGCCACTTCTACTTTTTCCATTGCTAACAGCGAAGTGGGATCCCATTCGTGATTCAACATTTTATCTCAGTTTGTCTTTTACAAGGTAACTAATATTTTTGTTATACATAGACAGTATCTAAGTATATATAGTAATTGCTGTTAACGGTGTGCTAACTCCTAAAGCAAAACACCAGAACTCAAAAACAAAACAAAGAAACAACAACAACAAAACAAAACAAACAAAAACCAACCAACCAAAACAAAACAAACAAACAAAAAAATGTACACAACACTGATAAGCTGAATTACTTTCCCTGGAATGTTAAAACTGTGCTTGACACAAAATGATTGATTTAGAGAGGAAAAAAGAAAAGCAAAAGGAAGAGGAGGGCTGTTTGGTTAAACCCTCCCGCATTTATTGTGACTGAGATGTCAGTGTCCTTGTCATGTCTGCCTGTACAGAGGGCACTGCTTTTCAGTGTCTTTCACTAACTTCCCTTCACAGAAGGCCTTTAAAGCCGGTTTAACTGCCAAGGCAAGATTTTTCTCTGTACAGAGGAAACTGTCAAATGAAAGGCTTATCATAAAGGATATTTGCATTCTGTCAGTCTCCTAAAGCTAGACCTGCTTCTCGGACTACAGGCAGCTAGGCACAATTTAGTGCAGACCTCAGGCTGTTCTACAGTGTAATGCTGGTAACTGGAAAGTCAAGGAATTACAAATGAAGTGTAGTCTTGTCTTTGTGGTTTTTCCCCCACCTTCTTTGGTCAAGTACCTTCAACTTGGGTCCTGATTGTTTGATTTATAGTTTGTTACTTTACGGTTGTTGAGTTTTAATATCTTTTACAAGAAAAATCTACATAGTCAAGAATGATTTTTTAGGAGATTTTCTCATTTTTAAAACTTCAAAACAGAATTTTGCTGAAACATCCATCTTTAATGCTTTTTAATCAGTGCTGTTCCTAGGCTGAAATGTTGATTTTGTCAGGGAAATATTTCAATAGCCACGATCTGAATTTTTTAGATATATCTTATTAGGCTTTCCAAAAGCTTTATTTTGGACTTGTGTTTGTATTTTAACAACTCTGATGGCTTCAGAATGGTATAATCCTTCTTGATTTTGCCAGGGAGGAATTGAACGAAAAATACCTGGTTTTTAAGAACCTGTATTCAAAGATGGTTATTTAACTAATTTAAACTAATTTTAGTGGAAATAATTAATTACTTCAGACTGCATGAGATAACTTTATTGGGATTGAAACCTGCTAATGTATTAACAGCTTAAAGTGCCTAAATATAAAGGAAGGTGGGAAAACCTTTAATAGTACATTGAAATCAAAGATACTGAAAACAGATCCTCAGCCAATGCTTTTCTGGACTCTCAGAAAAGCAGTTTTAATGTGAACACACACTTTCTCCCACCTATTCTCCATGTGTTAAAGTCCTGCTAAAATGATAATTGAAAATATGTCTGTATATATGATGAAGTAATATATTTAAATCACTCTTCTCTGAAGATTAGTGACACACAATATTTAAACCTGCTAATCTCACTGATGAGTGCATAAGGAAGACTTGTACATCTAATAGCTTTTATTTAATTAATATGCAGTTATTTTTGCAGCTGGGAGGATGGTCCCAGTGGCTAAGGTACTTGATTTGAATTTAAAAATCTAGGGTCAGTTTTTGTTTAAGGCTTAGCTATCCTTTGTGAAATAGGCTAGTTCATCTCCATTTCCCTGTGCCCCTGTTCTCTATCTGTAATATAAAGATGATATTTCCCTCTGAGAGCTTTACAAGTCTAAAAAAAACTTCATAGTTGTGACAGTTTCAGATGCTGTGGTGAAGTGGCTAACTTTTGTCTCCACAGAGAGACATGAAATTCAGGCAATTTGAGAAATAATTCACCAGACAACATTAGCCATGTCTCTTACAGGAGGCACTGATGCACCTAATCATCACACAATAAACTGGTGACCTTTACAGGAATATCTGCTTCAAGTACAGTAGGGGCAAAATCAGAACAGTCTCTGTAACCAAATTATCCTTGTCAGTTGGCATGATTGTGTGTGACCCAATTAAGTGAGTATTGGACAGTAATGTTAGTACCAACTTTAAAGGTACAACTAGCCTTTTTTGATCTGTCTGTTGAATAGACAGAATTAGGCCAGATTCAGGTAAGAAATATATCCAACTGTAGGTGGCTTATTCTATGCATTTTTTTTAAGTGCTAGGAAGGACGGGAAGGATTTTTCAGTCACATAAATACCATAAATGCACTTGGAAGCATGAAACAAGATGCTGCTGCCAAACACTTGCCCGCTGAA
Organism: Nettapus auritus; assembly: GCA_011076525.1. Classification (NCBI taxonomy): domain Eukaryota; kingdom Metazoa; phylum Chordata; class Aves; order Anseriformes; family Anatidae; genus Nettapus; species Nettapus auritus. Next base: position 61,043,884 of record CM021768.1, on the reverse strand, counting down.
CCCTACTGCTTCTGCCTGTGAGCATGCTCTTAAGGAAGTGTGGTGATGGTGTTTCACTGCTCATGACCTGTCTGGAGCCCTGTTTTGGCCAAATATTTAGCTACGTTTCACTTGGCTAATCTAGATGATCATCTAGTCTCCTGGTGACACTTCATATCTTTTTAAGTTTGGTAATTATATATTTGCAGAATTTAGGCGCCCTAAACTAAGTCTCATTCCTGTGGATGAGAGGGAACCTAGGAATTAAAAAGTGGGACAGCTGTTATAGTATCACCTAATTTCTTATACATGCCCAGCTTTTAGTCCAGTTTTAAAGGAATTTTTAGTTTGCAATGCAAGATGCATAACAGTCTATTAAAGAAATCACCTTTAAATAGCCATATTAATAATTTAAGAAGAAATTGATAAAAAATCATGTTTTGTTTGTTTGTTTGTTTGTTTGTTTCACATTTAAAAATTGGTCCATATCAACCAATGACTGAGCCTTCAGCTAAGTATTCTTCTTCTCAGCAAACAGTCCCAGAAATCCTTTCAGTCTCCTAAGCTGCATCCAGGCAGTGTGGTTTTTCTCTTCCTATATTTGAGAAATTTTCTGTGGAGGATGTCCTGGATGATTCAAGCTTCAAATAGATCTTTGACTTTATCCCTTTCAGTCAGCCATCTCTGCAGTGAGGTATGACTTGGCATCAGCTTATCAGACTTGTTTTCCTTTGACCTCTGGAAGGTGTTGTTCTGGGAACAAAAGAGCTGCATATTCTGTGGCCATGCCTTTTGTGAGTTCCTTGTGTTGGCAGTGCAGGGTCTGGAACAGATGAGCTCCACAGCGATTTTCTCAGGAATATGAACAGTAAAAAACAGCTCCTCAAGTCACAAATCACACCAGTGTCCTTCAGGAGCACAGTTTGCAAGGTGAATGGTGATTTGTCTGACATTTCGGTTCTAAGAGACTGACCTTTGTGAGCTGTTTCTGCACTGGAAAAAAAAAAAAAAAAAAAAAGATAGAGGTGTTAAAACTATGGTCGTTCTAATAGAATTGACTGTCAGACAAATCACCATCCCTCTAGCAAATGGTTAGGAAGCCTCTGATGTATTTGCATGCCCACCTAGCATCTACTGGTAATAGACTACAGGATAATGAATACAATGGAGTTGCGATGTTTGGACTAGTGATAATAGTTCAATCATTTTATCTGGACTGTAGATTATGCTTCTTCCCTCAGCACTAAATATTTTTATATGTTCAAGAGCTCTCAAAGTTTTGGGTCAACAGACACCTTCCTAGAAGACAGTTTCCTGAATTTTGTTCATATGTTAGTATACTTCACTAGCGTTCTTGGACTCATTAATTTGGATTTTTGAATAATTGCTCTTTCTTTTTTTTTTCTGCTTTGTCAAAACTTGGCTAAAAGACTGCTTTTATTATTATTATTATTGTTATTATTTGTCTTGTGAATCTCTCTCTCTCTTTAAAAATATCTAACACACAGGTTCTTTCAAGACAGGTTAGCAGCATATTTGCTCTGTTTTGTTCCTAAATAAAGGAATCCTTTCAAGTTAGAATTTTTCCACTGTAAGATATAGAACTAAGGAAATGTCAGAAAAAAACTGACTCTAAAGTTCACACTTACCTATTTTCTTCCATTTTCATTCATATTAGAGCTTTCCTTGTTACCATCCAGATCATTTTACTTTTTTATTATGTATAGTGTTGTAAGGTCAGTCCAAAGTCTGATACTTTTTGCTGTGTAATGGTAGCCTTCTCTATATTTATTTCAGTCAGGCCATGCACTGGAGTAAGTCAAGGAGTGAAAGCATAGTTGTCTGTTCTGTCTGTCCTCCACAAGCAGCAGGACAGAGCTTGATGTAAATAACACTTTTTTTTTTTTTTTTTTTTTTTTTTTTTTTTTTTTTTTTCCTGCTTCACAGTTAATCATCTCTATTGGAGAGTTTACTAAGTGATTATGTATTAGGTAGATGTCAAAGAAAGAGCAAGTACATAGTAACATTTTCATTTTGAGCCATAGAGATAGTAAATATTTGGCAACTGTGGAAATTCAACCGTATTTTTGATCTGCTGGGAACTGGTGAAAGAACGATCCTCAGGGTTAGCTAGCGACCACCTCACCCTGTCGAGCAGTGGGTATTCTGTCTCAGGGTCTCCTGATGGCCACCTCCTGCTCAGATGCTCGTCAGTCTGCAGGGTGATGTACTGTGGCAATTCCTGTCATGCAGCACTTATGAGGCATTCAGTAACCCACCAAAAGCTAGTGTATTGTATTTCAGGTAGTGTTGTCTTTTAGGGCCTAACACTAAGAGATACTACCACAAAATTACCACTTCAAGTGTTGTCCAGCTTAATGGATCCTCTTCCATCAGAAGAGTGCTTTGAAGTGTCAGATAATGCTAGGCATTCCTGTGTCTATCATACCTAACAAAAAAACTTGAGTGGTACATTGAGATGGGAATCATCTCACCTCCTACCAGACATCTGCAGTGTTATGGCCTTAATGAGCGTGGCCCTAGATACACTTGCTGTTGTCAGTAGAGAGAGGTAGAAACATGGTTTAGGGGATATCTGATATATACCCAGCATTACGATGATATAAATAATTCTGTAGAAGCACCTATTTCTCCAGTAACTATAAAAAAATAAATAATTGGCTGGATTAGAGATGCATGTCTACAATGAAAAGTGTTAAATCCCGTTTCTGCTGTTTTTACTGAGGTTTCGCAGATACTCAAGCATCCGTTTTTACTGTTAGAGCATCCTAGAGTCCAGCACTTAGCAATTAGTTATTTCAAATATATTACACAGTAACTAGTGATACAACAGTGTCAGTATGAAGGGCTGGAAAAATACCACAGATTGTATTGTAAATAGCCTGTAGATAATATATAAAGATCTGATTCTTTGATGAACTCTTTTTCATACATGGGACCTGCCTGATTATTAACATTCTGTTATCTCAGAGCATATTAATATGGCTGGCTATAATGCCTTGAATAAGAAATCAGGTTTCTTCAAGATGCAGCAAAGCACATAAGTGCTTGCCTAGCTTTAAGCATTCAAGTAGGCACATTTATGCCACAGACAGCCTTAAATGCAGGTGTTTGAAGTACCTCTACTGAATCAGGGCCTGCATGTGTTTGCATCAGAGTTTCATGATTTGGGTGTGAGCAGCAAATGAGCCAAGGAAAATATCGAAAGCCTTGCAGCCAGAAAACATGAAAATCAAATTTTGGTCTGCAGAAAATTCTAAAACAATCAAAAGGGTGAAACAGATTATTACTGATGTTCTATATTGCCATTGTATGTAAAGAGGATTATGTAATGAATAAAAGATAAATACTTTCAGGTTAAAAAAAAAAAAAAAAAAGATTTACATGAAATGGGAAACCTATTACCATATGAAAGTTATCAGTTCATATATTCTGTGCCAAATGTGCTAGAAGCATGATTGTCTAAAAGACTTAAAAACACATGATCACACTGAAGAAAAAGCATTTATAATTTAAATTAACATAATCAGTTCTTGTACCTATAAGTAGTCAATTTTGCATTTAACTAATTTTAATTATTAAGGAGCATTAAGCTTACATTGCAAAGACGTTTCTATAAAAACAATGGATACAAATCAGATTATATGGTATATTAGAGTTAAGAAAGATTATGTGTCATTTAATGATTAGGTTTCTTTAGACCTAACAGCCTTCAAATAAAATATGTAAGCCTTCTCTTTTTAAGTGACCATCTTTATCATTAGCTTTCTGATTTGCAATCTCTCTCATTTCAAAAATTTGCTCTGGATATGTTACTCTAATATCACAAAGATTTGAACCAATAATAAAATGAAACGAGCAAACACAGCAGTGAGGATTTTAAATGAGAAAGAAATAGGACTTCATAGCAGATAGTGTAATAGAAGTTCTGCTGAAATCAATAGGAGTACTCACATGGAGTAACTCTACTGGAACAGGACTCTAAATTACTTGATAATAATTTATTTGGCTAGAGATTTAAATTAGCACCTGTAAACTACTATTCTGAAAGAATTCCAATAAAAATATAGAACTTCATTGGTTTTGTATTCCACAGCTTATTCAAGAAAAGATTTTAAGTAAATTTTAATGGAACCTATAAAGGATTTTCAGAATTTGGCTTACGAATCACTGTAATTGCAGATTTTTCTGCAGCAGCTTGCTAACTTAACATATTTTTCTTGCTCTAATCTATGGAATAAATATGGAATATATATGGAATATATGCAAAAATCTATGAAGGGTCGGGAATGAGCCAATATACTTGACTTCTGCAATACTCATGTACTGAATAGAGCAGGTCAAACCATTCATTGTATATAACTGCTGTGGGATTTAATCAGTTTTTCTACCTGTGAATTATCCATGACCTGCTAATGATTTTTTTTTTTTCTTTAAATGAATGCATGTTTTATGTAGGTCATGAAATAATCTTACAATCACATTAGGCTTGTAGTATTTTGCACCTGAGTACAATCTGCAGAATGTGATATTCATTTTGGTAACATAAGTCTAATGAAACCATACATATCCTGTTATTTTTTTGACCTAATGTCTACAAATAAGACCGCTGGACTAATTTTATCTTCATAAACAGGGTACTAGTTAAGAGAAAAAAACAAAAAAAGGCAAACGTAGTGAATGTCAAAGCCTTTACAGTCTGTTCTTGTCCTATTTTATACTGAAAGAGCATCATATGCAGCAGAATACTTACCTGAGAAAGAAGGCATAGACTAGACCAAACAGCCTTCTCAATGCCAAGCAGTTTATTTAGAATCCTTCCTCTCTGGATATAGTAAAGGTGCTTTGGAGGCAAAATAGTCAGTCAGACTCAAAAAGAATGTTCTTATATTTAGTGTTGCTATTCCCAAACAGTTTATAGAAGTCCTTTCTTCATCTAAATATAGAATTCAAATATGTAGCATCTTCAAAAGACAGGAGTTATCTCTCTCTTTTAAGGTCTCAGTGTGTATGTATTCACATTTTGAACTCTCATCTTCATATCTATAAATGCCTATTTAGTAGGTTTCTTATGGAAGTGATGGTTTAAGACCACTCTTTATGTGCCTCAGACTCTCCAATAACTTTTGAACCCAGCCAGGCAATTTCAGTCAGGTTGGAAGGAAAGGTCCAAGTCTCAACAGGAATGCAAAGGGAAGAGATGTTACCATCACTAGTGAAGGAAAGGTTGTGGTAGCACTGATATGCTATACCTCCTGTGTAGCAGCAGTTGGCTTGCTGCTTTATGTGTGGATTTGTGTGTGAAGATTGTAAGAGCCAGGATTTATTGTGTTGTTCTGAGAAGGTCCCGAGGGTGCAGAGTTGCATCAGACTAGATGTCATTAGTTCCACAGTTGATGAAGGTTTTGTTTGTTTTTGTTTTGTTTTTAAATAAAAGTCATTATTCTCAAGTGTTCATTTCAATACAGGAACAAAGAAAAATCTTATTCTATTGTGTGTTTCATGATAAAAACTAATTTCAAGTTGTAATTTCAAGCAAGATGGGTGAGATAAATATGTTGGCTAATGGAATATGACTCTAGAGGCCAAGAGAGACATGAGATACCTGGGATGTAGTGCTCAGATATCTAGATATATTCTCCCTGCTGGTGTTCACCTGTACTATTCCGCTCCTCACACAGTGATTTAATGTGGGATCATTAAAGGGGGCATCTGTTCCTCCTTGTGCTACCAGAAGAGCGTTAATGAGGTTCAGTAAATGACTTTTCAGTTCTATTTAAGTAAGGAGAAGATAGATAGAAACCAACCTGTGTGTTTATTCACATAGAACAAACTATCACTTCAAACAGATTTTTGTTGAAGTCATATATTTAAGATTGGATAACCATCATTTGGATAACATGAGTCCTCTGCAGAGATAAGAGAGAGCAGTGAGGAGTGAAGGCCATGCACTGAAATTCAGTTTGTGCACTTGTGAAAAATGGTCACTTTCGGCTTCTCTCCCCTTGCCTTTCTATTTGAATTCTGCTGGCTTAAATTGGTGTGAACGTGTCAATCCAATCTTCACTGTGAGGGAGGGCAGTTTATTCCCAAAGAACAACACATTTCTGCAGCAACAGTTCCTTACTTGCAAGTAGAAGAGCATGAATGAAATCCTATACAATACAGTGCATGTGGACCCTTCCTAACAATAGTAGCTGGTACAGCTTCAATTTCATTTTCTGCATAGAAAGAGAACATACTATATGAGGAAAGGTTATAAAAAATGTACCTCAACTATTTAAAAACATTTAAAAGATTATAATGGCTTTTAAAAGTAGGTGATAGATAAGGAATATAGGAAAATATTAAATACTTAAAAATATCTTATGGAAAAGAAACAGTAATAAACTTTTGTGGCACTTTTATTTCTAGTAGATTAATTTTTCAGGGCCAAATATTGTTATAGAAAAGACGTATTAAATCCTTATTGTTGTGTTGTGTTGTCTTGCTGTGTTACGTTTAAGGTGATGACATCCTTAAACCCTTCTGTGTTGCAGGCATTAGGAAAAAGAATGACAGATCAACACCTTTCAATGATTTAGTAGAAATAGTAATGGGGAATGCTTTATTTGTGAGTTTGACTTTTAAAAGATAGAGTAGTAGTTTTACTAGGGTGAGACTGCATAAGGTTTAGTGATATCCCACCTGCGTCATGAAAAAAAGGTAAGCAGGCAATTTATTTACTTATTTTACAGCAGAATAGGAAATCTAAGCAAAAGACGCGTAAAGCATTCTTTCCTCACTACACTGAAGGATGGGCTATATAATTCTGCAACCTCTTTTGAGGTATGAAAACTTGTAAAGCAAATTTATGTGATGCCAGAGTTCTATTCTTGATCCCTGAGTCTAGAGGAAATCAAAGGTTACATGAAATACGATCTTCATCTGAATGCTGGAAAGCCACAAGCTTTCTGAAGTGATAATGGAATTTGAAGTTTAATAGTTTACTTAGACCTTGTGATCCAAGGAAGAGGGTAATAAACAACTTTTTCAGTTTAATCCTTTGTGGGTCTCTCCCTTGCTCTTTCTCTCTTGATATTTGGTTATTTTATCAAATGCTGGCTTAGAGAATGCATGATATTGTTACCATGTTCGATGAATATAAATTATTCTGCTGTTTCTCTTGACAACCTGGGATTAACAAATCCATATCCTCTTCAGAGAAAAATATATGCTTCAGGATAACTCGGCAGTCCTTAACAGCCCTCTTCCTCACCTTCACTGTTCTGCCAAACCAGCTTTCTCACTCTTATCCATAGGTTAGCTCTCATGTAGTCATCTATTTCTTGACAGCATGATTACTGGCTGTGACTGTTTCCACTGTGGGTAGCTATGCTAAAGAATATAAATATCTTCAAGGTATTTGCTGCACAAAGATCCCTGGGTAACTAATCTATGATCCTGTGTGTTGTGTGTGGAGAGTTAAATTGCTCAAATGTCATCCAAAAATTACACAATGAACACAGCAAACTGCTACACTAATCAGAAAAAAATAAATCAATGATGTGCATGAAATCCCACACTCTTACCCTTTACCATGCTACGCAGACCTGTAAGTAGGTGCAATCTCTGCACCAGCTCCACTCTAGGGAAATATATCCTAAGGGTAAGTGCTTCTAACCAACTTTTCTAAGAAGTGACAGTGTGTCAGCATATTTCTAAAAGCAGAACTAGTCAGGGGTGATAGTTATATTGCTATGTTTTTCTTCATACATAGTCTCTTTGGCACCAGGAAAGTAAAATGAATCATAAAGTAATCTGAGTAGGGCTGCCAACTCGATAGCAATCTTAACTTTGCTCTTAAAGCTGATCAACAATGTATAAAAGGATTCAATAGTCACAAGAAAGGAGATAGTGTAAGAGAGACCGTGACTCACATAGCTTGAGCACGTCTGAAGACTGAGTGTTGTTATCTTTCTGCTTACTGCAGTATTTGTATAACATTCAGTAGTCAGTGGCTACAAGATATGAGCAGCCCAGAGAAGAGGGTCTGAGTTACTGAATGAAAGGTTATTGAATGCTATTTTCACCATTTCTTTGCATTCTCGGACAAAGGGGAAGTGTTCATACCACTTGACATTAGCACTTCACTATAGACATTTAATTTACCAAGCAAAATTATCTAGCTAGGCTTCCACGGTTGTCAGCAGGAAGACAGTCTCTTCCTAACTGAAGTTAAGTCTACCTTTTGCTTTGAAATACCCCTTTTCATTGACTACTAGTAAATTGCCCTGTAATTTGTTTGCCAAAGCGTGTACCTGCAGAACCCCTCAACAAGTATCCAAGTTGTGTTTTGATTGAACAGTGAAAGATAGTGTTGGATTTGCCCCCTTGTAGGCACAGATGAAGATCTGCTGCATACTAGTTTGCTTTAAAAGTGTCAGTTCCTCCTAAGTGAGGCAGTTCTGGGCATAGGAAGCACCTGTCAGACTAAAAAACAGTAGAAACTTGTAAAAGAACAAATATATCCAGATTTCAGGTATCTTCAAGTTAGGCAGGTGACGAGTTAGGGCTTTCAGGACTGTAGCTTTGGTTTTGTTATCTCCACCCTAACTCTGCAATGGGTGCCGTAGTGTACTGGAGCTAAGTTTGTATGCTCTGATGTTTTGGGCTTGCAATCTAAATTTTAATGTCAGAATGCCTGGACCCAAGTTATCCCCAAACAGTATCCTTTTATTTCATTATTTAGTGTTTCATGGTTACTTTTCTAAATGTACCTTCTTCATCTCCTGATGATGCCCTGGGAAGCTAAAGTTGCTGAGCTCCTTCCTGTGATATGCTGTTTGCTTTAAGATATTTCGTTTCCTGCATATGGAGCAAACCACAGATTGCAAACAAGGAAAGGAGAAGAAAAGGAAAAGATTTTAATTTGAGCCTTGCTAAGAAACTCAGATAAATGAGAGTGTCAAACAGAAAAGGACAAAATTAATAGGGAAAGACATTGGATTTTCAAGGTTCTCAGAGGGCATTAAAACAGTAGAAGTGAAAAATAATAAAATTATAAGAAATGCTTGAGAATGTCTTTAAAATATTAATTGGGTACTAAACATGAATGGTACATGCACAATACTTCCTCTCAATAGCAGTAACCTGAAACGACCACCTTCTGTCTCTGGAAGCCTTTAGAGTGCTCTTCCCCTTTGCCCCTCCTTTCCTTTGATGCACTTTGACAGAAGAATCAACGCCTGCAGCTACTTGCAGTGTGGCTTAGTAGCTGAAGACTCCCTATCAGGCTGTGATCTATTTTTTAAGAAACGGCATTTGTTCCTCTGAATGGCATCCTGCTGGTGTTTGCTCAAACCTCTTGGCTGGCTGCTGGTTATTCTGTAAGTCTAGAGCTCTCCTGTTGGTTTGGTGGAGACTGAGGTTGGTAACAACTGTGCTTTTACTCCCTTTTCATTCACCTACAGCTCTTAGGATCGTACTTTCATGAATGGAGCAATGGAGTCTGGTTGTAATGTCACTATGCAGGTTATATCCACATGCCACTGAATTCATATTTGAAAAAGGTCAAGAGATTGGGTTCGTGTGTATCACAGCAATGTATGCTAATGTCAATAATAGCTGCCTGCCTCTCATTGCTGGCTTGCAATGCTCCAAGTTGAATGCTCCTTCATACGTGCTCTGCTCTATGATACAGAGAGGTGACAAACTCACCAGGGTAAGGAAAATAGCACTACTTCCTTCCCAGAGAATATTCTGGGTATACATGGCACAGGATAAATGGTGCTTAACATAAAGTTGCAAAACTAAAAAGCAAAGAAAGTGGACACAGAGTAGCCAAGGAAGCACAGTGAATCATCAGTTCTTTGTGCACAAGAAGTCTTGCTCCAGTCATTTGGGACTGCAGGAGGAACAGTTGTCAGATCAATGAGTTTTAAAACATGAATTTTATTTACTGAAGGTATGGTTTAATTGGAAATGCTTAGAGTTAAAACTGAGCATTGGTACACTTTGTAGTGTATGGGCCAAATCCTTAAATCATTCCTCAAACAAGACTTCAAATGAAGAATTTGGTCTCAAGTTGCACTGGAAAGGTTTAGGTTGGAAATAGGGGGATAGTTGGACCAGATCATCTTGAAGGTCTTTTCCAACCATAATGACACTATGATTTTGTAAGTTGCAACACAGGGAGGTTTGTTATTTGAAGAAGGTATCTGGTAAGTTATTTGTAAGATTTGGAAGGCTAATTTAAGATTTTGCTGTAGCCTAGTTTTGGAGTGACAGAGAGTGGGCATTTGGTAGGGCTGGGAAGGAGGAACCAGTCATATGATAGCTTTTCTATTTATTTATTTATTTTTTTTTTTCCCCTGGAGTTGGGCATTATTTGCTGAAGTTACAGCTCTTATGCAGAGAGGTAGTAGGTAAATTGTTTTATCTAAGAGATTGCTGCTCTTTTTCAATAGAGGTCAAAACAAAACCAACTTATCTTGAGTAATTCAAATAAAAAATGTATTTCACTTGGTGGGACTTCTGGAATAAAAGTTCACTTATAATGCATGTGGTATTATTACATCAGCACATTTGATGTGCAAAAGTGTTTAGCATTGGCAGTAGGCAACTTACTCAAAACTGAGCTTGGCCTGCTTTCTGATCCTTTTGAAATACCATAGGATTGTGAAATTAGCATGCTTATCATGCAAAAGTTATTCAGTTTGGGGGTCGGAGAAAATGAAGAAAGAGGGATGACCCTTGGTACCACCAAGGGCTGGCCTGAACAGTTATACCTCGTGTGCTCTCCGTCACAGGATGCAGCAGACTGCGCAGACCTGCAGTTCCTCTCTCAGGTTTATTGCTGCTTATGGCCATGCTTTACAACCAGTGATTTATGGATTAACTTCAGCTTCAATAAACTCTTTTGAACAACTTGACATATATGGCTTTGGAAAGCAGTTCATCATTGGTGCTAGTGAGTCGCTATAAACCTGTTTTACCTGAGGGCCGTGGAAAGGGATGGTTGTTCCCTGGGGGTCTAGTGGCAGGGGCTGCCACTAGGGTTGGCAGCCAGGGCCCTCCCACTGCCTCCAGCCCGGGGCCAGCCTCAGCCCCTGCCCCCAGGTGAGCTTCTTGGTGGTAGCCTCAGGTGGGGATCTCTGGGCAGGATGGAGACCAGCCATGAGGCTGGCCTGGGCAGGGTATGGATGTGGCTGAACTGGAGATGGGCGCACCTGGGAGGGAGCTCAGGCTGAAGGCACAGGGCTGAACTAAAATGGCTCCGGAGGTGGAGAGAAAGCCCCGGGTCTGGCTGCAGAGCCATGTGGGCCTGCTGGTGCCCTGGGGACAGCAACAGGGGCGCAGGTCCCTCTAGTTTAGCCCTTAGAAGTTGGGGAGGATGGTATGTGGGTACAGGGGGTACAGGGGAGAGCAGGAAGCCATGTTGGACAGCAGGGAGGAGAGAAAGGAAGCAGAAATTCAGTCCCAAGCCCAGGAGTCATTTTTGCTGCTGTGGCTGCCTCTTGCTCTGGCATCCCTGCTTACCTGCACTTGTTAGTGAGTGATAAGGATCCATGATTTGTATTCATAAGAACATAATTACTTCCTGACAACAAATATCAGTGTTGGTGTGAGAACCATGTTGGCTTGCAGTTCTGCTATCTGCTACAGCATCTAAACTATTTATTGACCTGGTAAGATCCAGCATGGTGCAGATTTGCTCAAAATAAACTGCATCTCCTTTCCTCCCTTTCCTGCGAGAGCATGAAGTTACTTCTGTACATAGACCAAACAAAATGTCATTAATTTAGGATTACTGTGAAACACCTACTAAAACAATTCATAAATACCTCCCCACCCCCATCCTCTCCCCCTACACTTCTACTGTCCCAGCAAAAAACTTTTTGATTCTCTATTTAGAAGGACAATAAATGAATTTTTCTTCAATAATGTATTTAACAAAGAAAGGTGCTTGACACTGGATTTACATTTTCCAAAGAGGAGTGTGCCTACAAGTTGAGGATTAGTCATTTAAACTGTCTGAATGCAATTTAAATTGCAAATGTAAACTATCAGAAGGAAACACCTGTAAATGTTAAATCCGACAATTACTGATTTTCAACCAAATCAATAATTTGTAACAGGACAATGAATTTGTACCATCCAGTCAAACAAATAAGAACTATCTTCTTATTATCATAAAAGCAATAAAAAGACTTGCACAGCATTTTCCCCCTAATTTGTCTTTCATTCTGCACCATAAAGATAACAAAGTATGGTGTTCTCTTAGAACATATTGTTTTACTCTGTATGTTTTTCATCACTATAGTCTGGAGTATATTGTTTTTTAATTTGCTGATGGAAACCATCAATTAGAATTAGCTCAAGTGCTGTGGGAGGATAATGGCAACAGATATGAAGGGAACAGAATAGTATCTAGCATAAATTAATGATGCGTTATTGTGCATCTCATTGACTTGGTGGCAGGGCTTATTGTATGAGTAAATAACTTACAGTTGCATAAAAAACTGGGAGAGTAGGAGGGTTTGGTTAGTGAACCATCTAATTATAGTCACTCATCTTAGAATGAAGGACTCTACTTCTTTGACAAAAATCTGATTAAAAGAAAATATTTTTCCATGTTAACATTTCGTGTATGGTCGTAACACATGCAAAAATATTTGGACACCAATATAATTTACTGAGTGTTTCTAAGGCTAATAAAACTTTTTAAAGAAATCTTAAACAAAAATAATCTGCCTGATACATTCTGTAACTTTTAAAAAGGCTTTCCATTTTGGAATCCTATAAGCCTATGCACTTGTAACAGTTTGCAGAAATCTCTCTCCTTATGCATCCAAACCTTCCATACAATAAATATATATAAGTAAAATTTACTATGCCATACTTTTGATCGTGCTAGTCTTTTGTTTCTCACATCAAGAGTTATAAAAGTTGTGGTATGTTCAGCCATAGCTAGCAATTATCATCAGGGTAAAGAAGGAGCCAGTCTTTGAGCTACTTTCACTGACAGTAGTGAAAACTTGTTGTTATCAAAGCCAGAAAATTCCACATGCCCAAGTAGGTGTCTGTTCAAAGGCTTTTTTTTTTTTTTTTGATGAACAGATGGAGAAATCCTGGACACTTAGCTCAGGGGGACGTTTAGGAATGAATGTGAATTCTTCCACAAAGATGAGAGCAAACAGATAACTTCATTTTCATGCATAAATGTGGTTAAAATGTACATATAAATATATAGGTATATTAGTGATTCTTTGTGTTTCTATTAAGTGACCTTAAATAGTAGGAATTTTTTAAATTTGAGTTTTGTTGAAATGCAGGAACCCAGAAAAGAATAATGAAATTATAATGAAATTGATATTACCCCGGCCCCGCCCCCCCAAATTCATTGGACTCATCAGTAGAAAAAGTATTCACCAGTTATGATGTCTTTTCTAATGTGATGCCTTTCTGAATTTGCTACTGTATAGTGATATTTTTTAAAATCTCATTTAACAAACAGAATTTTGGAAGATTTACCATCCAGCTGAAAAAAAAAAAAAAATAAAAAAAAAAAAAAATTAAGTCATGTAATTAAGTCAGCCAGAATGAATTAAAACAGACCAACAGAGAGCCCTTTTTTGCCATCCACTGTACAGTAAGTATGTAATATCTAATTAATGTTTAAAATGCAGTTCACCTGTACTTAATATTTAATTAATAGTTATAAGCAAAGCATATAGTCTAATAGTAATATGAATGATTTCTCCATGAAAGAATTGGCATCATGGAAATTAGGGGAAGGAGGAAATAAAAACACAGACGTTGCTTTTTTCATTTTTATATAATAGAAATAAATATTTCAGTATATTTTTGTTTCACCTTTAACTAAATTAAAATTTTATAGGAAATGAAAGCAGCAGAGTAATGGAGGCAGTAATATTCTTTAAATCAAACTTGCAAAACTTGAAGTCTGAATTATGTGAGAATTTCATGCAGGTTGACAATTTCTGAACCTTACTTTTGAAATCTGAGTGTCTAACTGGTTATGCCAGTACTCTGACTCAGTGATGAAGAAAATGATCTCCTCATGGTTGAGAGTAATTTAATCAGGACTGTAAAATTTGGGTTTGGCTTACCCAAAAGAGGTCTGCTCATTGTAAAACCAGGTAACAAATTACACGACAAAAATTACATTTATTTATTCAAGTATCAAATGAATAAATTAATCAATTTATTAATTCAATCAATCTCATTAACTGAGATTAATAATAATAAAATCAACTAGGCCTATCTGGATACGTATACAGTGTAATTAATAAAAACAACAGAACAGAACCAATTTAGCAGTGGAAACTATATTTATAATTCTTGTGGGGAGGAAAAGATAGAATACTTCTGAAATATCACATCTGGTCATTTAGAGGGAACAAAATACAGGCTTGTATCACTTAAAAATTAAATTTGAGCATGTAGCATTTTCTCCCTTAACAGGAGACATCTTTGGCAACACTGGCTTTGTGGTATGAAGGGTCTTGAAGGACTATATGACTATATGACTATATGAATTTTTGTTAAGTCTTCATTTCAGAGTTTATAGTTATATCTCACAAGCAATGTACAGTATTTATCTGAATCAAGAGTTCTATTGTTACTGTTTTTTTCTTTGTTTGTTTGTTTGTTTTTTGTTGTTGTTTGTTTGTTTTTTGGTGGTACAAAGGGATACACTTGTTTTGTGCTTTTTGTGCTTACTGTGCCCTGATACTGGGAGAACACTGAAGATCATATTAAAAAAAAAAAAAAAAAAAAAAAAAAAAATTTTAATATTAAAGCATTTTTTTTTTCTTACTTTATTCTTGTGGCTGCTCTGAATATCTGTCTGTCTTGTCATTTTAGAGAGTCTGATTGATCATATGACCAGCCTTGGAAAAGGTATTAAGTATGGACTTTGTTCTTAATGACCCATATATAGGGTCCTCAGTAAATTGTAGGGCATAGCCTTCTAAAATTTTAGCAACATGATCCAGCCTGGCAATTTTTTTTCTTTCTTTTTTTTTTTTTCTTTATTTTTTCCCCAGGAAGTCTAATTAGGGGGGAAAAAAGCCTGTAAATGTCGAGTTTTAAACTTTTAAAAACTGAAATATGAAAGGGAGTCTATTTTGATAATGGGCTGTGTAGAAGAAAGAGAATAAATAATGAGAGTAGTGCTTAAAGTGGCAGACTTGGATTCAGTGTCTTTCAAGGAATGACAAGCAGCACTGACTTCTTGTTATTTATTGACATAGAAGACTGGTGACCATTAGAGAAGCCTTTTCATAAATTGAAGTAACCTTGTTTTAATCATTAATAAACTAGGGCTAAATGTCTACCAGTGCAAGATGATGGCTTCAATTTTGAGTTTGGACACAAGCTAATTGAGCAAATGGCTACATGTTGAAAGAAAATAAAAAATAATAATAAAAAGAAAGCAGCAAAAATGTTGTTATCATCTTCCATGAATAGGCACAGACAATTTCCTGCAGATATTTGGAGTACTTCTCCACTGAGTTCTGATGGCAGTGGTAAAAAAATAACCAATTCCATACAAGCATGTACCTGTCACTGAAGAACGATACAATTTGTTCCCTCTTGAGATCTGAGAAATGTCATCATGCATTAAAATCTCCTGTGCATGGGCAAATCACAGTACTGTAAAGAGAAGAAAATGCAACTGGATGAAGGAAGTACATAATTCTTCCTGGTTGGGTTATGTGAACCTGACTTTTGAGATGTCATTATTGATGTGATATTATTTTATCTGGGATTAAGTGTTCATGCATGTTTCTTTGAAATATGGTCAAAAATCAGAGTCTTCGACTAATAGGGATTTATTTATTTATTTGTTTGTCCAGTTCTGTACACGATATGTTGTTGAAAGAGACAATACTGCCATGCCTAGTGCACAAAATCTGTTGGTCACACTCTCATCCAGGCACCACTACATGTTTTTGAGTGCCACCTGCTGGCTTTTTGTCTCTTAAGCATTTACAGATAACACAAATTTTTCTGAACGTGTGCAGTTGTGTCAGGTGCCAACTCCTGAGCATAGCCTTACAGAATACAATTATCTCATGGCTGTCAGCTGTTTTAGGGAGTTGCAGACCAAACGACAACAACTGCCTATGCATTCCAAGGCTTTCCTGGTATCTACATTTCACTGAATAAAACTCTGGGTATTGATGCTCATGTTTGGTCTTCTATTGTGTTGTTAGAAAGGTACAGTAGGGAGAACAACAAAAACAAAATAAAAACAAGAAACCCACCATCAAACAACTGGAACAAAAACCAAAAAAAGAAACAGGGATCGTGACAAATACACAATGGAATGCATTCTGCTGAATAGGAACAGCTCATATGAAAGCATGCTTCCTGCATTGATGTAAGGGCGTCCTCTTGGCAAACTATCTGCTCAGTGTCCAGGTGACACTCAGTAAAATAAGCAGGAGAAGCCGTGCTCATATTATTGTTTCTCTAAAGGACTTTGTGAATCTGTCCACCATTTGTGTATAGCATGTATACTCTGTTTGAAAGAGTAGAGAATAGGCACATCATAAAAAACGTATTTTGTGGAAATCTAGGTCTGTGATATCTATTTGACCATAACTGCAGTTGTAACAAAATGATTGGGATGTTGATTTAAAAAAAAAAAACAGAGAGAGAGAGAGATTAGCCTTTCTAATGGTCTGTTTTGCATAGACACTGTCTTCCACTGTGGATGGGAAGTGCTGTGATGAAAAGTACTTGTTTATTCTCTTGATTCCCGTAGAGAGCAGTCAGGAATAAAGTGACTGGTAACTCGCATCCATGTAACTCCCAGTGGGTTTCTATTTACAAACTGCCAGAAGACAAGCTGTCTCTCCCAGTGGCATTCTCTGAGGAGGCTTTTGTGTTGTCTGTGACATTCATTACACATGTGACTGCACAGCACCTGTCAGTCACTCTCACCCAGAGAGACACCCATCGCTGCCTGAGACAGTGGATGACTTAGATGAGCAAATTTAAAAATACAGCATGTTGAAATTGAGTGAGTGATGGATAACCAAGTAAACAGTGGTAATGTAGACAAGCATGTACTAAGATCTAGACTACTTTCATTGTGATTTTGTAATTTTATGGTCCCCTTTTAGGTGTGTTTGTTTTGAAAGAGTTTGAGAAAGAGATTTTTTTATTATTATTATTATTTATTATTATTATTATTATTTCTCCTTAAAGCACTGAGGATTTGAAGTGAAACAGTTCATGTTTCCACCAACTATCAGCCTGGCCTGTGGTTCCATGCTCCTCGCCACGTTCCTGGGTGCTTGCAGTATGGTCCTCCACCCCACAATCTGCCTGCTAGGAACCACCCTGCAAAAACACAGAACAGTTGTAGCTGTTTTGAAGCTGCTTTGGCTTCCTGGCTCACCAGGAAATCAGAGAGGCTTTTGGAATGAGGAAGAAGCAGTAGGATGGAGAGGGATTCGAAAGAAAGCATTAGGATCATGGCAGGATAAAGTTGTACCAGCTTTAACAGTTGTGAAATAGCAGACTCCAGTGTATTATGAGTTAGACTTTTGTTCTGATAGGAAAAAAGGAATCAGTGTAAAATAGTTTTAAAATCTTTCTGGATACTTTGGTGCAAGTCAGATGAAGAATGGCTGTTATTTTGCTGTGTAAGTAAGTAGGCTGCAGTAAAAAGCAGTAATATGGGCTTGAGCATTATAAGGGTTATAGCTGGAATGGCAGGAGTCATAAGGCAGACAGAAAAATGTGAATACTGAATTACTTAATATTTTAAAGATGATCAGGAGTGTATGGTCTCACAATGCCAAAAACATATGAGGTGGAGGAGTGGGTGCAGGTAAAGAGAAATGGAGAAGACTTTCCAATTTGTGATGGTGTCAGTTGATCAAAATCTGTTTTGTTTTGTTTGCTTTTATTTTTCTGTTTTGGTAACTACAAACTGTTGTTCTTTGCTGTTGCACCTGGTGGATCTTTCCTCAGCCAAGAACCCAGGCAGGCTGCATGCCATGCAGCAGTCCCAAGGCATTCAAGCTGAGTTCTTTCTGACTCCTGCACTGGTTTTGACAAAAGTTTTATCAAGCTAGGGATGTCTTGAGTGAAATGTTTCAGGGTCAGTTCATTGGCATTTTTTAATGAAAAATTTTCAACAGCTAAAAACTAGCCTGGCTTACAGTGGAAGAGAAAGCTGCTGTAATATATAATGAAACAAATGGAAAAAAAAAAAAAAAAAAAAAAAAAAAAAGGGAAGTTGATAGCAATGAATAAATGAATATAAATGAGAAGTTAGGAATTGAAGACATTTGTAGAGGAAGCAGAAGGACACAAGGAGAAAACTGTGGTCATTGGAATTAAGAACTTTAAGAAGTTTTTTAAGAGGAATAAGTTATAAAAATGGTATTAGTTTGTTGCTATATGGAAAAGACAGAAAGTGGGTAATAATGCAGGAAAAATAGTGGTAGTCAATCAATATTTCTGCTACATATTTAACCCATTTCTTTTCTGAATTCAGTGCTAACCTGTACACCTTTCTCAGCTAAAATAACTAATTCCAAGTTAAATGGTATTCAGTGATCTTATCCACGTGGATTGAAGAGGCAGAGAAGAGAGTGCTGCTAGGGAAGCTGTCGATTAAGCAGAAGTTGTTAAGCAGAAGCATTAACAGTAACAAAGGAGTTGTAAGGTGGTCAATAATTAGATAGAGATGGGATAAGAAACAAATAATTAGGCTAGATGAAGACTTTGGATTTGCAAGGATTCATCTTGAACAGGTCTGGTTTAAGATTTTAATTTGTGCCTGCAGACTTAAGCTGCCAAAATGCTGATAACCCTTCAGACCCCCAGGATTCCTCAGTAGTCCTCACCCTGGGTAGGAAGCAAATTCCTTTGCTTTCTGTGTGTTCTCCGAGACCAATATTCTTCTGTCCCTTTAGTCCACTTTATTGCCTGGACAGCAGTCTGTTTCCATCCATTTCTCCCATGTTGTCTCATTTGCCTCCTTTCCCAGGTGGGGCACGTTACAGGTTCATGTGTAAAAGACAAAGTTAGGAGTGAAACAGAATCCTGATTCTCCAATGAAGGTATTACAGCCATATGATGATGCTGAAGCTGAAATAATTTGTTTTGAAAATTAATGAAGATAATGTGCACAGGTTGCTAAAATTTTGCATTTTCGTATCAGCTTTTCTATATTGTAAATGTAAAAATGTTACAGAAAAACTGTAGGATCTAAGTAGACTACTACCATTGCATTTCAATAAAACTAGAACTGGAAAATTCCAGAAGATGAAAAGAATCTGTTGTTGAGCCAAAATTTTGAAAAGGTGAAGGAAGTTTCAATGCTAATTGTAGGCCTGTCACTTTGACATACATCTTGGCCAAAATAATGGCATGGCTGATATAGGACTTAATTATAAAGAATGAAATAAGGGTAATGATAATAGTTAGATTTATGGAAATGATACTGTAAAACCGAATAACACTCTTGTTGAGATTACAGTTTGGATTGATAGTTATAAGAGTTGTTGATGTAGGAAGGATTTTTTTATGGCAAAGGGAGACTTGGGTTGGCAAAGAATTTTGATTAAGCACCTAGAACTATAAAGTCATCACAGTACGTGCTGCATGAAGAGCAGCTAAATGAGTGCTAAGTAGTTATTAGGCAGGCACGGGTCCAGTGGTCTTGATCAGGGATGGGCTCATCAGTGGCCTGGAATAAACAACATTGTTGTTTATTAGTTTGCAGATAATGCAAAGACTTAGAGAGCTGAACATGAAGAGTGTAGGTCACTGAAAGAGCAACGCAGATTGTTGGTAAACATGGTAGAATTGAGACAACCACTAACAGCATAACAGACTTCATGAACTATGAAGGTAGAGTAACTGGCCTCTTATATGACAATGTGACTTGCATAGTCCTTAAGTGCTTAAAGGGAATATAACATATATATATATTTTTTTTAATTATTATATTTTTTTATTTTTGTCAGTATGTGTTTCTAGGTTTTGCTGTCTTTGGAGTGCTAGTTTTTCTTAACCCAAAGGCTTCTTCTGGTTTTACAATCTGGTGTTGCTATTATGTAAACCTGGATATTATGGTTGTTTTTCTTTTGCTCATAGTCAAGTTTTGTGGGTTTAATCGTGCTGCTTTCTTGATAGTTAGAACAAGTCTCAAGGGTACTATGAAAGATGATGGAAAATTGTGATGCATTTTGCCCAGACTAATTTTACATGAACAGATGTTGACAGACATACTGTACTAGATGTAGTTTTCACTGAGAAAAATGTGTAGTTTTTGCTTATTCTACCTTCCTTGAATAACAGACAAGTTTGTATTTGCATGTGGCAAGGTCAGAAAGTTGTTTTCCAGGTTCTCAAATTTACTTTGAGGATATTTTGCATCAAATAGATGTGTGTAGGTCTACAGTTCCACCAGTCTTTGTGGTAATTCTGTTAAGTAGCATCAAGCTCATCATGTTAATTTACAAATACAACTTTGTAAAAATGTGAATTTAGATTTGCAACTAATACCCCTGCAATATTAATATACTAGATAATTTGAGGCAACCCATTTGATTTTTCTCCCTCATTTTCTATACCTAAAATTGAGAAGTTCCTCCTTTGTTAAATGCTTTTGAGATCTCCTGACGAAATAGACATATTTTATGTGATATGGTATCAGTCTTTAAAGCATTTGCATTATAGACAACCTTCAATGAGATTTTTCTTTGTAATAAAAGTGCTTTTTCTATATTTGGTGGAGTTAGGATCCTGGAAGTACAGGGGGTGTAAATGAGAACTTCTGAAAGCTGAAAACCACAATAAGTACATCAAACAACTTCCATCAGTTTAATGTTTTTGTTGCTGCATACTTATCTGCAGAGAAACTGCATTCTTCTCAGTGAAACTGATTTCTCTTCCTTATTTTAATAAGACAGGTAGATTATAAAATTAATGAAGCTAGCAGTGTCTTACTGGACCTTCATTACTCATCTGTCTTTTTCAAATATTTATTGGATATACCAGATGTCTATATTATTATTATATATTATTATTGGCTGTCTTGGGCAGAGTGACCACGAAATGGTGGAGTTCTCTATTCTTGGCGAGGCCAGGAAGGGGACCAGTAAAACCGCTGTATTGGACTTCCGGAGGGCTGACTTTGTGCTGCTGAGGACACTGGTTGGTAGAGTCCCTTGGGAGGTGGTACTGAAGGGCAGAGGAGTCCAGGAGGGTTGGGCACTCTTCAAGAGGGAAATCTTAATGGCGCAGGAACGGTCTGTCCCCACGTGCCCAAAGACGAGCTGGCGGGGCAGAAGACCAGCCTGGCTGAACAGAGAATTGTGGCTTGAGCTTAGGAGGAAAAGGAGGGTTTATAATCTTTGGAAAAGTGGGCAGGCCACTAAGGAGGACTATAAGGATGTTGCGAAACTGTGCAGGGACAAAATTAGAAAAGACAAAGCTCATCTGGAGCTCAATCTGGCTACTGCCGTTAAAGATAACAGAAAATGTTTTTATAAATACATCAATACAAAAAGGAGGACTAAGGAGAATCTCCATCCTTTACTGGATGCGGGGGGAAACTTAGTTACAAGAGATGAGGAAAAGGCGGAGGTGCTTAATGCCTTCTTCGCCTCAGTCTTTAGCGGCAATACCGGTTGTTCTCTGGATACCCAATTCCCTGAACTGGTAGAAGGGGATGGGGAGCAGGATGTGGCCCTCACTATACATGAAGAAATGGTTGGTGACCTGGTACGGCACTTGGAAGTGCACAAGTCGATGGGGCCGGACGGGATCCACCCGAGGGTACTGAGAGAACTGGCAGATGAGCTGGCCAAGCCGCTTACCATCATTTATCAACAGTCCTGGCTATCGGGGGAGATCCCAGTTGACTGGCGGCTAGCAAACGTGACGCCCATCTACAAGAAGGGCCGGAGGACTGACCCGGGAAACTACAGGCCTGTCAGTTTGACCTCAGTGCCAGGGAAGCTCATGGAGCAGATTATCTTGAGAGTCATCACGCAGCACTTGCGGGGCAAGCAGGCGATCAGGCCCAGTCAGCATGGGTTTATGAAGGGCAGGTCCTGCTTGACGAACCTGATCTCCTTCTATGACAAAGTGACGCGCTGGGTGGATGAGGGAAGGGCTGTGGATGTGGTCTACCTTGACTTCAGCAAGGCTTTTGACACCGTTTCCCACAGCATTCTCCTCAGGAAACTGGCTGCTCTTGGCTTGGACTGGCGCACGCTTCGTTGGGTTAGAAACTGGCTGGACAGCCGGGCCCAAAGAGTCATGGTAAATGGAGTCAAATCCAGTTGGAGGCCGGTCACTAGTGGCGTTCCCCAGGGCTCGGTGCTGGGGCCGGTCCTCTTTAATATCTTCATCGATGATCTGGACGACGGCATTGAGTGCACCCTCAGTAAGTTTGCAGATGACACCAAGTTAGGTGCGTGTGTCGATCTGCTCGAGGGTAGGAAGACTCTGCAGGAGGATCTGGATAGGCTGCACCGATGGGCTGAGGTCAACGGTATGAAGTTCAACAAAGCCAAGTGCCGGGTCCTCCACCTGGGGCGCAATAACCCCAAGCAGAGCTACAGGCTGGGAGATGAGTGGTTGGAGAGCTGCCAGGCAGAGAAGGACCTGGGAGTGATGGTTGACAGTCGGCTGAATATGAGCCAGCAGTGTGCTCAGGTGGCCAAGAAGGCCAACAGCATCCTGGCCTGTATAAGAAGCAGTGTGACCAGCAGGGCTAGGGAGGTGATCGTCCCCCTGTACTCGGCTCTGGTGAGGCCGCACCTCGAATACTGTGTTCAGTTTTGGGCCCCTCGCTACAAGAAGGACATCGAGGTGCTTGAGCGAGTTCAGAGAAGAGCGACGAAGCTGGTGAGGGGCCTGGAGAACAAGTCCTACGAGGAGCGGCTGAGGGAGCTGGGATTGTTCAGCCTGGAGAAAAGGAGGCTCAGGGGTGACCTTATCGCTCTCTACAGGTACCTCAAAGGAGGCTGTAGCGAGGTGGGGGTTGGTCTGTTCTCCCACGTGCCTGGTGACAGGACGAGGGGGAATGGGCTTAAGTTGCGCCAGGGGAATTTTAGGTTGGATCTTAGGAAGAACTTCTTTACCGAAAGGGTTGTTAGACATTGGAACGGGCTGCCCAGGGAAGTGGTGGAGTCCCCATCCCTGGAGGTCTTTAAAAGACGTTTAGATGTAGAGCTTAGGGATATGGTTTAGTGGGGACTGTTAGTGTTAGGTCAGAGGTTGGACTCGATGATCTTGAGGTCTCTTCCAACCTAGAAATTCTGTGATTCTGTGATTCTGTGATTATATTCATTCTGCCAATGGATGTAAGGAAAGTAGTCAAACATAATAAATTTCAGTTTGTATGTGGCTGTTTTGGTGTTTCCTCTTTTTAACAAGATTTTCTTGCATTCTGCACTTATCTGTGAGCATCTAAAATTTCTCTATGATGAACAATTGTTTATTTTCTATTGTTATTAATTGCTTGGCAGTTCAGTTTAGAGCTACTGCACTGTAGACTGGCACATCTCTTTCTTTTCTCTTCTACTCATTAGCAGGGAGTCTTTAATCTCTTCTTTCTCTGCTTTCTTAATAATCACAATATCTCACTTTCCCAGTGGGATTCAGCCCAAGATTGAGTAGAAAATTAGACTCACATCAGGCAGGCTGAGCTTATAATAATGCTGAAGAAGTAATATAACATAAAAAATGAGACATTTCTGCTCTGCATATGGTTTTAATTATTGTAGCTTTTGGAGTGTAATTGCAAAAATACACTAATGAATTGAACTGAGGATGAAAAATCTCCTTTATCTTTTAAAATAAAAACATTCCAGTCCAAACGTGAAATCTACAATGTTTTAAAGTGTAATAGAAACTGTTTATTGAATAAGAGTTTATGAAACTCTTTATTAATGTGGATTTTTAAATTTCCTATGCATCTTTGTATTTGTATGCAGACCACACTTGCAAAACAGAAAAATATTTTGAATCTTGCTGAGTATTGTACATATTTATTTGATCACCAAGATAATTACCAAAGGAATTCTGTTGTGTCCATTGAAGAAATCTCTTTGTTTATTTCTTGTTAGTCATATTGTCTTTGTTTAGTTGATTTTGTGAATATAGATACAAATCTAAAATCTCATATTAAGTATTCTCTCTGAAGTATGACCAACTGTATTTTCATACATATATGACTCGTTTCTAGAATATCATCTTTATTTGTCACCAGATTGAATATAACTTTGGAATTAAAACATCTGTAATGAAATATCAATGTGATTTACTCATGTTGTCTCGTGGAAGTATTTGCACAGATTTGCCTTTTACTTGAAAATGGTCAAAATACAAACAAAAAAAAATATGAACAACAAAAAAAAGTAAATTACAAAGATGATTAAACAACATTAGTTTTTTATTTTAAAATTCTTTTATTTGTATCTGTTAAATAATCTTTCTTTCTACTACAGAATCTGTAAGTGGTGGTGGTGGTGTTTTTTTTTCCTATAACAGTCTTTGACACTGGGTTGTCAAATGTAAGTAACACTTTAAAGGCAATTCAGTGAATATTGGCTAGAGTGACCTCTTGCAAGGTGTTGCCCTGTGCCTCCAATAGGAAAGGCCCTATGGCTTGCACTAAGGAAGTCTGAGGCTAGAAGCATTTCAGAGCTGTGGCCTTGCTGTACATTCAATACAAAGTTGGTCTAATATGGCCCTATTAAAGCAGCAGGGCTAAAAACGTGTGTACCGTTCACTGGCTAATGCTAATGACTGATAAAGTTCAGATTTAGTTAAGGTCAGTTAAAAATGTTATCTTTCTTCATTAAGAATTTCATCAAGTCCATTGATGTCCATATGGCTAGATGTTTGTCCTTGGCTTTTTTTTTTTTTTTTTTTTTTTTTTTTTTCCTTACTTGCAATAGAGTTGCAAAGTTGCCTATAACTCAAAAATCCAGTGTGTACCTGGGCTAAATGAAGGAGAATTTCCTTTGAATATAAATTGCATAATCAAACCGTACAAGCAACCTAAAATATGCTCTTGAGGAGTTAATTCCTTTTACTGGTTGAGGATTTTGCTGAAATATGATTGTGCTTTGCATACGTAGATTTTTTTTTTTCTAATTTATTTTTCTTTAAACCTCTGCATGGCAGGCAAACAGTATTTTTCTATTTTTTAAGGAGGCACAAAATGTTTAAAGGCTGGATCAACAAAAACATTTAAAGTGTACTGGTATTCAAGTACTATTTGCTTATCCCTGAGCCATTCCTGATGAAGTGGAATAAATGTCCCGGTGGCCCCATGTCGCAGTGGTTTACCTTCAGGCATAAAAGAAACTTGCAGAACAGTACTAGCTGAGCTCTGCTGTCCTGGTGTCCTAGGTCAGTCTTCTAACAACCCTGTCATTTCCACTATTGGTCTGGACCTGATCTCTGTATCAGATACGTGATTTTTTTTTTATTTATTTTTTTTTTTTTTCCATATGCTGTCTGGCTCATTTGAACATGTTTAGACTTAAATCTCTCTCTTTTTGAGATTAGAAATCAAACACAAAACCATGTTTGGTGATTAGATGTGACCTTTCATTTTATGATTACTTTGTAATTGGGAATAGATGTCCTAACAGAATGAGGTCCATATTAAACATATGCAGACTTAAAACTTACAAGTATAGCTGGTTTGAAAAGATCATATTTTAGTACTGAAGAGTTTGCTCTACTAGCTTTCTGCTAATACGTTTTTGCAATATTTGCTATTGGGACTTGGTGATCTCTGGTCTTTGAAACAGATAATTTGAGTATACTCATTCAGATAAAAGGCTTTTTTCATTAAAAATAACAATGGAATTCTTCTGGTTTCCTCTGCTAGAAAGGTGCTACTCAATTGCTGCATTTACTTGCTGGTGAACTTTTGAACGCTCACTCTCCTAATTTTTCTTCTTTTTTTGACAGCAGTATGATTGCTTATCTGCTTCTCCGCTAATCCCTTCTCCGGACCTTTTAAATCAGCTATTCAGCTTCACCACGTTTGAAGGAAGTCTTGAAGCTGCAAGAGTTTTTTGAGTTCTGTCTTGTTAGACAAAAGAGAGAAAACTAAAATATTTGTCCTCCTTGTTCTCAGAGGGAAAGTCAGGAACAACTCAGCTGTTATATATTCTGCTTGGTTCCAGGCAGCTGACCCGTCAGCCCATTAATACATTTTTAGGCACCACATATGCTTTTTGTTGGGCAGTGGAAAAGTCACAGGGATGCTTAGAAGATGGGGTGGGGAGCAGAGTGGGGTGAGAGAAGAGATGGGAGATGATGGGCATGATGATAGGTGTAGGAGGCAGTAAAGGTATAGGGGGAAAAAAAAAAACACACACACACACACACAAGAAAATCTGCTTAATTAATCTTTCCAAGTTCAGAACAAATTACTTGTGACTATAATATAATTCTGTGAACAGGTCATAGTATGTGAAGGAGGAATACTGTTCAAAACTTTGTTACTTTGAAGGCTATAGATACAAAAATTAACAAAGTTAACTTAAAGAGAGATGACTGTTGGGTTTTGAGGGTGAGGCTGGTGAACAGGTATACACCAGGTACAATTATGTTCACTCCGAACTTCAGGCAGATGCAAAATTCAGACCTTTCTTTTAAAAAACCTCTTTCTCGCTAATGGAGCTCTTCACATCTTTCTGCTGCAGAGTTTGTGATATTTTTCTATAAAACATTTTTTTCCTCTTTTTTTTTTTTAAAGGCAGATTTCTACATAAAAAAAAATAGAGCAGAAATTAATTTTGCATTTACTATTTATTGAAATCTGGTAGGACAGCTGACTAGAATTTTTTCCTCAGTGAAAAAATATGTTGTCTCCATGGTGTCTGAGATTGTGTAGTATGGCTTTGGATGACTGGTTCAGGAGCAAATGCCAGGAGCACACTGAATAGGTGAAAGGGTCTGTTATTATTGACAACTAATCTGACATTTAAATTTTTCAAAATATAACATTAAGTTTCCATGTTTTCCTTGCAATGCCAAAACAGTTGTACAGATTTGTACAAATTTTTTGAAGTTAGTAGCATCTTTAGTAAAACACCATTTAGGTTGTCTCCCTAATATAAAAGGCTTTTTGGTGTATCATCATTTTCCTAATAAATCTGATTAAAATATGTACTCTGGAATTAACTGAGTAAAAAAAATAAAAAATAAAAAATGGCAGCTCTGGATGGTTATATCTAGGAAAGGAAAGGAGAAGTAAGTTATTTCAATGAAAAAGTAGTGGTCTTTTAATAATTATGCAATATAATATAGGCATAGAATTTTTTGGGTCACTCAGAGGTGTTGTTTGGGTATAACCTTGTATGGGAAGTGATGTAAATTTTCACTTTGTTAAAGCTGACACTTTCAGTATAAAATTTTAGTATTTGAAATATGTTGCATTCCAAGTCAATTGTAAGCAGAAAAGTGGTAAGAACTGCTGTGGTAAAGTTAATTGCTACTGTCTGTGAGGAACAGCATGCTTTTATTGGTGACTGCAATTGACGTAGCAGGAAGAAAGTTTGCAATTCATACACACAGAGGCGAACTACATCATATTGGGAGTGAACTGGGGCGGATTAATTAGGTCCCTGAGCAGCCAGTCAGGGATTCCTGAGCTCTCCGATGTGCTTACACTTTCACACTGTCTTCTGAGTCTGGAGTTTGCAGATGCACTATGAGGTAGCCCAAATCTGGTCCCAGCACACTACGTGATAAAACTTCCAGTTGAAGCAAAGTCAGGCCAATAGTGAACATAAACAAAAAAATCCATCCAAAGTGTACATCAGTGGTTACTCTGGAATGTGAATAATGAAAAATATTTGTCGCTAAGGGTATAAAACATATTTCTCAAGGCATTTCTAGTTGTTGTTCTCCACCAGTTCAGCATATAAATATACTGATTTTAATACAAAATCTTGTCAAGTACTTTAAATTCAACACAGTAAAATGGGATATATATTTTTCTGCCTGCATTTGCTAGTAAAAGTGCATGCACATCATAGTTAAAAAATAAAATATTAATTATTTTTAAATACATGCCGTTTTCCACCTGGAGACTGAAAGACAGAAAAATGCTAGTCATGTAGCTTAATGGACTAATAGAAAGGCACTCCAGTGCAACACTGACAGAAGAGGTATAAAAGCCTGATTAGAATATTTATAACTGGTAGCTTGTACGCAATCTGGACAAAGGAATGTGTCTCTAGATTTTTGTAATCTATTGCATACATTTACAGTACTCTATAAATGGCTATTACTTAGAATATATTCCTTAAAATGTGGTGATACTTGTTAATTTGCAATCTATGGCATAGCTATGGATCAATTGTTTTTGTGTTCCTGTTCCTCCCCCCCTCCCCTGCCTGCATAGCTGCCTCCACGGCTATCTATTATTAAAGACATGAGAGGAACATTTTAATTTTCTTACAAAGCCACAGCAGCCCTAGTAGGAATAAATCCTTATATTTATCCTTTGAATTTAACCTAGTGTTAGAAGGCTGTTTATTCCTTATGCTATTGCATAGAATAATGTGATAATAATGACAGTGTACCTAGAAATGGAACAGCAATCTTTCAGTAAATCTGCTGGCATGGCAAGACGTTGTCATTTAATTTCAAGCAAAAGTCCCTGGTAGCATTCAGTTCCAGTTTGTAAAGAGATTGTTCCACAGATTTGAGGTCTAGGGTTTGAAGATTGCCATTTCATGATTAAAGTCTGCTTTTTTGAAGGGACAAAGTAAAACATATGTCTGTTTCCAAGTCATTCTGATTTTGTATTATGTTTGATGTAAATCCTGAAAACCTCCACATATTCATGAGAACTGAGGCTCTCATTACTTGCAGGAAATACAGTGGTAGCTAGGCCGTCTTTGTGGAGATTTTTACTTTTAAAAAATTTAGAGTGGTACCTCTCAGTCACAAATGGGTGATTCCCCTTTGTGTTGGGAAGCAGTCATCTAGGGAACAATCCAGCAAGAAAAATGGGAGATAACTATGTTTGTGGGCCAGAATTTTTGTCACCAGAAGAACATTATGCTGCTATCAGTTAGCAGGTAGGTCATTGTTGTGGTTTAGTTTTGAGCGTTTCCTGTTTTCTGGGGCTGAACACTTGTAGAAAGAGTAATCAGCCTACCACCTGTAACAAGGAGCCTATTACACTTGCTGTGATGTTGTAAGAGAGAATTGTCCTGACTGCCTGAGGTCCATCAGCATTCAAACTATACCACAGTATCTTAAAATGATGCCTATGTTAATTTTCGTGCTTTGTCCTGCAGACAAAATTGGTGTGATTTTTCTTAAGAGCAAACAGTTTCAGAGCTGTTTTCTCATCCCAGGTCTGTTGGTCTCTGAACACCAGTAAATGCCTCATTGTGTGTAGTGATGTTCAAAGCTATCAGTAGGCGTACTACTAGTTGTCAGGCACTTTATTTTCTACTTGTAGTGTGGAAGGAACCTGTCTATTGAGTAATACACAACTTACTATCCTAAGTGGTAAGGGGACTTTTGTGGCTGCCTTACTCAGTAAAGTTTATTTAGGGATTTCCTGGTGGGTATGTAAGCGTTTACCAATAAATAATAGTTTTTTGACTAAAGCGTAGATCACAGCTTGTATACATAAAATTGGCATTTTGCCTTTCCAGAAGAAGGCCATGACATTAACAAGATTAAAAATCTAATAAACAGTAAAATTAGGTATAGAGTCAGTGCAGACAAGACAGTGTGTCACAACTTTAGGCCTTGTCAACATACAAACGTTTCACCCATTTAATTGAACTCATATTTAAATATATCAGTTTAACTACAGTCCTGAAGCCCTCATATAGCTAATTATGCATTGTTTTACAAAAGGCTTAAATTGATTTTCCTTAAGTAGATTTCTTAATGACTTAAGCTAAATCACAAGAAACCAGTTGCAGACCAGTTTAGGAGTGTCCACATGTGTCTGTAATTAAATTGATCTGCCAAATAATTTTAGTGAGACCAATGCAATTTTTGTGTTTGGACTTGCTGAAAGTAACTGCCAAATTGCATGTGCATTTACTTGCTTTTAGCCTGTAACATCAAAGATTTCTTCTCATAATTGCAATGTGATACATTTGAAAATGTTTGTCATCTTACCCTCTACACCTACATACCTTCTAATGTTTAATCTTTTTGCTATTAATCTGTAAGTGTTTTGGTGTGTATAAGTCATAAAGTGGATGATTTCCAGTATCATTAAACATCCCCACCCCTGCCAATCTGAATGTTTCTTGGTGGTTAGACTTACACATGATGATCCTAAGATGAGCCCATCTCCATTATATGATAGTTTGACTCTAAAACACACAGTAGCAAAACAAGGGAAACACAGCAAAAAGAATAGGCTGCAAAACTTGAAGTCACAACCTTTCTTTAACCCACAGCAACACATTTTCTTCCTCATTCCTTAATTTTTATTGTTCAAAGATGTGTCCTCTAGACTTTTACTCTCTTTCAGGACATCTGGAAGAATTAGTACTTCTGAATAGTTCTTGGGTTAGTTTTCCACCTTGGTAAATACTTGCTTGGAATTTCTTGGGATGGATTTAATTTAGTAAAGTAAGGTGAAGAGGATGTCATGCAAGGCCCTACTGCATACATATTCTCTCCTTCAAACCCGCTCTTTCTAGCAGTCTGACCCAGACTTTACTCCCAGAAATATGCAGTTGTTGTCATAGTAGGAGATATGCTAGCAGATAAAAAGGCGAGTGAATTCTGTATCTTGCCTGTATGGTTTGTGATACCAAGTGTCCTGTACTGTACGGTCATGAATTTCAGTTCTGAGGCTTCTCTTTGAAAGTGTCTTTTAGATATCTTTTGAGAATCAGAACTGTGAACCATAAAAAATTCTCAGTAGAAGAAGGGGAAAAAGTATGCAAGTTTTGTGAATTAATATAATTCTTTTAGATTTTCAGAATGGACAGGCCATTCACATTGGACCAATGGAAATTAGTCAATTCTTTCACATGAAGTTGCATAGAAATGACATTTCAGAGTCTAGTGTTGGAGCATCAGATAGTATACTGGTCATTTCTCTGTTAATTTCTCAGTCATGAAGGAATGCTTTGTTCTTAATTGGAAGCAAATGGCCACAGTTTGCTGCAATGTAAATAACAGTACCTGTAGAAATTTCACGTTAGTAATGGACAGCTCTGTTAATAAATGTTTTGCATCTCACAGATTCTTCACATTGAGTGAACAGAACCAGCTGTTTATAAACACATAGTTGAAGATACAGCTTTTATTCCAAATAGGCACCCAGACAATAAGGAAACATAAGGAAAATTATTTCTTTCACATAATGAAACAAAAGGAACTAAACAAAGGAATACAGTGTCAACAAAATTTCAAAGTGCACCATAATTTTTAGGCTGAGTAAACTTATGCGACTGAGCTATCAGTAGAAATTATAAGGAAACACACCACAACAGCTACAACATAAACAAAAACTCTAAGTCTTAAGCGTGTACGTGTTTTTTTTTTACAAGAAAAGATGCAATATCTACCTGTACTGGCAACAGACCTTGTTAACATGGTTACTGCAGATAGCTAGAAAGCGGATAGAAAACATTTTGCCTTTATCAGAAAGGATTTTAAAATTCACATCTATTCAATTTCTTGTATGAATATTTATTGAAGATTTTTTTATTTTATTTTTTTTTACCCCTAGTGAATTGTAACCTTGTTATGCCATTGTACTCAATAGTTCACTAATCTTCTATGAGACAACTGCTCCACCAAAAAAAAAATTGAAAGAGGTTTCAAAAATACTCCTGCTTTGCTTACTTTTTTGAAATAGATACTTGAATTACAGGTTTTCTAGGTATTTGATATAACCACCAGACCACGTAGTGTTCATGTCTCTCTTTTCCAATCTACAAATTTACTTTTGTAAAGATCCAAAAGAGAAAAATAAATTGAAAAAGAGATTGACAAAGGGATGGCAGAGGCTAATATCCAGAAGGATGACTTGGGATATGGAAGACCTAGAGTCATGTCCCTCCTTCAGACTTGTAAAACTTCAACAGCAGACGGTGAAGAAGAACCATCCCAGTTTTCTAAGAGGCTCATTAGACTGCATGCATTCAAGACTGAAAACAAAGACGATAACTGGTACTCAGTTTTCCTGCTGAGCAGTGAATGCTATTGCTGCACCACTGTAGAGCCAGTGCTGTTACCTTGTTCTTCTTGTTTACAACATTGGAATTTTTGTAAACAAATACTCACTAGACAATAGGCAGACTAGTCCTGTACTGTATAGTTAGGATAATCTGCTGGAGATGGATGGGGTTGGACTATACCTGGGCAGAAGTATTTTCTTTCTCTCTGATATTTTTGGCCTTTTGCTTTGAGCACCAGTTACAGTGTAGACCTGAGTAGTTCTGGAGAAAATGTTTGTGGAAGCTGGAACACTTCTATGAATGGTTTTGGTTTCAGTGAATGAAGAGGGGGAAAGAATCCTACATGCCAATGTTATTTCCTTTTTTAATTAACTGGGCTACACAATAACTAGAAGATTATCTGGATTTTTTTTTTAATTATTATTATTTTATTTATTATTTTTAATTAGGATTTTGGTGATACTTGTCGTGTGGTAGATGCTTCTGAATTCTTATGGTAGATGCTTCTGAATTCTGAAATTCAAAGGTGGCATATCTGGGAGGGTGATGGAGACTACATTATTTCCAGTCATTGCTAACTTCTCAAAGGACAGAGCACAAAATGGTGGAAAAATCTGCAGCAGCTCATTCATGTTTTTAAATTCCTGCTTTGTGAAATGTGTTCTTGTGAAGAAGAAAAGGATGTTAAAACATATTATAAAGTTCAGGTCCTGGGAAATAAAATGGTGGTATACTTTTTTATTATTATTATTCAGTTTCTTACCTAAATATAAGAGAAGCTATATTAAAAAAAGGCATGTGACATACAGTTCATAGAAAAATAAAAGAAGTGAGTACAAATCATTATTCTGCGATGTTAAAGTAGCATATGAAATAGTAGGTGGCAAGAGGAACAGCAGTGATCAATTCATTTTGCTGCTGAAGCGAACAAAATAGCAAAGAGACAGCAGGGCCACTGAAAGGATAAAACTTTGACATAATAGAGGGCCAAAATGGATTCTTCACCCTAATGATTATGAACTTTGGAGGTGGTAATATTCCAGGAACAAAGAGTGATTTTGCTCACGTTTTTTCCTTCTTTCACAGCACACGAAACAATAAAAGTCTTTATCACTATATGAGAGCAGATGATAATAAGGCAATTAGAACGATCAAAAGCTGACAAAGAAGCAGGCTTAGAAGAATCATATATCAGGATTCAAGAATTATTAGCAATAGAAAATGGAAGGTCTTCTGCCAAGAGGGCTAATAGATGTGATCAGTAGTAGGAGAGAGGAAGATGTTTTTGTAGAGTAGTGGGAGCTAAGGGAATGCACTAAATATTCTTGTGAAGACGTAGAAAATATTGGCAAAATTACAGGAGATTCAGGCACAAAACTTGACAAATACTGAGGTCTATTGGCATTGATTCATAAAGAGGACACAAAGACTGATAAATGTGTTTAGTTCAAACATTACTAAATTAGTGGATAACTGTGAAACAGCTACATGGCAGAATTTATTGAGGTTTTAGGAAAATACTTGATATTTAGATGGATTTACAAAGTCATGAAACATCATATCAGCCAAATCTGTCAAAGAGTAGTGTGGGCTGAACAAATATTCAGTAATCCAGAACAGCATGACATAGAAAATGCTAATGATTTGCTTAAAATCTTTGTAGTTAAATTTATGGGATTACCATTAACTATGTATCTCAGATTTTGAAAAAGAAATACTGCCTTCATGGAGAATTAAAAATTACTCATCCTTGGCTATCTGACTTTTCTGTGTGTTGGTACATACACTTGCTTACACTTCCAGCACATCTTGCAGCACCTCATGAAACTCTTAGAAACCACCAATCAAAGTGAATGGGAGAAGCAGCAAAGGAAGTATCTGCTGGAACCTAGAACAGTTAGGCACAGCTAAATAGATACAGACTGAATTGCCTAACTTATTCCAGCTCTCTCTTTTTATATACTGCTGCCTCAAGATGAATCATGGGCTCCTGGTACAATCTTATTACTTCATTAAAATATTTCCAGTTTGTCAAAAACTGTACAGAATGGCATCACATACAAAAAGTATTATCTTCTTGTTGGAGGGAAGTGAAGGTAACATTACTGTGATTCATTTTTAGTGCTGGGTAATACTTGGAAATGCATCATGAATACATTTATTTTTGTAGTGGAATAAACCATGCTGTGCAAAGACTTCCTTGAAGAACAGTGTTACATGTAGAGTATAGTACAGTACATTACAGCCCTGCTGCTACACTTAAGACTCAGTTGACACTTCCATTATCCTCTCCTGATTTATTGCTAGTGTTCATACTACAGAAGCATCCAGAAGTCCCAACTGGGATCATGTCTGAATTGCTCTGCAGGGCTTTTAGTTGGAGTGGGTAAGATATGAAAAGTGGGAGGGGAAACAAAATGATGAGATGACTTGTCCAAGACTGAGAACCAATTCACTTAGGAGGTGAGAGATGAGAGGGGTCCAGTCTGAAAGCTGAATAACCACAGAAGCTGAAACCTGAACTTGCAGGAATTTGTTTTTAGCTCTCAGCTCAGCTCTCTGGTAATACAGTCACATTGCTTTCAGCTGAGGACAATTCTGCCAGCAAATAGAATGATTTGCACCTACCTGTTTTATTACAAATGGACATATTCACACTGACAGCACCCAGTTTAGATCCTATATTTCCTGATTCTCATTCCAGCCAGCTCCTCGCTCTATTATACTCCTCATCCAGGCAGGCCTTTAGGTATTGTTGCCAATTTATTCCAACTAGATACTTGCCTAAAAATGTGTCTTTTTGTTTTAAAATATTTATATAGATTAGGTGGTTATTTCCAAATAAACAAATATTGCTCACTTGATCTCTTTATGTCAATCACTGGTTACAACTGAATTGTTTTGCTCTGGGGAAATGTACTAAACACACTGCTCAGTAAAAGGACGGGGTCCTGCAAATACAGTACTGTAATTTTTCTTTGGCTGTTTGCAAGACATCTTAGCTAGCGCTATTTACTTTAGTTTTTATTGTAATCAAAGGTATATTTATAATTATCTATTTTAATCTCTCTGCCTAGAGAAGGCCTTTATCCTTATATGAATGATTAATGCATAAAAATGCTCAGTAGTTTTTTCAGAGGTGCAAGGGATAATCAGTCGTAGAGCTTGCAATGAATGTAAGTATTGATTTGCTAATATGAAGTAATTGGTGTGATCTGAATATAGTGCATACAATGTGTGCAAATTGATTCCAGTTAATCATCTTTGACTGTTCTAAATCTTGGTAAGTGGATGCCCTGGCTTTCCCTACTCAGGTTTCTTGGTGGCTTTCAAAGGATTGATTTCCCTTTAAATCTTTGGGCCCTGATCCAGTGTAGCACTTGGTAGCCTGCTTAAATTTAGTTGTGTGAGCATCCATAATGACTTTAGTAGAAAATAATTGCGTACTCAAATTCAAATGCATGCTGACTTATTTTGTGGGAAAAAGGTCTAAACTTGTATCTTATTTTATTTTTATTTGATAGCAATTACTAGACAAAGATATTGTCAGCTTAATGTTAGATGGAACTGGAATGATTTAAGAAAACAGAGCAAAATGGAGTTAAATTAAATTAATCCATTTTACAGCATGTATTTGCTACACTGTTAATGAAAAGTTTAACAGCATTAATTAATCTGAACAACTCATAAAATTGTTGTTAAATAGTTGTGATGGGAAATCCATGTCTCGTAATTTCAAACTTATCAACCTGAATGCATAAGAAAAGCATACACATTTTTAAGGAATACTAACAGTTAATACATCCTTTGACTGTAGTTTCTATTAAATATATTAAGCAATTTTAAATATAATGGTAATATCTGAAACATGTGGATAGTATGATATTAAAAGACAAACCTGTAGATGGAATAAATTCAGATATTGAAATAAATGTTACAAGTCATTATTAGCTGCAGTATCCTGACCACACTGCAAATACACTTTGCAAATTATAGTTTGCCTACATAAAGTCTCCACCACAACTGAATCTGAGTAATAGCATACTTATCTATAGCAAGTTACTTTTTCTTTCCTGTGTGTGTATGTGTTCAGTTGGCTTTGAAGCTAATCAGCTATCTTGGGACTCTCTAAATTTCAGTAATATATTGAATACATAACATTTTATCTCTACTGCGATCAGATGAACCATAACGGCACAAAAAGCTTTCAAAATGCACAAGAATGCATCTAACATATTTGGACTAACATATGGACTTAGGCAGCTGAATGGCTATATGATTATTCACATCATTTTCTCTCTTTTTTTTTTTTATACATATTTGTGTGAACATAAATATTTTCCATTGAAAATGGAAATTCTCTTTTTATTTTCCATGTCTGTAGAAAGTGATAGAAATAAGTTCCAAATGCATCCTGATGCATCTGTAACTGAATGCATATCTGAAAATGCTTTTACTATTGCTTAGTGGTACAAGCGGTGTTCAATTTGTGATGCTATAGTAAGAAACGGTTTCTAGGTACCTCTGGTACCTCTTCAGTCTTTAATATAGCCACCAGTAAAATAGAAATAATATAGATTTTCTGGATTTTTTTCAACTCTATATAATACCAATAAGACGATGTTTCAGGGCCTTGTGCAAAGTTATTATGGAAATTAAAAAAAAAAAGGGGGGGGAACTAATTAATGGGAGCCTTAATTTCAGTGGAAACTTGGTGATCTTAGTTGTAATGCTTGTACATTGATGATTCAGGACAAGTAAATGTATGCAAGAGAATAAGTAAAGACAAGAGGAAACAGAAAACACTGAGCATAAGCATCTGTCATCTCATACCTCTCTGGAGATGACCATGATGACCATCTGAAAACAGTTGCAGAGGCTAATATGTTGGCAAGAATGGCTCATTTTCAAAATGAGAAGCATTAATAGCACCACAAATTCTGAAAGCACATGATTTAATTAGCACATAGAAAGGGAAAGAAATTAATGTATTTTTAATAATTGATTGTCTCTACATAGTAACTTCCACATTAAACATGCTAATTATATTAGATGCAGAGAATTAGGGGTTCACTGGCTCATATTGCTTTGTGCATGTGGTATTGTGAGAAAAAATTTTGTCCCTTCCAAAAGAAGATGTAGGACCAGGATACAAAACAAATTTACTGTGTGTATATTTCAGTGGGACAATGCATCAAATACAGTTTGACAGCTGCTTCCCACAAGAGCTTGTATGTTCTTGCCATATCCTAAGCACATGTTGATTCTGGTCTCCTCTAACTCCTAATATGATGTAGATTCTATAAACTTGTGTGAGGCCAACGGAGGCCATGCAGTTGATGCAGACATGCAATGCAACTATTTATGCAGTGGCTATTTCTTGCACACTATTACACAGATATCATATTTCTGACATCTGACGTGACTGCTGCCATAAAAATAGTTATTTTTTTAAGCTCTACTAATTACCTAGTTTGGTAGGAAAAAAACAGTATCTCTGTGAGGAGTGTTTGTTGATATATTGTTGTTGGGAAACCCCGTGAGTGCAAAGGTGGCCTCAAGTCAAGGTAGCTTTCAGAGCTACAATGCACATTTCTATATATGATACAAGAATACCGCATTAATTAAAAATTCATATGAAATCTTAGTAAAGATAATAATAATAATATAGATAGAATTTATAAATCCAGATTCTTCCTGAAATTTGAGCCTGCAGATTTGGGACAGATTTTCTCCTAGCACTTCTTCATCTGAGTTATCGGAAGATATATTTGTTTCCATGATTTTGGAAGGTAAATAGATAAGTGTGTGTGCAGGGAGGAATGAGGAAAAGAATGAAGAAACTGAATGAGACATTTATTAAAGTGTCACTGAACTTTCATTCCTGATAGCTACTTCTAGCCATTTGCTGAGGCGATCGGCTCCGGGGCAGACGCGTTCTGCAGCGGAGCGGGGGATCGGGCCAGGCAGGGCTAATTTTCGGGCATCGAGCCTACTTGAGGGAGCCGCCACGACCCGGCAGCCCTCGTGGGGGACGCTGACGAGGCGTAGGCGGAGCCAGCAGCGCAGAGGGACGCTGACGAGGCGTAGGCGGAGCCAGCAGCGCCCCCACACCCCCCCCAGCCGTTCAAAAGCTGCCCCTAGGGAGTGCGAGCGACCAGGAGCGCGGCGACCAGGACGGGCAAACAGGGCGTGGCGCGTCAGAAGGGAGTGGCGCGGCAGTTCGCGCAGGCAGGGCGAGCAGGAAGGGCAGGGCGCTCTTCCCCGCCCATACGTAACACCTCCTGTAACGACGGCCGTTAGCTAGGCGATAATGGTCTCCACCAGGCACGGTGTGCTCTCCAGGAAGTCGGTACACACCCAGACCGACTACCCGTTAAAAAATGCAGCAGTTCAGGTCACCGGATGCAGGGAGTGTCTGAGCCTGTTGCTGCCATCGGCGGGAGGCAGAGAAACTGGGTGCGTGAGGTGCGAGCAGGTGGATGACCTGGTCCGTATGGTGGCGGAGCTCAAGGAGGAGGTGGAGAGGTTGAGGGATATCAGGGAGTCTGAGCAGGAGATAGACTGGTGGAGCAACTCCCTGCAGGGCCTCAAGGAGAAGTACCGGGGTGAGACATCCCAAACGGGGGTGGACCCCCTGCCCTGTCGCCGTCAGGCAGAGGGAGGGGATCTGGGAGTTGAGGAGGAATGGAAACAGGTCCCTGCTCGACATCGCAGGCGACATCCTCTCCTTCCGGCCCCACCTTCCCAGGTGCCCTTACATAACAGGTTTGAGGCCCTGGAGCTTGAGAGACTGGTGGGTGAGGAAGAGGTAGCAAGAGTACCCAGGAGGATGCCTAGGGCGAGGAGGTCGACTCCACGCCTCAGGACTGCCTACACCAAGAAAGACAGAAGGGTTATTGTTGTGGGAGACTCTCTCCTCAGGGGAACAGAGGGCCCTATTTGTCGGCCTGACCCTACCCGTAGGGAAGTCTGCTGCCTCCCTGGGGCCAGGGTCAGGGACGTTGCCAAGAAGCTTCCCAACCTGGTTCGCCCCTCTGACTATTATCCTCTTTTGATAGTCCAGGCAGGTAGTGATGACATTGAAGAGAGAAGCCTCAGGGCTATCAAACGAGACTTTAGGGGACTGGGACGGTTAGTGGATGGAGCGGGAGTGCAGGTGGTGTTTTCGTCCATCCCTACGGTGGCAGGGAGGGGTACAAAGTGGACACGGAAAGCCCACCTGTTAAACACGTGGCTCAGGAGCTGGTGCCAACACAGAAATCTTGGGTTTTTCGACCATGGGGCACTTTACTCGACACCCGGCCTGATGGCCGCAGATGGGTCCCTATCTTTTAGGGGAAAACGGATCCTGGGCCAGGAGCTGGCAGGGCTCATTGAGAGGGCTTTAAACTAGGTAAGAAGGGGGACGGGGCTGAAGCAAGGATTGTTGGAGCTGTGCCAGGGGGAACAATAGCAAGGCCGGGGGATAAGGCAGTGGCCCAGCTGAAGTGCATCTACACCAATGCACGCAGCATGGGTAACAAACAGGAGGAGCTGGAAGCCATCGTGCAACAGGCAGGCTATGACTTGGTTGCCATCACGGAGACGTGGTGGGACCACTCTCATGACTGGAGTGCTGCAATGACTGGCTATAAACTCTTCAGAAGGGACAGGCAGCACAGAAGGGGTGGTGGTATGGCTCTCTATATTAGAGAGTCTTTTGATGTTGTAGAACTCGAGGCTGGGAATGACAAGGTCGAGTCCCTCTGGGTTAGGATCGGCAGGGCCAACAAGGCTGGCGTCCTGGTCGGGGTCTGTTATAGACCACCGAACCAGGATGAGGAGACGGATGAGGAGTTCTACAGGCAGCTGACAGAAGTTGCGAAATCGTCAGCCCTTGTTCTCGTGGGGGACTTCAACTTCCCTGACATATCCTGGAAGCACAACACAGCCCAGAGAAAGCAGTCTAGGAGGTTTCTGGAGAGCGTGGAAGATAGCTTCCTGACGCAGCTGGTTAGTGAGCCCACCAGGGGTGGCGCCCCGCTAGACCTTCTCTTCACAAACAGAGAAGGACTGGTGGGAGATGTGATTGTCGGGAGCTGTCTTGGGCAGAGTGACCACGAAACGGTGGAGTTCTCTATTCTTGGCGAGGCCAGGAAGGGGACCAGTAAAACCGCTGTATTGGACTTCCGGAGGGCTGACTTTGTGCTGCTGAGGACCCTGGTTGGTAGAGTCCCTTGGGAGGCGGTTCTGAAGGGCAGAGGAGTCCAGGAAGGCTGGGCGCTCTTCAAGAGGGAAATCTTAATGGCGCAGGAACGGTCTGTCCCCACGTGCCCAAAGACGAGCTGGCGGGGCAGAAGACCAGCCTGGCTGAACAGAGAATTGTGGCTTGAGCTTAGGAGGAAAAGGAGGGTTTATAATCTTTGGAAAAGTGGGCAGGCCACTAAGGAGGACTATAAGGATGTTGCGAAACTGTGCAGGGACAAAATTAGAAAAGACAAAGCTCACCTGGAGCTCAATCTGGCTACTGCCGTTAAAGATAACAGAAAATGTTTTTATAAATACATCAATACAAAAAGGAGGACTAAGGAGAATCTCCATCCTTTACTGGATGCGGGGGGAAACTTAGTTACAAGAGATGAGGAAAAGGTGGAGGTGCTTAATGCCTTCTTTGCCTCAGTCTTTAGCGGCAATACCGGTTGTTCTCTGGATACCTAATTCCCTGAACTGGTAGAAGGGGATGGGGAGCAGGATGTGGCCCTCGCTATACACGAAGAAATGGTTGGTGACCTGGTACGGCACTTGGATGTGCACAAGTCGATGGGGCCGGACGGGATCCACCCGAGGGTACTGAGAGAACTGGCAGATGAGCTGGCCAAGCCGCTTACCATCATTTATCAACAGTCCTGGCTATCGGGGGAGATCCCAGTTGACTGGCGGCTAGCAAAAGTGACACCCATCTACAAGAAGGGCCGGAGGACTGACCCGGGAAACTACAGGCCTGTCAGTTTGACCTCAGTGCCAGGGAAGCTCATGGAGCAGATTATCTTGAGAGTCATCACGCAGCACTTGCGGGGCAAGCAGGCGATCAGGCCCAGTCAGCATGGGTTTATGAAGGGCAGGTCCTGCTTGACGAACCTGATCTCCTTCTATGACAAAGTGACGCGCTGGGTGGACGAGGGAAAGGCTGTGGATGTGGTCTACCTTGACTTCAGCAAGGCTTTTGACACCGTTTCCCACAGCATTCTCCTCAGGAAACTGGCTGCTCTTGGCTTGGACTGGCGCACGCTTCGTTGGGTTAGAAACTGGCTGGACAGCCGGGCCCAAAGAGTCATGGTAAATGGAGTCAAATCCAGTTGGAGGCTGGTCACTAGTGGCGTTCCCCAGGGCTCGGTGCTGGGGCCGGTCCTCTTTAATATCTTCATCGATGATCTGGACGACGGCATTGAGTGCACCCTCAGTAAGTTTGCAGATGACACCAAGTTAGGTGCGTGTGTCGATCTGCTCGAGGGTAGGAAGACTCTGCAGGAGGATCTGGATAGGCTGCACCGATGGGCTGAGGTCAACGGTATGAAGTTCAACAAGGCCAAGTGCCGGGTCCTCCACCTGGGACGCAATAACCCCAAGCAGAGCTACAGGCTGGGAGATGAGTGGTTGGAGAGCTGCCAGGCAGAGAAGGACCTGGGAGTGATGGTTGACAGTCGGCTGAATATGAGCCAGCAGTGTGCTCAGGTGGCCAAGAAGGCCAACAGCATCCTGGCCTGTATAAGAAACAGTGTGACCAGCAGGGCTAGGGAGGTGATCGTCCCCCTGTACTCGGCTCTGGTGAGGCCGCACCTCGAATACTGTGTTCAGTTTTGGGCCCCTCGCTACAAGAAGGACATCGAGGTGCTTGAGCGAGTTCAGAGAAGAGCGACGAAGCTGGTGAGGGGCCTGGAGAACAAGTCCTACGAGGAGCGGCTGAGGGAGCTGGGATTGTTCAGCCTGGAGAAAAGGAGGCTCAGGGGTGACCTTATCGCTCTCTACAGGTACCTCAAAGGAGGCTGTAGCGAGGTGGGGGTTGGTCTGTTCTCCCACGTGCCTGGTGACAGGACGAGGGGGAATGGGCTAAAATTGTGCCAGGGGAATTTTAGGTTGGATCTTAGGAAGAACTTCTTTACCAAAAGTGTTGTTAGACATTGGAACGCGCTGCCCAGGGAAGTGGTGGAGTCACCATCCCTGGAGGTCTTTAAAAGACGTTTAGATGTAGAGCTTAGGGATATGGTTTAGTGGGGACTGTTAGTGTTAGGTCAGAGGTTGGACTCGATGATCTTGAGGTCTCTTCCAACCTAGAAATTCTGTGATTCTGTGATTCTGGTTCAGGATTGCACTGGATTTTGGTTAAAAGTGTGTTGGCAGCAATGGGAATATCTTTAATATACGAGTTCATGCATTTCAACATCCTTCTTTGTCTCATTTTTGCAAAATACTGCATTTTAGAACTTCATAAAATGAATAAATTGAGTTAATTAATGCCTAACTGTGCTTAATTTACTGTTTTTAAAAAACTTAAACTAATCCTAAAGAGAATTATATGAGGATATGATGGGATTAAACTCATCTTCGATTACTCTTAATATTTCTTCTGTACAACTACTTAGAAACTCTGCTCATATAATAGTGTGATGGACACCTGGATTATTTAAAGCAAAGCCTGGCTATTTTTCTTGCTGGAGGACAAATACTGTACTGCTCTTCAAACACAGAATGTATTTTCTTGCTGGTACTAGCTGCTAAAGTGGGCATACCTACACACCTTTAAAACATGATTGTAATCTGTGAATGATAAGCAGACATTTAAAAGCAATTGTGTGTGTGTGAAGATTGTGAACACTATGGGTTAAGTTAAAGACGTGAGGTGTAAAATCAGGGTGTGGGCCTAGCTGAGGCCCATGGCTGTGGGATGGGGCTTAACCCCATCAGAGCTATGAGGGACCCTTGCTACCTGTTCCAGACATTCCTGCCAGCATACCAAGAAGCTCTATTTCCACTTCAGAAGCAGGCCTTGTCGGTGTCCTCCTAAATGTGCTGTTCCCTTCAGACCCACTGAATTCTTCTGGCTGCTGCTATGTCCTCTGGCATAAGAAGCCTTTAGGTTCACTCAGCACATTGCAGAAGCTTCTCAGAAGACTGATGCTACTGAAGTAATGTAATCTTCTTTTCATACATATGACACAGCACAAAATATCTATTGTCTTTCTAGTGATAAGATCAAAGAAAAGGCCCAGCCTACCTAGAAGAAATTCTGGCAAGCTTTCTAGATACTCACATGATTACTTCAATAGAACAGTTCTAAGGTTGAGGAATGAGACATAAAGAGCTTGTCCTACAGTCTTTGGTACTCTGTGGCTCCAGGGCATGATTCATCTTTTTTTCCAAAACACAAGGTTCCTAGGGTTGCAGTAGTGCATTTAAGATGACAGATGGGTCATCCTAGACTGGTTCATAAAAGCAAAGTAAACTCAACATGCATGTTTCTTAACCATGTGGAAGAAACCTTATTTAACCTCACTGTGTTGTGGGTTCTGAAATATTTATCTTTGTTTCAAAAGGTGAGAAATGTATCTTCAGAGTCTATGTCTCCCTTCTTTATCTTGTTTGAATACCATGGCTTTTTTTTTTTTTTTTTTTTTTTTTTTTTTTTTTTTAAGTTTTAGTCTGAGAGATGTTTCAGTTTAAATCATTGTTATATTCTTCTTCACCTCGTGGAAACATCAGCCAGGAGTGTAGTAATTAATGTGGCAAGTAAACAGAGGCATAGCTTCCCTTCCCTTAGTAAAGCATTCTATGGCTGTACTTCTGCAGCAGCTCTGGAGTCCTGTGCTGTGAGCTGCGAGGCCTTTGCAGAATGCCTTCCTATTGGGTCACATGCAGCTTCATGGAGCTGTGGGAGAAAGTAACTTGGAAATGAAGTGGCTCACTTGAAATCAAATCTGAAATTATTTAACTCAGTCATAAAAATAAAAATTGAGTGTTCTCTGTAACCGTGCACCAACGCTTACCCAAATAAGAGGCAGATAAAGTTTGTTACAGATAAACATAGCTGTAAATCTTAAAACCATGTCTGGTTGTTGACTGTATACAATAAT
The DNA here is from genome assembly GCA_011076525.1 of Nettapus auritus. Taxonomy (NCBI): domain Eukaryota; kingdom Metazoa; phylum Chordata; class Aves; order Anseriformes; family Anatidae; genus Nettapus; species Nettapus auritus. The sequence goes on along the minus strand of CM021768.1, from coordinate 60,999,576 downwards.
CAGAATTAATTGAACTCAAATCCAACTGTTCTTTCACTTAGTTGAAGGATTTAGTAGATCGCTGAGGATCACTGATCTGAGATTCAGCAGCAGTGCTCCTTAGATGGCCGTGTAAGATCCACTGTTGTAAAACAGGCCAAAGTACTTTGAAGGCATAATTAATACATAAAATGCTTGTATGTGGATAAATAATACCAATTTAACTGTGTCTTACTTCTACGGTTCAGATCAACAATATCCTATTTCTCTGAACTGCAGGGTTTAAGTTTAGGTTTTCATCCCCATGTGTCTCAGCTTACTTCTGTTTTCTTTCTGATTCTAAGAATGTGAGAGCAGAGACTGCCTCCACCTCAAGTAGGCTCTGTGCTTTTCAGGTATTCTCAAAGATAACGTTGATAGGTACAACGATTGCTTTGCAGTATTGCGGGCAACATCTGGAAGGCAGGAAGATTATTTTACTGGTCATCCCTTTAATATGGAGAACAATTCATTGGTACCTTTCCAACTCACTGTGACTTCATCTCTGCCTGAAAAAAAAAAACAACTGTACAGCAAAGCAAGCAGTAACAGCTAAAACGTATTTCCTTAAACTGTGAAGGTTTAAGCTTAGCCACCTTTACTTGAAGATATTGCTTTAACAAATCTATTTTTATGTTGGCTGAGACACAACAAAGGTGGAATTTAGCTGGGAGCCCCAAGACATCCCTAATAAACTCAGCTGAAACAGCACCTCCTTGATGAGGTATACCTGGCAGGACAAAGAAACCTTGATGGATGCAGAACAAAGAAGCTATGGTAATGAACTGACCTTCCAGGAAAATGGGAGTAACCAACAGCTGTACTGGGAACTGATGTCTTACACCCTCTTATGCATCTGCATCAAAAAGGTGTAAGAAATATCTTGCTGTCTTGCTATAAATAAGCTTATTTACTTGGAGAGTTTTGTCTTTATTTGCTCATTGAGTTGCCCTGTTGTCTTTTGGACATCCTGTCATTCATCACCAGGAAGCTGGGGAGTTCTACATCACGACTGAGTTTACTTCCATCTCTGTTAGGAAGTGGCTCTGGGGCTCTGCAAGGTTACATCTCCACTTAAAAGCAAGAGGTTTATTCTGTTAGCCTGTATAACAGTATATGGTAATGAAGCTTGCTCATCAAGTAAATTTTCAAGTTCACTGCAAACAGTACAAGACCTGTTTTGCATTGCAATGCGCTGTGATTTTGCTTATTCTTGCTTGTTATAGGAGCAGTTCTGTTACATGCCACCCGGTCAGAACATTTACATCTGAGGTTCTGGCCTTTGGTCTTTGTTTTTCCAGTGCTGGAAATGGTAACTTGATAAACAGAATGTATCCTCCGAACATAGTAACAACAGAAAAGAATATATATTGTTTTACTTGAAAATTGTTAATTTGCCAAAGAATCTTCATGATTTTCCCATAGATTTTTTTTTTTTTTTTTTTTTTTTTTTTTTTTTTTTCCCCAGCCCTTCATTTATTCTTATATTCACTGTAGTTTCTTTCAAAAAAGGCGTAATTTATTTTTCCTAATATGGGCTCAGCTGAACATCATAGGCTTGAAGGTTCAGCTCAAACACTGATAGATTTTTTCCATACAAAGAGAAAGGATATCCGAAGAGTCAGTTTGGAGGGAAAGAAATTTAAAAGAGAAAAAACAAAATGCAGTGGAACAATATACAGAAAGAATTTCAATATTTTCAGTTCACAGTAGCAATCCAATATGCTTTTGATGCTTTTGGATGAACCAGTGCTTAAATAGCTGTTTTGTTATAAAATAAGCCTTTACAGTTCTGCTTAGATATCTCTCCTGGAGAAAACCTTTGTTAACATAGAAACATATCATAACTAACTTTGGCCAAGTATAGTGATGGCATAGCCAGCTGAGGACTGAACCCAACACAGCAGCTACAGAAAGCATAGAAGGGATGCTTAGTCTTGCAAAAAAAAAATTGTTTTTGGTATTCTTTTGCTATGTATTTGTCTTGTCAGATGATTTTTTGTGAAGACGAGATAAAAACATATAATTAGTTAGACTCGTTTTATTGCCTGAAGGGCTCCAGTGGAGATACCTTGAATATCTGCCATTCCTGATGGAAGCAGCTCCATTAGTTTGAATTTAAGCACAGTGGGTATAAGGAATTGGTGAAGTACAATTTTGTTAGTGCAACATAATATGCCTTACAAAACTTATCATGTGGATTTGTTGCTAGAAGGAGAATGTTTTAAGGCTTTCCAGTGGGAAGAAAAGGCTGCCTTTCTACCAAGACAGTAAAAAAAAAATATATTTTTTTTCTACTGCTGTATAAAGGATGTAAAAGCTCTGAATTTATTTGAACTACAATGATGCACAAGATCTTAATTTTAGGGTGAAAAATAGGGTGAAAGATTTTTTTCAGAACTATTCTAGTGATAAGTGAGAAGTAACAGGAGACATTTCATGTGAAAATGTCTGTAGAGTTACGATTTCTCAAAAATTATTGTACAATATTTATGCCTTTTAAAAGAAACAATTCTCTTCTAGGGTCCAAACACATAAACCCTTTGGTGCCATGACCGTATTATGTCTCTAAAAAGGCAAATAGAGAGAGACAGATGTAGACTCTGTTTTGTATGGTACTTGAAATGTGGAGTACTGGTAGGCCTGAAGGCAGAGAAGAAGAGAGTCAGGATGTCTGGATTATTTTTTCCACTTATTAACTAAGTGAATCTCACCACTTCTGTAGCTGCAGCAGGTCCTGTCTATTACAGACTCTAAATAAATAAATAAATAATCTGCTCTTTAGAAAATGCAATTAAGTTCTCTTGTTTGTTTTGGACTTATTTTGGTGGTAATGTAGGAAGGGCATATGTTTCTTTGAGATTGTGCTCACAACTTCAGTCTTCTGAGACACCTTTTGACACACACTGAATTGGTGATTTTTTTTTACCCCAGGGTTCTTGCAGATGACATGCAGCTCTGTGATTTTCAAAAGCAGCAGCTCCAATTGTTCTGTGCTCTAATGCTATCAAACAACTGTGTGTATGAGGACGGGGATTCTCTTGCCTATATGTCTGTAACACTCTTTGCATATAAAGTTAAGGAGAAGAGCACAGGACGTGCCCACTTACCATCTACCATATCTTAAATCATAGATAAACAGTTTTCAATTTAGCTACAATTTACAGGTAGCACATCTGACATGCATTTATCCTGGAGTTCTCTCCTCCCTATTTCACTGTTAGGTAAGTTTTTTCTTTGTATTCTGAAATATTAATTCATTTTGTTTTCTGTTACTTCTGACAATTTGTTTAATGAGCAATTGGTAGTGAATATGTCTACTAGGAAAGGGAGTAGCTGTTCTCAACTTGTGAATTGATTTGCAAATTCAGCTGTCAAAAAAGACCCTGAGAGGAAACCACAGTAAAACTTTGTTTTCAATTAAGCTCCTAGCTTCCCAGCAGTGCTCTCGGCTGCTGTGTGAGGCTCCTTCACATCTAGACTTTTGGAGATCAGGCACTTCACAGAGTTAAGGGCCTTTGGCCCTTTAGGGAAGGGAAGAAGTGAATCGCAAAGTACCTCTTTTGGGTGAGGCAGTCAGCGTATCATTAGCTGAGATGACTGCAGGTCTTGCTCTTCCACAGCCAGGATTCAAAGGTATGACAGTGGAGATCTGGGAATGAGAGAGAGAGAGAAAGAAAAAGCAGGGGCTTTTGCATAGTCTCTCCCATGTGTTCAGCACAGTATTTTGCTTTTATTGTGTTACGAAAAAAAGACAGGGGAAAAGAAACAATCGGCTTTCCAGGCTCCCAGAGTTAAAAATCATCTAAAATTCGTAAACATGAAGTTTTAATTACACCATTTTCTTTGGTGTGCATGCTTTGGCCAACAGTATTCAACGTTTTGCATGAGAGCAAGAAGGATTTCATATTTTTAGCAGCAGCTCGTGATGGGAAAAGACGTCTTGACAGTAGGTGGCAGTGCAGCTCTTTCTTTCCAGAATTGGACACAGCAGCATAAATCCAGTTTTTACAAAGTACAGCCTTTTCCAGATGCAGGCCTCAGGGCCATACTCAGTCCTGCAATTCACTTCTCATTGCTGGGGATGTCTCATTAGGAGATTAACTGTTTAAAATGCAGTGCTAATGTGGAAGTTTTAATTGGGAAATCCTGTGCATGTTAAATTAATCTTAAGTACTTTTATCTAGAATGCCTGCTTCCTTTCCATGGCTCTTTGTTTTTTTAACCACCTCACATTCTTTTACATCACATTAAAAAACTTGAAATAGGCCGACAATGCTTTTTACATTAGACTTTGTTGAAGGCGATTTGCAAAGCTGGTTTCTAAAGCCTCAGTAGAGGGGTTCCTGCATGCAATGTGAGCTGAACAGTGCAGTGCTATTGTCTATTGGCAGACAGTTTCCATCTGTGGAGAGATTGCAGAGCAAAGTTTTCATCCGAACCACAGCTTATGTTTCATGGATAAGTGTGTTATGCATTAGGAAATTCTGAGAACAACTGGGACTTGCAGTTTGAAAGAAAAACAGTTGGTAACTCAGCTAAACATTTAGGCTGAGATTTTCAAAGTGGCCCTGGGGATTTTAGAGACTGGAATCTCAGGCTGCTAATAAAATCCTCAGCCCTTATGTTTATTTTCTTTCTAGTGCTTGTACTATAGTTTTTAATTTGACCGTATCACACACACAGAAGTCTTGGTATCTGATAGAAGAGGGCAGGAAAGGAAAAAGTTGCAGCTCTGTCAAGATATTAATTATATTCCAGTTCTTACCTTATATGCATAATTCAGGTTTTGTCTGCTTACTTTTCAAGTTGCTGTTGCTTGTAAAGTCTTGATCTTTCTCAGGGGCACTGTGTGCGCCATTTGGCTGTCCTTTTGTCCTCTTCCCAGGTAGTTTTGCAGAGAGTACTTTGGACATGACACTCTTGTGAATACCTTTTCCAGATTTACCAGGCTGGCTGAACCCAAACAGAGGAATTCTTGCACTTGTACTACATTGCCTAGTGTTGGGATTCCTGAAAGTGAGTAGTTTGCAAAGTGGTTAAAGGTAGACAGCTCACCATGTGTTTAACATATGTATTTCAGACTTTGTGATTAAATGGGATTATTTTTTGGCAAATAACTTTTTTTTTTTTTTTTTTTTTTTTTTTTTTTCTGAGCATCTGGAATGAAATGTGGCCAAAGAAGTCAAATGATAGAGATCAGTCCCATAGCAATGGCCATGAAAAGATGAAATTTGACCCATCATGATTTAGAGTTTTTCTCTCTGTGTTTGTAGGTAATGTCACTTCTGGAGATGCTGAAATACCACTGAAAGGACTCAGAGAGATGGTTTTGGAATAGTGCATATAATTACTTGCATTTTGGGCTACTGAATATTCTCTTTAAATCATATATAAACAATGTAGCATAGAAATTACTATGGTCTTTATCAGCATTAAATTATACAACAGTAACACATTTTGGGATATATGTCTCAGCTATGAAAGCTAAATTTCACATTCATCTCTTCCATGGAATGCTTTCAGGACAAAGAATATGAAGCCCACCCTTTGGCAGAGGAGTTGGAGCAAATCTGCCAGTGCCGAGGTTTTCATGGTGCTTTAGCAGTTAATACTTAAAATGCAGATGCTCATGTTTGTTGTTTGCATGATTTCAAGGATTCTGATGAAATGTTCCATCTGATCTAGTTTCAGAAAACCCAGGGAAATGTGTTAAAGGGCATGATTCATGTCTTGCATTTGTATTTGCAGAGAATACGAAAAACATAAATATTATTCCAAAATATAGATCCTTCACAAACTATTGAATCTTATCTTTCAGTGTTAGCTATCTTTTTTTTATAAATGTTATATAAGGAAAACATCATGCTTTATTATTGAAGGTGGTCTAATTTTATTTTCCTAGAACACAAAATTATCATGTATGCTTAAAAAGTGAAATAAAATATTACTGAGACATTTGGCTCCAGTCAGGGAGAAAATGGCTGAAGGGACTGCAGTAAATCTTGCATCAGATAAGGCCCAGTTAACCTATATATACATACATACACATATGCGTATGTGTGTGTGGAGGGAGTGGGATATAAGGCTGAAGTCATTTTAATAGGAGACTTAGTATGATAAGGTATTTGGAAAGAAGAGGTATGAAAATGCTAATCCTTGGAAAAAAAGAATATTTCCAAAGTTCTGAGAATGTTATGGTACATTGAGAGCTAGGTCAGCCAGCTTTTTCAAAATTAAGTCGTTTGGGGATGTTTGTAGTTGAGTGCTGTCTTTTGATAAGGGGAAAGATTCAGAAATTTGAAAGGAAACTAGTAAATGACAAATTGTCTTGCATGTGGGAAAGGGAAAACAATGGGAAAGAATTCTCTGCTAGCATATTGATACCCCAAAAGATGCCAGTAGCTTCATGGATAACCTGCAATCAAGTCATTAGGTAACTGAAAAGTTAAGTTGCACTTTAAGCCTTGGTGATAAATTGTGAGCATCCACACTTTAGGGTAAATTAACCAATCAGATATTAGAACCAATATGATGATTTTCAAATGATAAATGTAAAAGAGCCTGCATAGAATAGATTGATATATTAGAACTGGTAACATCTGTTAATGTGTAACTCATATTTTAAAAAGGGAAGCTGAATTTTAATTCATATTGTGAGCCAGGTTTTTCTGCTTCTCCAAATGTATGTTGCTATCAAAGAAGATGTACATATTTAGCTTAACAAAGATAGTTCCTTTCTTTGTGTATGCTTTAATATTCCTGAGAAGTGCCAAAGCTCTGGAAATAGAAGCCTTCATTTTTTCAACTTGACAAGTGCAGCATATTCTGCTGCAATGAGTCTGTTTACAGAGGCACAGCTCTGTAATGGGGAGAGTATTTACAAAGGTCACTGCAGGTCAGTCCCCAAATTACTTATTGAACTGTCAGTGAAGATGTCCACACTGTGTTGCTGTTGCCCACACTGTAGGCAAGCAGAACATGACACAGATCCAACTCAAAAGGCATGTGGCCGTGTTTGTATTTTTTTCTGTTTGTTTATTTGTCTTTGCTCACCTCTGTTCAGGACGTGAGCAGAAATAGATGACGGCTTTGAGCACCATACTGTGGAAATGTACTTAGCAAAATATGCCAGTTGGTGATGGGTTTCATGCTGTGGACACCAGAAACTAAACTGTTATCAGTAATCTCATTATACATAACACATGCAACATAAGTAATTCAGCATCCTTAGATTACATTAATTTTAGCTACTGTTAATCTGTACTGGGCAGTTAATCTAAAAATGAAAGGCTCTGTATTCTGTTATTATTACTAATTCCCTGACCCATGCAGTCCCCTTGCCTGTTTCACTGACAGAACATTAATAACTAGTCACAGTATTGTTTAGTTTCATTTGTGAGTCAGTTGAAGAGCCACAGTGTATTGACACTTTTAGTCCACTTAATTAAACACAAAAGTACAAAACAAAAGCAATTAATTACAGCAATCGATAAATATTAAATGTGAAGTATTGAACACAAAATCAGGGTTCCATGATGCATTGTAACAAAACAGATTTTTGAAAAAAGATAAAACCTGGACTATACACTGTTTCTTGGAGGGCATAATTTGCTGAGAATTTAATAGCACAAATGGGGTAGAATTTCCTATCTGAGACTACTGTTAGAGCTTTATCTGAAATGGCTCATAAAACATACATGTGTTTTACAGTGATAAGTAAAATAAGCACAATATACATAAAACAACCAAGAAACGGTGTAAGGTAAAAGTCCATTGATACCTATTGAACTCAATATGCTATGCAAACAGCATATTCTACTTGCAAAGGAACCTGCAAGAAGGCATTCGTTAAAGAAACAGAATGGGTACAATTGCATAAAATGGAAAATGTCTTTTGATTTATTTATTTTATAATCAAAAGTTAAACTTATCACTTGCCCATATGCTGCTTTGGGAATATCATATTGAAAAAATAGTTTAGCGTCTCAGATTAATGTACTAGCTAATTTGTGAAATTTACTCTTCTAAATCATACTTCCCTGGACATCAAGTTGGACTTTCAGTTGTCTGAATATCCTTAGTTTAAGCTTAAATAGTTACTTTAATATTGTATATTAAACTGAATATTAAAATAAGCTGGTCCTTCTTTCACTATTACTTTGTCATAAGTCAAATTAATCACACTTGAACATCTTTTAAAAACTATTCCTCAAGAGTTTTCAAACTATTAAATATTTTTCTATTATAAGGGCTCAGAGTTGTTCACTGTAGAGAATAAAGTACCACTTTTGCATACATTACACAAACATTTCATGCTTCGTGAATCCACAATAAATTTTCTTGCTGATTACTCATGTAATCTAAGGATCTCCTGCTGTTTTATGGAGTCTTCTTAATTTCATTCAAGTAGTAAAATTAGCACCTGTAGAGAACCCTTTATGATTTTTAAACTTTTATCATATTTGTCATAACCTACTTCATTTATCATGTAACAGCTAGTTTATTTTACTTCCAAATCTATTTATTAATTCTCAAATATTTTTACTGAGAAAAAAAATATTAAAAAAAAAATCATATCAGCAGTGTTGATTATTGGTGATATTTTCAAGTATTATCACCAAATCTGGAAGCTAGATTATTTTGGGTCGAGTACTGAGACTTCCAGTGTTCCTTTCTAAGTCAGAAGGAGTGCTGAGACATTTGTGTGGAACCTCTGTGTCTGCACATGTCAATAGAAATTGAGTAAAGTACTCATTTGTTAGTGTATAGGTAGAGATTTTGTTCTTGGACGGCCTGACCTCTAACTGGTGGATTCAGTTATAGAAATAGCATAACTGGATTGTAGAATACAAAAGGTTAATGGTGAGGCTTAGAAGACGGAGCATCAGGACACTGACGAAATTGTCCTTCCAGCTGATGCAGAATGGAACAGGAGCCATGTCTTGAGTTCTGCTATGATAAGCACAGTTTATGAAAAGTGTTGGCAGGGTTCTGTCATTTATCTGCATATGTATTTTCTTTTTCTTCTTTGTATGGCTGATTCTCAGTAATGCAAGTCTTCAGGAAACCTGTAGCCTTAGATGGAACAGGTATTAGGTAAGCGCTAATATTATAAAGACGACAGGAAGGCTAATTAATGTACATAACTGAACATGGAAATTGTGAGTAATGATGAATGTGTCTTTTTTTTTTTTTTTTTTTTTTTTTGGTATGATGTTCTGAGTTGTTTCACTTGCATTGCCTGAGAGGAGAAAGATATCTTTTGTTATCCTAACTGGGATATTAACCTCTGATGTCTGCAGCAAGAGGGTCAGGCTGCATGTAATTTGGCCTGCTCTGAAGTGGGGAATAGTGAAGATGTGATGTGTGTTTTCCGATATGAGTTTAAAGCTAAGGTATGGCAGCCTCTGTATCTCTCCATTGCAACTCTCACAGGCCCTTAGGTAGATCACAGCCTTGTAGAAATAATCTGAAAGGTTTAGCATGATGCCTTGATTCTGTGGTGTTTTGGGATGTTCTTAATTGCTTTTGATGATAATCAGTTTCCTGTATACCCTGATAATTATGGTGAAAATAATCATTTAGCAGAGTTTACACTCTTGCAGATAATTAATACTCCTTTTTGTTATTATTGAATTAATTGCTGCTTCAGTTTCAAATCAATCTGTAGAGCATAATGGCCACAGGTTTTTGTAGCTGTCTACAAAAAAGTAAAGTTAGGAAAAATATGTGCAGTTAAACATTTTATCTTTTGAAGTCATTATGGCCTAAATTAAAAATAAAGGGCATTGATTAATGCAATTAGCTTATTCTAAACAGAAGCACTGTTCAAAGAAACAGGTGTTACAAAGGAGAATTTATTTTGCATATTTCACCTATCTCCCTCTCTATTACTAAAGAGAACCTGACTATGTATGTATGCTTTGTACATAGATACACCGTTGTCTGCAAAAGCAATGGGCTGAGTCTTATAATTTTGTCACATCTATTACTTTTAAGTTGAGAAGCAATTTTATTTGAAAATGTATTTTTATAAAGCATTGTCCTCACGCATATATATATATACTTTTTTTTTTCAGAAATTTTCCCTCTTCTAAGGCATAGTTGTAATCTTGTAATACATGGATAGTGAAGGTCCAAAGGACTTCAGTAATGCTTGTTTTTCTTTGGTTATTTATCGATCAATAAAATTTCTCTTAATGTATGAAGCCGGAGGAGGGCAGCAAAGCTGGTAAAAGAGCTGGAAGGCATGTCATTTGAAGGGAGGCTTAAGACACTTGGGCTGCCTAGTTTGGAGGAGGCTGAGAGGCGGCCTCCCTGCTCTCTGCGGCTCCTGAGGAGGAGAAATGGAGAGGGAGGCACCTGTCTCTTCACCTCAGTAACTGACAGGATGCACGGGAGTGGCGCAGAACTGCACCAAGGCAGGTCTGAACTGGATGTTAGGAAACATTTCTTTGTCGTGGGGGTGGTGGAACACTGGAGCAGGCTTCCTAGAGAGGTGGTTGATGCCCCAGGCCTGTCAGTGTTCAAGAAGCATTTGGACAATTTCTTCACAGAATCACAGAATCACAGAATTTCTAGGTTGGAAGAGACCTCAAGATCATCGAGTCCAACCTCTGACCTAACACCAACAGTCCCCACTAAACCACATCCCTAAGCTCTACATCTAAACGTCTTTTAAAGACCTCCAGGGATGGTGACTCAACCACTTCCCTGGGCAGCCCGTTCCAATGTCTAACAACCCTTTTGGTAAAGAAGTTCTTCCTCATATCCAACCTAAAACTCCCCTGGCGCAACTTAAGCCCATTCCCCCTCGTCCTGTCACCAGGCATGTGGGAGAACAGACCAACCCCCACCTCGCTACAGCCTCCTTTGAGGTACCTGTAGAGAGCGATAAGGTCACCCCTGAGCCTCCTTTTCTCCAGGCTGAACAATCCCAGCTCCCTCAGCCGCTCCTCGTAGGACTTGTTCTCCAGGCCCCTCAACAGCTTTGTCGCCCTTCTCTGGACTCGCTCAAGCACCTTGATGTCCTTCTTGTAGCGAGGGGCCCAAAACTGAACACAGTATTCGAGGTGCGGCCTCACCAGAGCCGAGTACAAGGGGACAATCACCTCCCTAGCCCTGCTGGTCACACTGTTTCTTATACAGGCCAGGATGCTGTTGGCCTTCATGGCCACCTGAGCACACTGCTGGCTCATATTCAGCCGACTATCAACCATCACTCCCAGGTCCTTCTCTGCCTGGCAGCTCTCCAACCACTCATCTCCCAGCCTGTAGCTCTGCTTGGGGTTATTGCGCCCCAGGTGGAGGACCCGGCACTTGGCCTTGTTGAACTTCATACCGTTGACCTCAGCCCATCGGTGCAGCCTATCCAGATCCTCCTGCAGAGTCTTCCTACCCTCGAGCAGATCGACACACGCACCTAACTTGGTGTCATCTGCAAACTTACTGAGGGTGCACTCGATCCCCTCATCCAGATCATCGATGAAGATATTAAAGAGGACCGGCCCCAGCACCGAGCCCTGGGGAACGCCACTAGTGACCGGCCTCCAACTGGATTTGACTCCATTTACCATGACTCTTTGGGCCCGGCTGTCCAGCCAGTTTCTAACCCAACGAAGTGTGCGCCAGTCCAAGCCAAGAGCAGTCAGTTTCCTGAGGAGAATGCTGTGGGAAACGGTGTCAAAAGCCTTGCTGAAGTCAAGGTAGACCACATCCACAGCCTTTCCCTCGTCCACCCAGCGCGTCACTTTGTCATAGAAGGAGATCAGGTTCGTCAAGCAGGACCTGCCCTTCATAAACCCATGCTGACTGGGCCTGATCGCCTGCTTGCCCCGCAAGTGCTGCGTGATGACTCTCAAGATAATCTGCTCCATGAGTTTCCCTGGCACTGAGGTCAAACTGACAGGCCTGTAGTTTCCCGAGTCAGTCCTCCGGCCCTTCTTGTAGATGGGTGTCACTTTTGCTAGCCGCCAGTCAACTGGGATCTCCCCAGATAGCCAGGACTGTTGATAAATGATGGTAAGCGGCTTGGCCAGCTCCTCTGCCAGTTCTCTCAGTACCCTCGGGTGGATCCCGTCCGGCCCCATCGACTTGTGCACATCCAAGTGCCGTACCAGGTCACCAACCACTTCTTCATGTATAGTGAGGGCCACATCCTGCTCCCCATCCCCTTCTACCAGTTCAGGGAACTGGGTATCCAGAGAACAACCGGTATTGCCGCTAAAGACTGAGGTGAAGAAGGCATTAAGCACCTCCACCTTTTCCTCATCTCTTGTAACTAAGTTTCCCCCCGCATCCAGTAAAGGATGGAGATTCTCCTTAGTCCTCCTTTTTGTGTTGATGTATTTATAAAAACATTTTCTGTTATCTTTAACGGCAGTAGCCAGGTTGAGCTCCAGATGAGCTTTGGCTTTTCTAGTTTTGTCCCTGCACAGCTTCACAACATCCTTATAGTCCTCCTTAGTGGCCTGCCCACTTTTCCAAAGATTATAAACCCTCCTTTTTCTCCTAAGCTCAAGCCACAATTCTCTGTTCAGCCAGGCTGGTCTTCTGCCCCGCCAGCTCGTCTTTGGGCACGTGGGGACAGACCGTTCCTGCGCCATTAAGATTTCCCTCTTGAAGAGCGCCCAGCCTTCCTGGACTCCTCTGCCCTTCAGAACCGCCTCCCAAGGGACTCTACCAACCAGGGTCCTCAGCAGCACAAAGTCAGCCCTCCGGAAGTCCAATACAGCGGTTTTACTGGTCCCCTTCCTGGCCTCGCCAAGAATAGAGAACTCCACCGTTTCGTGGTCACTCTGCCCAAGACAGCTCCCGACAATCACATCTCCCACCAGTCCTTCTCTGTTTGTGAAGAGAAGGTCTAGCGGGGCGCCACCCCTGGTGGGCTCACTAACCAGCTGCGTCAGGAAGCTATCTTCCACGCTCTCCAGAAACCTCCTAGACTGCTTTCTCTGGGCTGTGTTGTGCTTCCAGGATATGTCAGGGAAGTTGAAGTCCCCCACGAGAACAAGGGCTGACGATTTCGCAACTTCTGTCAGCTGCCTGTAGAACTCCTCATCCGTCTCCTCATCCTGGTTTGGATGTTAAAGCCTTAATATGCTTTAACTTTTGTTTAGTCCTGCAGTGGTCAGGCATTTGAAATTGATGATTTTTCAGGTTCCTTCCAAGTGAACTATTCTAATTCTAGTATGTATATTCTAGACAGACCATTTATTGTAAGTCTGGATAAGTCAATGCTGCGAACAGATTTGGTGGTTTGTTGTTGTTTTTGTTGTTTGTTTTTGCCTCAAAGTATGAAACCATGGAAGAGTTCATTGGTTTCATCTTCAGACATTTTTGCAAGAAAGAGACCTAACGGATTTTGGATGCAAGTTAGGTGTATTGACACTAATCCAGTTTTTTAAAAAGAGGGAGTTATTTAATAATTGATATATATATATTTTTTCATCACCAAAATACTCACGCTTTAACTGGAAGAACATTTTAAAATCTTTAATTTAACCAATGTCTAACTTCAGGGAAACAGAGCTGAAGATGGAAAAAAAAGAAGACATCAACAGCTAACCTAAACCAAATTCTCTTAGTCTGGATTTCCTCGAGGTCATTTGCTAGCATGTGGAAAGGGTGGGATAAATTAATCACTGGCTGAGTGTTATTTCATAGAATTAAATATTTGTTTCTTTGGCCACTGTCTTGTAGTTATGCCTCTGCCTCATTTGCTGTGGGCTGTATTCTCATGAATCGTAAAGGTGTATGCTCTTCTGCTCATGTTTGTCAAGGTTACAGGAGCATCCCTTGGAAGGAGATGATATTTTGTAAATAGGTCTTGGGATGTCCTTGTTGTGTTATCAAGAGAGCTAATAAAACTGGCTAGCAGGCGGAGTTCCACCTCTAACTGTGGCCTTCTAGAGTCTCTGAATTCTTGTTTTTTTTTCTCTTGCATTGGGCTTCACCTCCTGTGCTGGGAACATGGGATGAAGAAGTTTGTTCTCCAAGCTCCTGTAGGGGGTGTCTGCTTAGGATGCTGTTCAAGCTCTGCAGTGGTTTATGGAAGAGATAACTGCATAACTCTGGCAATGTTGATAAAAACACAAATGATAACATCATCTTGCCTGTCACCAAAAAGACAGCAAACAAAGTTTAAAATGCATTCAAAGAATTGCCCATCTCTTTACCTTCCTCTGATTTTGTTTGACACCTTGCTCTGCTCTCTCTGCAAAGTAACAAAACATTCAGTACTTGTGTTACTTTTTGCCAATTAGAAACAGAGTCTATCAAACTAATTTCTGTCTTATTACACACGTACTATAGTATGTAGTTCTCACATCAGCATCTTTCTAGCGTTAGAAGTTTCGGGTTGTCCTTAGCATCATGTGGGGAATAAATAGGAAATTAATTTGAGAATGTGAGTTTATTTGGGTTGGACTTTTATGTATGCAGACAGTTTTATATACAATTAATGAAAAAAAAAATAAAGCTGCATCCACATGTTATATTTGACTACATTATTTAAATCTCAGCAAATTTGCAAGTTAAAATAAGAACTCTAGCCCTTACTAGAAATTTCTGAGTTCTTCAATGGAGACTAGAGTTATGACTTCTGTGCAATTCCAGATGTGGAATGATTTATGTATGTAGTATTTAATTAGTGCTGCATATATTGAAGAAATATTGCATTCTTATAGTATTGATTTACCATAGCCAAGCAGTGATGCTTTAAAAAATCATTCATTCAATTCAGCAGTTACTGCAGAGTATTTGGGAAGACGTTTACTTAAGTATTAAAAACGCAGTGGAAATTGTGCTCATTTTCACGTTGAAAAAGTGAGATCCCTCTTTCTGAAGGACTAAGAAAGTAGAAGTGTTTCTGTATTCATTTTTTGAGGAAGCCATTTTCAAAGCTAGTGAATCCCCAAATCAAGAAGTATCAGGGATGCTAACAAGCTGTTTTTTATTTGCAGCAAGTTTTTCATATGCTGTGACATCATACAAACTCTTTGTGTATATTATCTTTAGAAAAGTGGCAATGTATATGACTTCTTATGCAATAAGGACACTGAGAACTCTGTTTTATCATTAAGACATCATCTACAACTGGTACTAAAATGCAGGTTGTATGGGAATTTATTTGTACTCATACTATTCTAACAAACTGTTTATTGAAAAACTTGACTGAAACCACTGAGTTTTTTTTAGCTTTCTCAAGATCAGTCAGAAATAGCAATGTATGTCATCAGACAAAAATACATCTTAAGGCAATTCATGAAATTCACTATTTAAATTATATCAAATTGAAAATTCTGGCACAAGTTCTTTAAAGGTGGAATAAAGGATTAAATCTCTGTGGAATCTCTTTTGATCATGCAGTGAAATGAAAGAATTGCAGTTTGATGGCAAAACACCTTTGGTAATGAAGACAGATTTCAGAACGGCACCTATGAATTTAAGTCACAAAAGCTGTATGTACCAATATTAACCTCTGCTCTCTTCTTCCTCTTTCCTCCTCAGTTGGACTGCATATGTATATTTTGACATTGAGTCATAGACAATGCAGTCCTGTGAAGCAGAAATGAAATGGTCTTTTGTCTGAACTGATTTGGTTGTTTTATCTTTTGAAAATAAATGTTTAGAGCTATTGACCATCCTTGATTTAAAATATATAAAGGTATTATGGTAAGAAGTTAAATGGCAGCAGTAACGTAATTCCTACAATCTGATTTTTTTTTTATTTTTTTATTTTTTTCCTGAGAATTAACTTATTAATTACAGCAGTTAAGTGTAATTATTCTGCCTCTTAAGGTACTTTTATTATTGCTTTTTAACAATAAGACAAATTCTGCCAAAGGTAATTATCATAACAATAATTTAGTGCACACTTTTGATCATGTTAGAAATACAATATAATCTTTATGAAATGATCTTTTCCATGTTAATCAGTCATTCACAGAGCAGTCTTTCATGTTTCTTACTCCTCTGAGAAGTAGGTTGAAGCTTGGTAATTGGATAGGCAGTGAATGACAGTAGAGAATTTATTACTCTGTTTCAGGGGCTGGTTTCGACCGAACACTGAAATGCTTGCAAAATGTGAATTAAGTTTCTTCACAGTAATAAAAATGTTGCAAATTTTAATAATTCACTCAAAAAAAAAAAAAAAAAAAAAAATCAATTTTATGCAACTCCAAACATCTCATACGTATAAATTCCTGAGTGAATTGGTATGTCTACCAGACAAGCAGAGACTTCAGAATTTGCCATTCTGTGCTTTGTGTTTAGAATCAGTGTGAGTTGGATTTATTTCTTTTATTGCATACAGGCATAATTTCATAACATTAGCAACCTTACATCTATTAAAAAAATCAAACTTTTGGTAAAGTACACATAGCAAGTGTGGTTCTTATTAGTAGCGTAATCTTGGCTCTGATTGTATTTTCTTTGTAACAAAGTTTCTTAGTGATATTAGTATTCCCTCCCTCACAAAAATTTACCTTTACCTTGCATCTGTATTCAGGTGAGATAAAAATGAAGGGCGCCTCTTTGTGAAAGAGATACTGTAAATCAGGAGGGGTAGATATCACAAAACCCTTAAGGATAAATCATTCAAGTCAGTTTTTGTTTATTGGTTATGACCTCAGAGAAGTTTCTCAGCAATTGTAAGATTGCCAATGAAGAAAGATTTAAAGTTTCTCTTCTAATGTGTATTAATGGAGAAAAACATTTAAAACTATTGCGGAGCTCCTGATTAATTGTTCATTTGTCTATAAAATATAATGTATCTATAGTATACTATATAATAATATATTAATATACTATATAATAGTGTATTAATCTCTCTCTTTTTTTTTTTTTTTTTTCCTTAAAAGTTCTCATGGGGTTTTGAAATCAGGGATTTTATCTATAGTAATTTCCACATGTTAAAAAATGAGGATGAAAAATGGTGTGACACATTAGAGGAGGACTTCAAGGCTGCCTGCTTCCTGTAGCACAGTAAATGTTATGTGTATTTTCAGATGCAGTGAATATCTGCTGAGCATGTAATACAGAATGGTGACATACGATATATCTTTTTGACATTGCTGTATTTCAATTCATGCTTTAACAAAATTATTTGAAAGGGCCACCTTCTTGCTGAAGTTTAGTTAATTCAGAGACATAACACGTGATCCAAATGCTCACATAGCTTACAAAGCACTACAGAATGCCAATTTTGACTCTAGGAGACTAGTGGTATTTAAATCAATTCCTGTATGTATTTCTCAAAATATATAAAGTGACTTTGCTCACTGGTACACCATTTTTGTACTTCTAATTTAAGAATTAAAGGTATTCTTTCCGATGTTCTGAACTGTTTTGCTAGATTTCTTTTGGTGGGGAGGGGGGAGGAGGGGGATTGGAGGTGTGGGTTAGTGGGGTTAGTTGTTTTGTTTTGCTTTACTCTAGAGGTTTTTACTTGTGTATGATGTGGATGAATACCTTTTTCAGAGTATTTGAGGATTTTTGCCATGCATCTTGTTTAGATTATTACACAGTAAGTGACCACAGTTTTGTATTGTACTACTTAAAAAAAAAACGAAATATGAATTTAAAAATGGAGATTGGCATTTAGGTAACATTGGCATGTTTTGGCACCCAGGTAATGTGATTTTTTATAGTTGTTTCTATAATGTGAAATATACTGTCCATGGTTTTTTTTTGTTTGTTTGTTTTTCATAATTATCTGTGCAAAAATAGGTGATAGCAAGGATGCTGAGTGATACACTGAAAATATAGAACAGTTAAAAATATTCAACAGTAGTGAAATTTCCAGAGTGACTTTAATGCAACATAGTTTAAGCAATTTCTCTACAGAGACATCTACAGAGACAATGGGAAACATTTATTTATTTATTTTTTTTAAGATGTCAGACGTTTAGAAGCACCTTATGTAAATGAATTCTATATGCTAAGTGTCTGAAATGTTGCCAGTGTGCTTCCGAAAATATTTTTGTTATGGTAGTAATTACAGGAAAATTATTATTTGATTTTTTCATCAATAGTAAAATGAAACTAACATACAGAAAAATAGAAGACATAATTCAGCACGTAAATAACTGATCTTGTCAGTTTCCATCCTACAACCTACTCTTTAATTTTTTTGTCTTTTATTTGATATTAATAATATCAAATATTTGATGTTAAGTAGCAATTAAAATTTCTATTTCTGTGTTGTAGTGTAGTGTACAGCTGCCATCATATTGGGTATTGCCCACCATCTTTTCAAGGATTTTCAAAATCAGATGGCATTCTCTCTGTGGAAGTAATGTTTTAGGAAAGCCAATAAATGCCTTCAAGCTAAAGCATAAACATTGCATGTTGCCTCCACTTGCACTCCCTTGTTTTTATATCCTTCACTCAGTCCCTCTCTTTGGTGATGCTAGACTACAGGGTGTCATTTGACTCAGGTCTCTGACTGCCCTGGTTAACTAGTCCAGCTAGAGCACGCTGGTGCCCTTTTCAGTGAAAGTAGAGAGGAAGAGGTGATGCATGCCCTTATCTTAGCAGATAATAGAATACTGTAGGATGCATACATTGATTCCTCAGCTCAGACTATGAGATGGAGGATTGTTTTCAGTACTGTGTAGCACTGACTGTATTTTGAACACAACTGTAATACTACAAAGCTAAACAAACTGATTTTCATGTTTTCTTTTTAATAAAAATAAATAAATAAATAAAATATTCAAGAGCTTAACAGCCTATCTGCTTTTGAAGGGGAGCAAAGGCAGTAAAGTTATTACTATGTGGAAGTGCAAATCTGAATACCTTTATTCAAATCATGAGTTGGAGTGAGCTATATTATGCCAGTGATTCAGTCATGTCTTCCTATTCAAACTGATGGCTCAACAAGGCATAATATCAGAAAACTAATATGAAATGAGAAAAAAAAAAAAAAAAATTACTGAAACAAACAAACTTTATTTGTAATTTGTCTAGGTAAGTCTGGGATTTCATCCCAGCAATAACGCAGACAACACTGCTCGACTAGAAAGATCAGAACTTTGATTGGGTAAAAAGCAGTGTTAAAATTCTGCGTTTTCTTGCATTTTTAAGAGAAGATATTAAATAGCTCTCTTGGCTGAGGAAGAGGTGACTGGCTGCCAATCATTTTAAGATATTCTATGTACATTTTCATATTATTAAGAGGAGTCCCTGAGCAAGATAAAATATATCCTGAACAGTTCTAGGAACTGCAATTGTATTCAGTGGCATGGGATTGTCAGCAGATTCAGGGGGAGGAATGGAGGAAAGTTCAAAAGAGATGGATGAAGAATTAGAACATGATTAGCATGCCACACTTGAAGAGTTTAGTGTCTCCTAATAGTAAAATCTGAGAAAATTCTGCATTGTTACCACAGCAAGGATTAACATAGCTCTGTTGCTCTACATGGTAAGTAATGTGCCGGTAAGTAATGAGCTGAAACAACATTACAATTTTAGATTAAAAAAATGAATCAGACAAATTAACTGAAAATGACAGACCTCTGTGGAATAAGTGAGAGAAGAATCTGTGTTCTAACTTAAGATGGTGAGCCACTTCTAGAAATAATGAGATGTGGTAATGCTGCACTGATTTCCTTTTATTTATGAGAGTTGTTTCTTAAATGAGAAAAAGTCATTGCTGAATTAAAAAAGAAATTATGAAGAACATTGCTGTGTATGTGCTGGATGATCAACAAAATAGAAATTTTTTTTTGTGTCGTCCTTACATCTTTTATTCCTAAAAGTCAAACTTTTGCTTTAATACATGCTGATATCTGAGAATCTGACATCATATCTGAAATGTGTACAGTCTGTACCTAGGACATGCTAAGGCTAGATAAAAAGCAGACTTTTCATTCTGGTGAGTCTTTTACAAATCCTTGAAAGAACTGTCTGTGTAATGAGGAATGAGGAACTGTTTGAAATCCAGGCAGTTAATGGAACAGTAATATTTCCTGTCCATCTTTATTTCTGAATATCTAACGCAGTGCTGATTTTCATTTACCTGTATAGTTTGTCTGTACCTATAAACAGTATACACAAAATTGGTGTTTTGATGACTCATTTAATAAAAGTACAATGTAATAAGAAATATTAGTGGTTAAAAATGTAAATAATTACAAATGGAAAGAGGTAAGACTTATGAGAGCCTTCCATGTTTGATTCAGAGGGAAAAAGAATTAAAGTTTTATTAACTACTTTAAGTACATAACAATAAAGGAAGAAATAATCCACAAAATTTTCTTTCTTGGCTACAGGTTGACTATTTCAATTGTGCTTTAATTTCAGTAACACATTCCGAATAATGTGAATGAACTGGGTCTTTTTCATAACATCACTCACAAACCTACATAAAAGTCATGTTACTGTTGCTACCGAGGTAGTTTTATTGCCTGTGTAGTACTGTAGTTGAGTCGTGGTTTTTAAGGGATAAGCCTTTTGTAACTCTAGCTTGACACTTAATTAGGCTTGGCTGGTCTTATGAGGTTGCAGCAGCAATTATGTCTGCATATCCTTTTTCATATGAAATATTTAGTTATTAACAATTGACAGCTACTTTGGCCTTATGAGAACAGGGATCCAGATAATGATGCTAACGACTATTTCAAATATCTAATTACCTAATGTATATCTAATTCAAACATGAATGTGGACATTGGTAAACATCCTTTCACATTTTGAGAAAAACCTTCTGAAATAATTGAGGTCTAGTCAATTTATACATCTGCCATTGTGCAAGTGTAAGTTTCAGTTGTTATTCTAAGTGTAGTTTGCATTTGTAACTGTATCTTGCACAATGCTAAATGACAGAAATGGTACAGAATGGCTTGTCCACAAATACTAAATACTATACATTATGTCAAGTACTGTGCTTGAACAGCATGGGATTATTTCCATGGAGCACAGAACAGAACAGTACATATCATTAAACTGTGTAGTCAATATTGATTAAATAGACAAAAAAGTGATACTAGCTACTCCCTGCCAATCAGCCACTATTTTTAATACCATAAATTGCCTATGTATTTCTTGGTTGTTGTTTTTACTTACTTCAAAATGACCTTAGAATTCCAGAAATGCTTTTTCTTGATCAGTGGACTTTTGTCTTATTACTGGGGCCATTGTTAGTTAAATCTCACAGAGGTTGCCAAATGTTAGCAATCATCTACCAAAATGGATACTCACGTTTTGTTGTGATCAAAAGACTGAATCTGTACTTTTAAAAATGTAACATATACCTTGTGTATTCTTCACATGCTAAAAAAACTTAGCACAGTAGCATGGTATTACTAAAGGGAAAATTGAATTCTTAACACACGATGTTGTGACAATTTTTGATTTTTATTTTTGTGAATTTTTAACACACTGGCTCCTCCTGCATGTCTGACTCATATAGAAATTATTTGGAAGAGCCAGTTTACATGGTCACATCATTCCTGGTTGGCATTGCCAAATACTCAAAAGTGAGTTTATTAAGGCAGCTCACCAAACACGTGCCATTTCTTGCTTGAGTATAGAGACAAATGACGTGATTGCTTGTAGAGATTACTTCAGTCAGACACAATATCTGAATGACTCAAACTTAGAGAAATTTTAATAAAAGTTTCTGAGATGTATCTAGAATTCATATTTTGAAAGAACAGCTTTATCAGTCTTCCAGTTTGTTCAGTGTTGTTTATGTTATCATGCAAGGAAACTTCAAATAGAATGTAAAGTCTAAAGTGTATTCCTATAAATTGTTATCTGTATTGTAGCCGTATATATGCCTACATTTTTTGCTGTGTTTGGTAGCAAACATGAAGAGCCTGATGGATGTTTCTGGATCTTCATACTACTTATCAGTAATTTTTGGATAGAAAAGAAGCAGACCTGTATTTGGAGTGGTATGTGTGGTGTGTGTGGAGTGCAGTGTTTTAAGAGAGTTGGTGCTCAGCCATCTTGATTTATATAGTGTCAGGTGTTAGACAAATTTATGTTAAACTGAACTAAACATTAATCATGGTTTGAGTTGATTGACTGATATGAGGCAGAGAAAGAGTGTCTGACTTCTACCCTGCAACACAGGTATCTTGCAATTCCATGCATGTTGCAAAGAATAAGTGATTTTCTCTTTTCAGGAAAATAATGAAAGATACCATAATAAGCGTATCATCTATAGCACAGAATCAAAGCTAAAGGTCCAGTAACTCAGTAGATAAAGGCTAAATGTAACCACTATATGCAAGCAACTTCTGTGCAGCAAAGGAGAGAGCCATAGCACAAGCTTAATTTCTTATTAATTTCTTCGTATCAGGGGGTTTATTCATTGAACCTGTCTGGCTTATGAGACAGAGAATTACTCAAGATCTTTTTGAAATGCAGTTGTTTGAGCAGCTACCTGACCAAAATAAGGAACTAAAAAAAAAAATTTACACCAGAAAGTTAGAGGGTAAAAAAACTTTATTATCAAAATTGTTTAAAGAATTGTAATTAATTTTTCATTAATTTGTACCTCCTTCCTGTGTAAATAAATTCTGATTGGTCAGTTTATGCAGTTCATGTGAATTAGAAGATTTTTTTTTTTTTTTTTTTTTTTTTTTATAGCTGAAATTTAAATTACATGTCTTTTTTCAGTTATGATATTTCTTAAATACGATTTCAAATATAAATAGTTAAATTTGTTGACAGTGACCACAAATTTGAGCAGGCTTAGCTGAGCCAGATTCTGATTGATTTTTTTTTTCTGATTTTTTTGTTAATAGGCATGGATAGAGAAGACATTTAAAATAATAATTGCAAGTGTTTTAAACTTGCAGTGCTGAAACACACTTGCAACCAAATACAGATAGTAGGTTAATTATTTAAATAGATAAAATTAATCCAGAATGCCTTCAGAAAATGGAAACCTAAGGTTTGGATTTTTATTATTATTTTTTTTCTCTCTCACACACACAACAGAAAGAAACCCCTCTTCTTAGTGTCCATGTCAGTGGTGAAACTGACAGTAGGTAGTTATCTTGACTAAATACACAGTAAAATTATAATATATATATATATTTAATAGTCATAATATTCCTCAAATATTTGTGAATTTGAGAAGAACAGTTTTACATGGCTTTGTTTCAGAAGCAATGTTCAAGGGAGAGGCTGCACGCTCTTGGGTCTTTCAAATGCTTTTGAAATCCGAAAATGATGTATAAACAGTTTATAAAATACTCAGTATAAATCCAGTAAAATAGACGGTATGGAACAAAGTATGATCCAAAAAACTCATTTTGAGTTTATAATCTGGAAATTTGGATGACACCTGGATGTTTAAGAGCACATATTAAAACTGTGCAAATGGAGGGTGAGCAAGTTGAATAAAACCAAAAGAACTAACCAAGGATTTGTTGATTCAAAAACACTGAGATCCTATTTTGTACTGCTGTGTGTGCCAGTTTGAAATGAAAATAAATAGCATATAAATCTTAGGTAAGCGAGTGCTGTTTAGTTCTTCAGTTTCCAAATCCTCAGTTAATGTTTGTATCCTGAATCCATGGGGCTTCTCTGAACAGTACACATTGTGTGAGGACTATTTAAGGCTTGAAGCCTGTAAGGAATTGGCAGGAGGCATTTTACACTGGCAAGAAATGGTCATTGACATTAAAGAACTTGTCAAAACCTGACACTTAACAAGTCAATAGGAAAAATTAGTTTTCTTGAGCAAAAAGTTATAGTCGTGCTCCACCCCCCCCCCCCCCCACACACACACACACACCTGGGCCTTTCTTTAGTTGAAAAGAACAGTTGAGTATAAAATCATTCATAGCAAATAATTTTTTTTCTTGCTATTGAAATGTCTTGTAGTAGAATTTAAGAATTTAAGCAATTTGAAGCAGATATTGGGTTTAGAGAGGTTTCATTGAATTATGTTAATACTACCTGACTTTAAACACATTTGGGGGCTTGGTGCGGAAGGCCTGGCTGGGGCTTCAGCGAGCTGGTCACACACTGAGGTGGTACAGTGGGGTGCCAAGGCACTGAGAAGGTGCTGGACGCAAGCTCTGAGGAGCAGGAAGGAGCTGGAGGAGTCATCTGGCCAAGGCCACAGGAACCTTTATGCCAGTATGTTTCAACAAGTTGTGGTTAGGCAGTGCTGGTTGTGGCACCAGAGGGTCTGGGGATGTCCTAATGCTGGTATCAAGGGTAGCCCTAACAGGTAGACTGAGGGCTCACTGAAAGGTTAGTCATTGTTCTGTAAAATGTCTTCTCCAGAGTTACAGAGTTACTAGGCTGATTGTCTAGTGTATTTTCTATCTCGGTTGCTTTCCTACCTATGGTATGATGTTGAGAGGAGAGTGTGAGTTAACTGGTTATGGCTGGGAAGCAGGAGACATGGGGAGCTCTCATGCCCTGCTGCTGGTGTGCTCCATCTTCCCTCATGAAAAAGGACATCCATTAGAAAGGATAGGTGGCAGTTATATTTGCCATTGCAGATAGCTAGCTAGATGGAAAAAACAAAGGATGATAAACAGTTGCAGCATTGTGTGAAATTACTTCGTGCTCAGCCAGGCTGACAGATTCTGAAGAGGCACAGATAACATCCTCTTCAGCTGCAGGAGTCATATGGGTCTGAGGAACAGAGCTGCAGTAGTTTAAGATAACTGCCCCCAGCGTGCAGCATTCCTAGACCCATTCAATTCCTGGCAAGAAAAACACTGGCTCAGATTTCTGAATAGTGGTGTCACTTTAGTTAGACTGTTTGTGATTTTAATGAGGTAACTGTTTTTCTTATTTGGATTGTGTATTTCTATAAAGTAGGAATTGGTCAGCTCAAGAGCCTAGAGCTATTTCTCAACACAGTAATATAGTTTACTTATAAAAGGCAAGGGATAGTCTGTTTTCCCTGAGGTTAACCCTAAGCATTGGATTGTAGGAAACTTTTAAAATTAATTTCAACATCTTTTGGATTCCTGTGTAGATGCACACACACAAATTTGTCATCTGGCACTCTGACTATATTGAGGCAAAGGAAGTTTACTCAGCTAGGCAGAGTAGTTTCCTATTTTGCTTTTACAGTAATTTAACTGCACAGGCCGAAATTTAAATAAATGGATGTGAGCCAGCTGGGTAGCCAGGTGTAATATCTACTAAATGGGAATGAAGCTTCTTGATTTGAAGTAAGAAGAGCAAAAGGCAAAATAAAAATAAAGAACAAAGTTTGAAGGCACAGTGGAACAGTTTCTAGCTACTCCTGTGTTTTCTTGACTCTTGTTCCTTTAGGATAGCTGAAGCAATTGAGTTTCATTGTTCCCTGAGTATCTCATGAATATTTCAGTTCCAAATGGTTGAATGTTGTTTTTATTAGTCCATTTAGATTGCAGCACAAATATATTTTCCTGCATGTGGCTGAGATTTGGAATTAGGGAATATTCGTGGCATGAGGCAGTAAACAAACAAAAAAAAATGCACAGTATACTGTTCAATACAGTTGTAACAATTGAGTGCTTTTTAAAGTTCATGCTCCCAGTGCTTCACAGATCTGGGACTTGACCTACCGTACCTTTTGTTTTATATTTTAATATTCATTTCTTGCCAATAGCACTTTCTACTTCCCTTGCCCTGAAAAGTCATCAGACTGTGAGAAAGACAATTCTTATACTTCATTTCTTTTTATATTTCCGATGCAGTTTTCTTGTTTCTTTTTTTTCGGCTGTCTGTAATGTACAAGTGGACATCCTTGAAAAGAGCAGTTCTACTGAACCACCAGGACAAACAGTTTGTAAAGCATGTTCCTCATGCATGAGTTCCATTATTTTTTTTTGGTAATTGATACCATGCACAAGTGGGGTAGTATTCTATGGTCTAATCTGCACACAGATTGAACCCCTGTCCAGAAGATAACCTAGAGTGTTAATATAACAGTCAGAAAAAAAAAAAAAAAAGAAAAAAAAAGAGGAAAAGAGGGAGATCTGTTATATATCTGATACAGACTTGTCAGTTTGTCTATGCACAGTTATTTTTTATTTTTTACTTTTTTATTTTATCCTGCCTTATTTGTTGAGCTGGTGAGGTTTGGTTCTTTTATAACTAAGCAGACAAATCCTCCATTTTTCCTTTTGGCTTTTCCCAAAATGCTTGTAAACACGTAGGCAACTATCAGTGTGATTTCCAAAGAAGGCCTATTATAATATATATTTTACATTGTTAATAAGAGGTAGGATATTACGAGGAACAAAGTCCTTTTTATGATGCAGCCTGCTAGAATTTAGCCCAGAGCAGTTCATGTTAGGTACTGGCATTCAGTCTAAATAACCAGATTATAGAAATGAGAAGATTCATAAGGAGTAGTTTTAGCAGTGGAGATGTCAGGTAATGAATGACAAGACCCAGAGGCCAGGAATTGAGAAATAATGTTCCAGCATCTAGAGGTATCTGCATTGCTTCTGGAATTTCTTCTGGGTCAATAGAATGTAATTAGGTTGTTGATGGATTGCCTAGTTTGCTTTGCTGATCTTGATCCCCTTCGGAGTCTGTATCTGATTCCAAGAAATTAGAGCACCTTTGTCTGAGACTAGGATAAGATATTTAGTGAGTCTCCCAAGAGATTTATGCATGGAATTCTTTTTTGGTAAACAATCTTCACCCATCCTTCTAATCTTTTTTTCAACACAATGCACTTGACACATCATACTTATCCAGCAAGCATCATCTGTTGGAATATCAGAACTAAAATTCACAGCATCTCTGTCACCAAGAAAAAAAAAATCATGCAGGTTTTAATATGTGCATGCATAAAGTAATTCTTTAGTAAAAGGGCCTGAAGCCATAGATGTGAAAAAGAACATCAATGTAATAGTGTTACTAGCAATCAAATCAGATTTCTCTGAAGGGTGTCCAGCCATGTGCATTGGAAAGAACACTATTCTTTCCTCATTTCCTTTGCTGGCACAAGCAGCAGTCAGCTGATTTTCAGATAATTAAGGATTGCATGATGAAGGCAACAGGCATATTATTTGATAGAAGGGCTGAGATGAAGGTGCCAGCTAAGTCTGGAAGATTCTGTAATTTGATGTGACTGCTGTCAGGAACACAAACTTGCTGAAATTAGATCTACTGGCTACCACCGGAGTAGCTGGTGAAGTGAAAAATGTACATGCAGGGCTTAGATGGGTTTCCTGAAGTCACTGATTGTAAATTTTCATACATCACTCCAGGGCTAAGAAATATGGTATTAACCTTCTGTGTACCAGAGCTGACAATTTGCATTTGATGAATTTCTAAAGCCCTAGTGGCTTTAGCTGCTTTGGGTCCCAACTGCCAAAACAAATTCCAAACCTTACACCTTTAAAAAGCTTGGCTCTTTACATTTTTCAGTGATCTTTCAGCACTGTAAGCAGAGCACGCCTAACTGATAGCTAAGCAGAGATCAAAAGAATATGACTGCGCAGGTTATTTGCAATCACTTGGAATGTGTTATGAAACTAATTATTCCCAGAGGATATGTAGAGAGAAGTTACCTGATGAGGTAGGATATCTAATAGTTGCTTGTGAGTAGAAAGACTTGCCTGCTTCCTGCCCCATTCTCCTGTTCTCTTACACACACACCTGAAATAAGTGTAGCAAGAGCCTGAAGGCCTGTCTGACCCAGTCCCCCACTTTTAGTTGTACAGATCCAGCCCAGACAAAAAGGACATTCTTTTTGCATTGCTTCTTGTCCTTTGGTTTCAGGCTAGTAAGATAACCTCGAGGAAGGACAAAGTCAGTCAATGCATATCATATTTGCTCGGGATGCATCTTAAGACAGCAATATGTTTTACTGGTGCTGGCTTTTTTCTGTAGGTATCTTTGTTTTGATGGCTAGACTAGGATGTGTTTGAGGGACTGAGGTGACTGCAGAATGGCCATTGTGTTCTAGTAGCTGTTGATTGCTTCAGTTTTGGCCTGGGTTCAGCCTACTGCTTTTAAGTCTAATGCTTTTAAGAAGTAAAGGGCTTCTAACTTTATCAGCATTCACTTCTGTGGCAGGTAGTTTCTTGGTTCAAGAGTTCATTGGCATCGTATTTTAAGAGTAGACCCTCTGAATGGCTGAAAGCAGCAAACTGAAACTCAGTCTGAGAAAAGTGAATGTTTCAGTATTTTAACATTCTAAGTGACTGCCATGTTCCTTGTATACTAGATTATAATTGTGAGGATAATCTAACATAGCTAAGGGACTTTTTAAGGCCATTTACAGTAACTGTTATGTATGGATTTTTAGAGATATATATAAGATACTTCATTTAAATATAAGGAGAGACTTTAAAAACTCCAAGCTTTGCTTTACTTTGCAGTTTAGTCCACAGTAAATACTATTAATACCTTGTTCTGACATGGTTTTTCTTTGAAAATGTTTATTTTTTTTTGTTTGTTTTGTTTTTTTGTTTGTTTGTTTGATGGGCAAGAAAACACATTCAAGGTGCTGAATATATGGGTAGATTTCCCATAACTAAACCAGTAACTTTTTTATGTGCTTTGGAGAGATTTTTTTTTTTCTTTGCACTTCTCAATAAATAACAATTTTAATTGTCCTTAAAAGAAGCTTTGAACTAGTAGGAAAAACCTGGATTTGATCATCAATGTGTGAAGTAGAAACCTGCCATCTATCTGAATCTCATTATGTCGTATGATTTACTAGAGTGATAATCAATTTTAGTATGTTGCTCCTAAACGGCTTGAATGGCTTATAAGCAAATTTGAAACAGGATTGAGATACAGTTTTTGAAGTTGCATTCCAGTGCCAAGAAAGTGGTTTTTCCCTGGTTAGGATAGTAAAGGTATAAAATATCCCTCATTACTAGCTCTGTAGATGACACTGCAGACCACAGCGAGAGAGTTGGTGCTGTTAAATAACGACAGAAAGCCTCCATTGAGCTGCTGTCACTTTTCTGAGGCAAAAGAAGCAGGGACATTGCTGCCATGTTTTATAGAGTTGGCCATCCTGCATAAGTAGCATCCACACAGCACCAAGTGATGGAAAGCAAAAGGCCAGGCAGATTATGGCTCCCTGGTCTGAGGGAAGAGTACAAATGGAATTTACAGTTTTCTCTCTTGCCTATTTCTGGCTTCCTGCAAATATGTGACATCTCTTTCTCACATCTACTGATATACTCAACAGTGTATTGAGTCTATTTATTTAATTCACAAATACTTTTATGTTAATACTGCAGAAAATAAAAGTGTTCCCTTACTTCATTAATTGTTGATAGCCACATTATGATTTACATGGTCACAGTTTTCATTGCTACATACAGCAACACTTAATTAGAAAGAAAGCTTTTAAATGAAGTAATCTAATTTCTGTGTGATTCAGTAGTGATTTCTAAGACTATGGGTTTTGTTTTTGAAATTTCATGCAGCTCATTCCTGCATCCAGGGAGGAAGGGATATGTCAGCATGCAAGGCTACAACTATTCCATGAAGATATGAGGTGATGGCATAAAACAATTCAAAGGTAGACTGGAAAAATGCAGTAAACTACCCATGAACTGCCTAATTACTGATACTCGGAACCACACGTAGCTACAGACTTAATGAAGGTGAGGAAACATATGCAATTTGTATCTGAGGTAATTACAGGGATGCCGTAATTTTCAAAATATATTAATTTTATTAATCTTATTAATATAATTCCTAAATTTTATTAATTTAGGAATTAATACATTCCTAAAACACAAAATTCCTAAAACAAAAGCAATGACGAACAAGATCAATAGAAATACATTAATACATAATTTCAATTACTGCAATTAGTTGTTTCAGGAAGATCCATTTTTCAACCTAAAATTCATTTGCAAGAGATTTACTGAAGCTAAAACTGGTTTATGGGCATGTACTTGTGTTAAACCAAAACTATGGACCTTAAATGTTTAAAAGACATTTGTTTTACTTGTAGTTGGAACTTGATTCAAGACGACATTGGTGATTCAGGAATGCAGACTGCAGTTGCATAGAGGCAGTTGCATAGATCAGCTACCTACCACTGAAGCTTAGTAATTATATTACTGTTCAGCATCACTGCTGCTATTGTAAATGGCATGCTTTATGAAAATAGGTCATTATAATGCACTTTTACTTTCTTTTTCTGTTGCTTTTTCTTCTTTCTTTGAAAAAAACTTTTTTTTTTTTTTCCCTTTTTTCCCCCTTTATATCTACGTATACTAAGACTAGTTTTGTATGTACTCTTCTATGGATCTCTCCAAATCATTAGGCATATATATTTATGAAGTATGCTTATTTTGCCACACTATACACTTGTAACATAGCAACAAGTGCCATATTTCTTGTTTGGGATGTTAAGGCGCAAAATCCTCCTCCCCTCAGGAACATGCCACTGACTTCATGGGGTGTATCTTTGCTCTAACTCTGTGTGGGGCATCCTCGTTCTTTAGCCACATACTTATATAAATCTTGAGAGAACAATAATCAGGTCCAGACCACTCTATGCTCCATCCATTACTAAATAAAAATAAATAAATTCTAATTGATATAAAAATAATTGAGGAAAAAATCCAAAGAGAAAGCTAATAACCATAGAAAATCTGAAAAAAAATATGTTTTCTAAGTATTCTGATTAGGTAAATAGTCTATTAATGCTGAAGACTGTGCTTCATCGTTCATTACATTATGTTTTTTTGCTTGTTTGTTTGTTTGTTTGTTTTAATTGCTTTTGTTAGGTATTCCACTGAGGCAGATAAATTTAAACATGGCCACAGGCGTAAGAAGATTTGGAACGCATGTCCATTAAACTCACAAATAGCTTGCCAGATGGAGCAAATGGAAAAAACTCTCTTCCTGACAACTATAAACGTTGTACAAAGATTAAAACAACAAGCTGCTACATTAACTGTAGCAGGGTTCTGAGTTCCCATTTTTCCATTCATCTGTTTGTGCCAACGCATGCCTCTTTATTACTGTCTGAGGAACTTTACAGTGAAAGAAATTTAAAATGGATAACCTGGGTTATGAAGTTAAAATAGTTAGGTCAGTAGTAAATATTACAAATTAAAATATGTTAGTTAGCGATATATTTGCTTATGCTGTTGTGGACTTTCACTAGACAAAACAAATGTGATTCTGAGAAGCATATCTTGGTGGAGTATTATTTTATCCAGGTAGAAATGATGAAATCACATTAAAACAGAAAACTTAACATTTCATTTAAATTTTTTAATTCATTCATTCTTTAGAAGTAAGCTAAACTTTTTTTTTTTTTTTTTTTTTTTTTTTTTTTAAATATTAATTAATTATTTTTTTTCCCAGGGGGATCGCTTCATCTTTTCTGTTTAATTTTTAGTGGTGATCTCAGAGTAGAGGTAGCTGAAATTTTACTTGTCAAAGTTTTCCTGTTGGAAAACACTTTTCATTGAATTTGGCCAAAAAGTGTAAATTCTGTCTAGTCAGTGGACTTGTCTGTATAAATCTATGTATCTTCAGTGGAAGCATTATATTATAATTTTCATATGAGGAATATGGGAAACAAGCCAGTGGTTTTTAATATAAACCCAATATTTTTAATGTTGCTGAAGTCTTTTTCATGTTTGCTCTCTAAAGTGGTTATGTTTTAATTGCTCCTACTTCAAGCATAACCATAAAGGGCTTTTTCTCCTGATTTCTTTCTAAGTTTACTCTTTATTTTTTTCTCCTGTTTATATATGATAGGTAAATTATAATCCTAATCATTCTGTTTTTATAGATAGGCTACCTAATACCAGAGCTGGAGGATAAAATATTTGTCTGTAATTTTCATTAGAAATTATATAGATATTTGACTTTCATTGTCACACTTAGAGAGTAGGTAGCACTAAAGCATGGAATTATGATCTGTGTTTGAAATATAGGCTATGGACAGTCGTGTAAATCATAATACCTCCATTAAGTCTATGTAGTTAAATTAGTATACAGTCAATTAAATTGAAATCAGAGTTAGGTTCAGCCTACATATTACTTATTTAAATCCAGTCATCATTATTTTTAATTTCTTATGTAGACCCATCTAAAGTCAGTTATGTGACTGCTTATTCAAAGTAATGACTGTGATTTTCTTGGCACTGATATAATAAAATTGGTAATTGAATACACCAAAAATATGAACAGTTACAAATGTTGTGCATTAGGGCTTAAAGTGAAGAACTGAATCAAGCCTTCCACTATTAGAAAAGTTTTTATAATGTAATACTCTCATAAATGGGCTTAAATTCTCCTTGCAGAGGTCTTGCATAGTGTATGAGTATTGCATATGTTGTAATAAAACTGCAATTTTAACTGTATGTGGTTTAGTGGAGCTTCAATATAGGCAAAGAGCTTTGTGACACAATACCAGCTATGGTACCAATACTGCTAGGTACAGCATACACTATCTCAAGTGGTCCCATACGGAAAAAAATGTGGTGCTTCTTGTCTAGATCCCTGAATTTGGATTTATAATGAGCTGTTATCAAAGGTATTTTAACAAATGCATTTAGGTTGCATTTTTGAGTCTGGTTTGGTGGTTCTGGAGGAGAGTGCCTATTACACTTAATTTAAAAGTGAAGACTGGAACTACTAGCTATTACACTCTTTGCAATGATAACTCCTCTCTTATTTATGCAGGCTTCATCTGCAGTCACTCAGGTAACGAACTTGGCTCTGAATTCAGAAGCTCAGTTAACTGAGCCAGAACTCTAATCACTGAACCTTTAACGGGGAGGCTCAGAAAGCAGGAATTTTAAAATCATATATACATTTAAATACAGTGGGCTAATTTCTTTGCTATATCCCCTGTGGCTTTATATAACTGTGAGTGTGAAGTCTAACAATAATGTATATATTTTTTTATTTATAGACCTTCAGACCTGCAACCTTCTTCCCCACGCTGCACCCTTTCATATTAGACTTGATCCCTGAAGCAAGCTTCCATTGGCTTCCCAAATTCCTGTGATGATATACAGAGAGTCCTTGAAGATAATTCTGATGGTAATTAGGATTAGCAGTTTTTAGAGAAAAATACAGTTTTTACTGGTTGTCCTACAACCATTAAATTTTTTAATTTTCATTGATTTCTAATCAATGAATTTTTTATAATTCATCATACTTATTGATATTTCCTTATAAATTATTTATGACCTTTTTATTTTCTAAATGGAGAGGGGTTTCTGACCATCATAACTACATCTGTTGTATTCTTAAGACCCTTACTCAAGTCACCAATGAAATTTTCATCCTTTTTAGAGAAAGTAGCGAAAATTTCCCTCTTTGTGATTCCTGGAACTGGTGACCCCCCCCCCATACTATCTCCAGAACTCTTTTCTCAACTAAAAACAAGAATAAATGATCGAATTCCACATCTGTTATGTTTTATATCATGTAATAATTTTAGCATTCCCAGACAGAATGCCATACTGAGACTGAGGTTTTCCTATATCTACAATAGAGCTTTTTTGATGCTCTGTATAGTATCTGTAACAAAACAAAATATTGAGACGAAGAATAGGATCAGTTATTCTTTTGGCAGTACTTTTAGATTTCAGAACTGTGGAAGTCAGCACAAATCATTTAAGAATTGCCCAGCAAGCAAAAGTGAAATTAGCTAAAGTATGTTTTAAATACATTAAAGAGGAGAGAGAGAAATACTATTTTAAGCATAGCAATCTGATGCACTCAAAATTTTCTAGGTCTGAGTGAATCCTTTGTTAGTAGTGGTGGCCTACAAGAATCTTTGATCTCTTCTCCCAGTAAGTGTGAGTGCTTCTGATAATAACTCTGTGTCACATCTACTAATATTTTAATAGGCTTTTTTAATAATAATTTCTAAAACTACAGCTACCCTCTTTATTAATCTGTCCTGGGCAACCTGGTGAAAGTATCCCTGCTTGAAAGGGTGAGGTTGGAACCTTCACTATTCTGTGATTAAAAGTACTCTTATTTATTAAAAGTTTTATTTTATTTTATTTTATTTTATTTTATTTTATTTTATTTTATT
>CM021768.1:60884995-60965566 GCA_011076525.1 Nettapus auritus | reverse complement strand
TTTTATTTTATTTTATTTTATTTTATTTTATTTTATTTTATTTTATTTAACCTATTGGTGTATTGGTAAGCATAGCATTTACATATATGAATTAATACTTGTGTTATGTGAAAACATGGGTTGGTCTGGAAATTTTCTAACGAGTGATCTCTAACTCTGCAGTTGGATAATATATATTCAGTGTATTTATCTGGTGTGATTTTCAGTGAACCTCTTATCTCCCATTGCTTGAATATTTAGTGGAAACAACTGTTAACCCATTTCCTGCACAGAACAGCCTCTATGAACATAGGTTGTCCAGTATTTCTGTCAAAGTCTTTCCTGTATAAGGAGAAGTTTTCTATGGATATTCGTAATATTTTAATTGTATTCATGAGTATTTCTAACTGTTTGACTCTCTTCTTTAAATGATGATGTGTTGGGCTTTTATTTTATTATTATTAATGTCCATAAAACAATTTCACAGTGAGTACTTTTCCACGT
This sequence comes from Nettapus auritus, assembly GCA_011076525.1. NCBI lineage: Eukaryota > Metazoa > Chordata > Aves > Anseriformes > Anatidae > Nettapus > Nettapus auritus. Next base: position 60,965,083 of record CM021768.1, on the reverse strand, counting down.
ACATTTGTGAGAATTTTGTGTATCAGAAATCTTCTTACACAAAAACACTAACTCACCTGAGTAAGCAAGTGAAGTCCTTACCGAAGGGAAGGAAATTAACAAATTTTATTTTCAGTAATATTTGCATTTTCCTTTGGCCTAAAATCTACCTGGATTAAAAGTGCTACTGTATCCTGTATAGCCGACGTATTCTACTTCCCAGTACTTCATTCAATAGTTAGGATCAATTATCAGTTTGATCAAGGACAAAATCAGATATTTGATATGACAAATGACAAAACATATGATATTTGTTGATGACAAACTTTAAATTATGTAAATGAAAGCAGTGTTGTCTACCTTGGATACCTATTTTTAAGCTTCTTTTTGAGGTACTTTTAAATAAAAATACACTGCATTTCAAGTGTGAGGTTAATCTGAGATGCAATTAAACAGCAGAATGAAAAATCAACCTAGATAGTGAAAATTTATGAACTTGCATTTAGGCATTCAAGTGTTGGGCATGAGATATGTGGAAATGCTGGAAAGTGCTGCATTAAAACTGCTTGTAAAAGTGAAAACTTAGTGACCTAATTTTCCAGAAAGCCCACTGGAAGTTAAATAAATATATGCACTGAAGTACCCAGTTTTCTTTTAGAATAAACTTTATTTTAGTCAAGAAGTTCCTAATTTCTCTGGAAAATAGTATGTCACATATTAAGTTTAATACAACTTCAGTGGTATATATTGGTTTTATTAATACAAAACCAAAATGTACATTTTTTTCAAATTCACAGGCTAGAGTATTGTATTTATTTCTACTTGCTAAATTATAAACTGAATATGTACATACTTTTTTTTTTTTTTTTTTTAATAATATGATAAAATTAAATGGTGCCACTCATTTACCAAGTGTCAATCTTTAATTTAATGAAACTATAAATTGTTGATGCAAGACTGTTTCATTACAATTACATGGTATTCTTGGAAACTTTTCACTCAGTGTGATTTTGTTAGAACTGATAAATCAGTGAAAATGAATAAACGGCTTCTGATCTTATTTTGATCTGTTCAAGTCTGAAATGTAAACCATATGGATCAGAAATCCCATACTTGCTAGATGGTGAAAGATCAGTTAGAAAAAAAAAAAAAAGGAAAATGAAAACTAATGAACAATATCAAAAAACTGAAAAAATGTGTAGATAACTTCTTAAACTCAGATGATAAATATTCCTGACAAGTTCAGTATGACTTGTGAAGGTTAGCATAAAGCATTATGCCTGACTTGAACAGACAAGCAAGAAACCTTGCATGCTGTCTTGTAAAATGAATAGCATAATAAATTACAGAATAGCGAATGAATGGTTAATGACTAAGAAAATTTGACTGACAAACACATAGAGCATGAATAAGAGAGAAATAAATCTCAAAACCATTGCATTAAGCTAGGTAAAAGAACAAGGACAGTGACTTTTTCAGTGTTAGACTTCTCTGCAACCTACCTGGCATCAGAAAACTCCTTTGAAATACAGAAGTTTCTGTTACTGTTCTATTTTCAGTTCAGCTCCCAAATGAGGTGTTGATCAAGCTTTCTGAATGCATCCTTGATATTCATGGATAAACCTGTTAGAACAGAGAAGAAGCAAGGGTGAAATCCCAACTCCACTGAATGATGTTCCCTCTAATTTCAGTAGTACCCAGAATTTCTCCTTGTGATGGGCAGCTGTGCAAGCAAAATCAGCATTTTGATTTCAGAATTTTAAGTGTAAATGGCTAAAGTTATGAATGCAAGAAGGATCTTGTACGTACTCATTTGTAGATTCAGGCAGATGGAGATCTATTTAAGAAAAAGATTTTTAAAAGGCCACGTAACAACTTGTCCAATACAGTATTCAATTGTGTTCTTCAAACTTATTGGAAATACTTTCAGCATTTTATCCTTTTAAGTTTTAGTTATGCATGTGTACATGTGATGTCATTCACAGGAGAAATGAAGGCAACATATATTCAGCTTGTTAGGTCTGCAGTTGGTAGAAAAAGGAAGGAAAAAAGACAATAAAGAAAATACACAGCAAGCAATCCTGGGTGCCTGACTTCACCAATGACCACTAAATATCAGCCCCACCTGCCTTCCCCCTCAACAAGCCCAGCTCAGTCCTTGCCTGAGGCAAGCTGTAGCTGTGCTGGCCCATCTCTACTGAGTGGACCTTTGACCTACGCTACGAAGGACTGCCTCCTGGATGGGCCCTTAGTGCATACACTAGCTCATCTCTGGCTTGGTCTCCTGAATGGACTTTGGGACCAGGTGGTAGCTGTGTCTCCAGCTTTGTCTCTGGCCCCATTGCCAGCTGCTCCTGATATGATTCTCCATCTAGAGCTTGGACTTACTTCATGGCTGTGTCTCAGGCTGTTGATGGGCCCTGTTACCAGCATCCAGCCCTGCCTGCCGTGTTTGGGCCCTGTGGGATGGCACCCTGTTAGTGAGGGCACAGCTGGTGCTGGGTCCACTTTGGTCCTGACTCCCCATCCCTGGGGGAGCAGCCAGCCCTTGATGCACCCTGGCAGCAATGCTTTTCAGCACCATCTTCCGTGATGAGCTCACCCCGTTGCAGGCCCACCAGCTTTCCCTTTGATCTCTTCCTCTAACTGAAAGCATCTATCAAGTTTACAAAATTATCACACAGCTATCAGATTCATAAGCCTGAAAGAAAAAGAAATAGCACTTTTATGAAACCGAGGATGAAAACTAGAACAGTCTGACATAGTGAGCTTATTATAAGTACAATAATAGACCTGTTGCAGAACAGAGGAATACAAGATATATGCCATAAGTTAATTTAATACTTGGATATTCTTTACATTACTGTATTACCATAATAGTAGTTGTAAAAAACATGGACTTCAGTGGAGCCATAATTTCACTCCAAATTATTACATTTCAGAGGGATATATTGGAGGGACCTTTTACCACTGACTGACATCAGTACGGAAGTTTCTACACGGTTGTTACTGTGATCCCAGGTAGGTCTTATTTCTGCTACGATATTGGTTAGTTATGTTAGTTACCTGGAGACTTTCAAGCTAATTGAGGCTATGCTACGCAAGTATAGTATAGTTTCCACTTCACTGAGTTTATAAACAAAATGTTGAGACAGAGTGACTGAGGAGACAGTAAATGAAGTTATCAGTAATAGTGGAGTGGTTTAATTTGGGTAAGTTAGATTTACTAGATGAATCATTATTTCTTTTCAGCTCGAAAAATTGTAAAGGTATTGTAGCAGACAAAGAATTCCAAGTAGGAGGGTCATAAAGAGGTAGTTCTGAGGACTTTAATAAAGGTTCTCCCATATAGGAGGAATAGACTAGGAGAAAACATGTGGGTGCTAATAAGAAAATTCTTTCTGAGGCTGGTAAGATATACGGTAAATGTTGAAAAGTAAAAAGAAAATTGCTAATTTAATGTACATGATAGTTGAAGAATGTGGAAGATGTTGGATATAATAAGACAAAGCAAGCATTGCTTTGGTGACAGAAAGAAAATCCCCCCCCAAAAAAAACAAAAAACAATGACTCATAAAATTATCTAAATAGAAGAATTTAAAAGGATTTGGAAAGACTCCAGTAGCAGAAGTGAGGATTGTATTTGTACAAAGTGAAATGGTAGCTTGGAGAATATTGCATGTTAGAGAGAAGCACTAAGTTATTGATGGGTAAACTGTTTGGATGAAAACAGAGAGCTAGGTCAAAGATGAAGCCAAGGCTGTGGCTCAGAAAGATGTGAGTACATCTATACAGATACGTGGCAGAGTGTCTGTATAGAAAAAGGGCCTTGGGAGGACTTGGAAGGGGAAAAAATAGGAGCATGGTTTTGACTCTGTTGCATTTCAATTAATGAATGTCCAAGGGAAGTATAAGATTGTCAGACCAGTGAAAGATTAGAAGAGTGTGAGGACATGCTAGGAAGATCTGATTTTAGCAGATTTGGGCCTGAGGATAATAAATAACTTACAGGAATTACCTGAACTAAGTGGATCTTTTTTGATGAATACTAAATCTGTGGCAGCTAGGGTATTGTTATTTTTAGCTTGAAGAGAAAGGCAGGTGGCATCTGACACCTTCTATCTGACTAAACCATACTTTCTCAAAGACAATGGCTTACAGTCTCTAGTTAGTAGAATCTTCGTCTAAGATCTTCAAAATTTGTCTTAAAAATCTCTGTTTATATCCCTTTCATTCAGCATGCTGACTATCTCTATTTTCAGTGTATTTATTTACTTACTGTTCTGTAAAGTTCAACCATTTTAGTACGCAGAGTTGTATCATACCAGCACATCAGTTTGACACACACGCATATATTCAAAAAAAAAAAAAAAAAGTTGCAGAACTGAACATCCAAAGTATATGACTTCATTTTAGTACTTACTTTCTTGTGTTTGTGATGTTATTAAATACTCGTGGGTCACAAAAGTAAAGAATGTTCTGTTACAAAATGAGTGGAAGCCCATTCATGTTAATTGCTATGACTCTGTTAAAATCAATATAACTATCCTCATTGATTTATGCTATCCAAATCATTTTTAAGCAGGCTTCTCACAGAACTGTAGAGAACAATGTCGACAGCATTTGATCAGTTCAGTTCATGATTTTTGTAAGACTGTCCAGGCATTCATGGATGTACTTTGAATTACTTTTTGCCCAAGAACATCTTTTTTGTAGGACACAAAGAAAAACATAAGATCCTAGTAGATCCAGGGTCATTGCACAACAAAGAATGCCCAAAAGCTCTTATTTTGTATTACCTTGATATTTTCTGGATTTCTGCGCTCAAGTTTACTCTGACTTGATTCTTCAATATCAGTTGTCCCAGAATGTGAGAAGGGAGTAGAAAACACATATGCTGCTCTTTAGAATTCTAATTTACTTTAAACCAATATATTAAATATAGTAATTTAACTAAGATTGCTGAGTCTGCAATAGCAGCACTGTGAATGGCAAATCAAAAATAAGTCCTCTTTCTCTCCAAAGAGAAGGGAAGACCTACCACATACAGGCAGTCGTCTTGATCAAGTGTGGGGATCTTAACTGAGGATGACAATGCTAGAGGAATCCTCCCTGTGTTCTTTCTTTGTAGGGGCTTGTGACTGCTTTTTATCACTTCTCACTACATCCTTGCATCTTTAATATATGTGGGTTGTTTTACATGTGTTGGCTACATTTCCTTTGTTCTCTTTATTATGCCCTAGTAACATTTCTATCCAGCTCTCAAGACTGCATTCCCTTATTAATCCATAATTGACCGTTCCTCTTTTATGCTTATTCCCTTGGGGCCTCTGCTATCATCGCATGCTTGTGCTCCAAAGGGCCCCTACTACAATAATTATTAGGGATGATTTTCTTTAGGGGAATTACTATCCTTTCAGTAATGGTAGAGTATCAGCACATCACCACAGGAATGCCTATACCTAATACCTAGGAGAGTAGAAACAGCATAAATTCGTGTGCTAACTGTAGATTTTGGATACCCTGCAGTACCCAATGGACTGTTCAGAAGATCTACATAGAACTTTGGAAAACATTACTACTCTTCTGTATGGCCGTGTTGTAAATAGAAATGCACCCTAAGGCACCTGGTCAACTCATGTGTAGGTACCCTAGACATTTTTGTAGTATGTCTTCAGGTTCATAGGTGTGAAAGAGTTTACTACCTGTTAATTGAGCCCTGCATTAACATTAAGGCAATACTTCCAAATATTAGTTTTCTGGGAAGACTTATACAGACTTTGCCTTCTTGTTTTAAATAGATCAGACTGATATGATGACAACCCTTGAAAAATTGCTAGATAAGTTGATTCCTTGTTCTATAAGTACTGATTAGTATATGTATCTGATTTGTATTTAATATTGGTCAGTCAATGAAGAAGGAACATTATTTTATGTGAACATACTCAAGCCAGTGTATCCCACTGCTGAATGTTCAAGTTAAAAATCATTTGACTTGAGCAGCTCTGAGAGGTTGTTCCACTGATGATTTGTTAACTCTGTACACAGCCCTTACAATTCTCAGTGCTTTTTTTTTTTTTTTTTTTTGCTTTCTTGTTTACTCGTTTGTTTTGATATAAGGATACTGCTTTACAGCAGAAGTATTGTCAAGGTAAATTTTTCTTAGTTAAACCTTTGAAGTTTAATAGAAAGTTGTTATCAGATCATATTCAGCAGTCTAATAATTGCGCAGCTGAGGTCTATGTTGATAATGTCTCAGATTGAGAGAGTATTCAAAATTTTAGTTGCAAAGTATGTATTTTAAAGCTTAACTATAGTATATACAAAGAAAACTATTGAATCCAATATAAGACTGAAACCATGCATTTAGGATACTTTTAAAAAGTGTAATTATGTATTTTTTTAAAAAATAAATGTATTCATTCAGGTATCACGAATGTATACTGTCTCTGTTGGCAGGAGTTGGATGAGAATGTGTTTGTTATTGAAGAAAAGGTTAGAGTTATATTAATTATTGTTAAATAATTGTCATACTTAGTTTCCAACTATAGGAAGTTTACAAAAGAAGAATAATGAATCCAAAGGTGAAGCCCGTAAGTATTTCATAATTTCTAGGCATATTTGACAGTAAAACAACAACAACAACAACAAAAGAAAGAAAACCATGACTCAATGTAGCCAAAATTTAAAGAGGCATATGCTTTAAATACAAGGCTTGTCAGGCATAAAATAAACAAAATGCACATGGTTAAAAAGAATTTCAAAGGACACAAGAAAGTAAATTAATCTTGAATATTGACTGTGTAAGCAGTACATAGTACCAGTGTCTAATCAGAATATATTTCCAGACATAACTTTTGGAATTGCCATGGGAAGTTCCCATTGGTCATGGGAAATGTGTTTTTCAGTTAGTCAGTTGTGTATTAAACTGTGATTCATTCCTTTCCTAATTGCCAAGAGTTAGACTTTGCAACGTAAATAAAGACTTTTAATGTAGTTTTTATCTGCAAATTATTTAGTTCACAGGTCAATTATTATAGTTGTGCTTGATATCTCAATAAATATCCTTATGCTTTATAAGCTACAGATATAATTCTGCCAACCCAAGAATTTGTAATGCTTACTTCAGAGAGATCTCTTGGTTGACTTAGCAAGCATCAGCACAACCGTATTCTGTGATACATGTAGTGATATAATGGGAAGGATAGGAAAGGGAAAGAGAGATTTTTCTGGATAATATAAAATTCCTCTACAACCTAGAAGGCTTCTGTTTATATTGTGGTAAGTGAAACAAATGATGCAGTGATGTTATGCTTATCCATAATAGGAAAGACAGAAGATTGAATGTATGTTTTCTTTATATTTTCTTACTCATTGCATGCATTATATGTATAAAATATAAATATATGATAACAAGCATATTGATATAATTTCATTATAAATGTAACTATATTGAGTGTATTAATTATGCTATAATAAATATAGGAAACAATTTCTTATATATTTTACTTCATATATAAGTACATATATATTTATAACCATAGAGATGTGTATCAATCATAACTACCTATACAAGAGTATAGAGGTTATGCTAATGCCATTTCCCCCCCACAGAATACAAGCTGGAGTTGTCTATTACTGTTACTACAACTGCCTGTGCAATAATAGCATTTTTTTGGATTTATATTTTTATGACTCTTTTCTTTAGATTTCTGTGAGACTAATTTTGGTGATGACTGGGTGATTAAGATTTCTACTTGAAACTTCCTGATGCTGTTCTACCAGTTTGGCATAGAAACCAGGTAGCCCTTCACATGTTACTTCAAAGTCATTCTTTCCAGATACAGCAACATGTACCTAAAATGGGCATGCCATATATGCATGATATTTAAGCCACAGCTGTTCATATTCTCTCTTGTTCTTGTGTCTAATTCACTAGAAAATTGTTGACAATACATAAAAATATTTTAATTCTAGATCTATATCTTTAATTGATGACAAAACAGGATATGAGTTAATTTTCAGAATGGGCTTGATAATGGTGAAGTCATGTCATTTCCAGGGAAATTGAGGTAGTGAATTAAAGCATCAATAAGCTTTAATTATCCATGTGTACATTAAAAGAGACATTAGTTATGTGCTCTATATTCCATACATATCAGATATGGCATTCTGGACCAGTGATTTTTTTTCTTTGTTTTGGATAACATGTAGGCAGTGTTCGATACTGTAGCAGCATTTCTGGAGTACAGGGTAATTAACAAAAAAATAAATAATATGCTGAAGAATGTTGCGAGGACTTTGGCTGTGTACAGGGCATTAATTTTCAAAAAATGTCTACAATGTAGAACTGAATAGTTTCTAAATATAATCTATGCATATACTTAATTTCTCTTGTTTACTTTGGAACCAACAGTTCAGAAGTTTATTTCCAGGGGTGGTGCAGAGAGAGAAAGTATTTCAATAAGATCATATTGAAAGTAAGCGTATGACTCATCACCAACGTTGTTCCAGTTCTAAACTTTTCATCTACAAATTATGCTGGATGTCTAATTTAATGTTAAATTTACACTTTCTAGGAAACAACAGTTTCTGGCTGAATGTACTTCTGTAAAAAGTACTCTATGCTCTTAGTTTCTTCAGTTTTAAACTCTGCCCTCATGTATAATAGAAAAGTGTCTTCCTCTGGTAAGAATAAGAAAGAAAAGGGGAAACCACCTTACTGTTCCTTCCATATTGTTCCATATTGTTTACATTCCCACCAAAATCTAAATCAGTCCTTGATTGAATTATACAAAGTGAAATCCTTTTAGATTTCGTATTTATAATGTTCTCTTATTTTCTATTTACCCATACTGCAGTCTGTGATAACTCCATAAACCTATGATTAATCCCCTACATATAGTTTATACAGAGTTTTTGTTTTAGCCTTATTGAAATTGATGTATATTCTACAGTATAATAAAACAATATGGAGATTTATTTTAAATTGATGGTGCCTTAGGCCAATTTAATCGACCCAGTAATAACATTTAAATTGACCCAGATAATCTGATCTACATGCGGTAATGCTGTGCTCTTTGCAATGGAATTACCGTTATGTTTTACACAGCAGTAGCAAAGATGATGACATTAGGAAACTGACCATTAAACAGAGTCCATCTGCAACAGACTGGAAATAGGTTTTATTGGTCATGATAAAAATTACATGTATAATGTTTGATAGCTGCATAAGGTGAAACGGCCATTAAACTTTCCCAGTGTTGTGTGCTGGGTTCATCAGTACAAAGAGCTTCCTTCCATCAATGTCATGGTCATGCATGGCATGGTCTATAAAATCCCTAATTTCTGGAGAGAAACTGTTTCTGTCAGAAACATTTTGTGTAGTTGTCCATGTCTCATATCACTGAAGTAAAAAGAATTAGCTATTGAGCTGCTTAGCTAGTAACATTTTAAAAATCTAGAATCTCAGAGTCCTGAGAATCATTTTGCTGTTGGCAGGTGTCCTTTATGGGTCATAAAACAAATTCATAACTCTTTTAAAAATTAAACAATTATAAATATAAACATGTATACATATACACCGTTTAAAATGTGAAATACATCAATACAGCTATGTATCATGCGCTTATTATATGAAAGATGAAAATGTAAACAGTTGTGCTTACAAATTATTCTAACATTTCACTTTCTTTCTTACCCTGAAAAACTCACTGACTGTGAAAAACTCACTGACTGTGAAATCAGAAACCCAAATAGCTCTTCTCTTCCTCTCCCTGTACTCTGCCCCCATTCCCCCCTTATCACAATGTTGCAAGGAAATTAACTTTTCTGAAGTAAAATAATAGTATGGCTTTGTTTTTTTTTTAGACTAAAATGGTATTTAATTGTTTAGTTTTATGACCAAAGGAAAGAATTCATAAAGGAAAAGATTCAGAAGAAATGAGGGGAACCCCTCTATCCAAAATTTTTGAATTATTCCATGTGGATTGATAGCAGTGCTTTTAGTATTTTTCCACCTGTACTCAGTATGACTATATTGATGGTTGAGAGGGACAATGAGTGTTGGGACTAATCTATTTCCAAAAAATTACAGTAGGAAATCATTGTACACATAAGATGTTGCAAAAGTCTAACTCATTGGAGGTAAGGACAGTGCACATCTGAGACATGAAGCATCACCACCAGTAATGTAATGACCTACATTCTTACTGGCAGTGTTGTGCACAGAGCAACATTTACTACTCAAGGTATAATAAACTACCATATACTGTACACCAAAACTTCATCTTGGTTAATTGAGATGTGCAGACATATCAGTGTGCCTGAGAGGACCAACCTGATTTCAATAGGGTACTGTCTGTATGAAAAAAGGTAAGGGCCTTAAGATCCATCATCTTTAGTTATCTCTAAGATAATAAAGGTACCCTAAAGATACTCAGAATTTAACTTGTTAAAGACCTTTCTTTTCAGCACAATTAATGAAATTTTCCCGTCACCTTCTTTCAAAAAAACAAGCAAACAAACAAAAGAAACCCCACAAACCACCCTCTAATTCAATTCTCTAGAAGGAAATAACGCTTTACAAATTTCAGCAGAGAGACAGGAAAAAGTGCTCTCCTGAAAGCATAAAAGAGTAAGTCTGTTCAAGTTCTGCCCAATTAATACATTCATGGAAGAACTTATTTTTTTACCTTTTACATTTCATTGTTTTCCAACTCTACACATGCTTAGAACATTCATTTGAATATTTTCATTATTCTAGTATAGCTGAAAGCACAGAAATCTTGTCTGTTGACCACCTGCTATAATACACTGGAAAAAGTAAAGCCAAACAAGGCATTGAAGCCTATGTTTCTATGTGGAAAACCAGTAGCTCTTTTGCATGTCTTTTTGAAGTTATAGTCACAGTGTCAGTCCATGTCTTGCTTGTATTTGGCTCTAATAGTATACTATTAATGTAGGTTTTTGTTAACTAGTAATATGTGAGTACAATTAGCCCAGAACAGGGTGTGAAGCTGTATCTGGCAACTTATGTTCAGTTAAGACATAGTCACTCTATTAGTGGAAATAGCTCTATTAGTGGAAACTGTAATATCTGGAGGATTAGATGTAGATTTGTGATGTATGGGCCTTAGGAAGGTTGAGAATGCCAGTGATATACACACTGTTCAAGTTCAAGTCTGTTTGTGCATAGCAAAAAAGTTTTTGTTGTTGTTTTGTTTTGTTTTGTTGGTTTTTTTTTGAATCATCATTCTTCAGATGATGATTGCCAGAAGTAGCTTCCTTTTGATGAAGATTGCTATTCATATAAATACTGAATTTCACACTTCCAGATATCTTTAAGATCTGTTTTTTTCATGTGATCAAAAGTGTCCATTCCCCTTCGAAGTTTTCGGCTGTGTACTCACTAATTGCTGTATCACACCAGTTCCTATATTCTGACTCAAAGTGAGGCAGTTTTGCTTCATTGTTTTCTGGTGTGCAAGAATGAAAAAACCTTAGGTCTGAGAGCTGGAGAATTTTTCTAATCCCATCTCTGCCAATCTTACTCCATAACTTTAAGCAGGTTCTGTTAACTCCTCAATAGCACAATTTCTCCATCTGTAAAATCAGGGAAATTGGATAGCTGATGACCTGAGAGGAGTGTTCTGAGAATTGGTAATGTTTTCATAGTGCTCTAAAATTGACTCGCTTCAGACTGTATTTTCAGATAAAATTATGTAAATTTTTCCCACAAGTGAGAAAAAAAATGAATGGCTTAAAAGAGTTTTAATCAACTTGTTAGTTGAATACTGGGAGCCTCAGAGTGCTTGGGATGTAGAACACTATTACAAATAGTCTTGGACCTCTTCAAGTTCTATGTGGAACTAATTCCACTTGATTTAGAGCAAGCGTTCTAAGACCTCTGATAACATAACTGATTTGCTGAAAATTCACAATGAACTTTTAATAATAAATACAGCTGGGAAACTGGGAGCAGAATTACATCAGACTCAAGATTTTCTGGCTTTCTAGAGGAGTTCAACCTCAGAGTTCAAAACAAAAAGCATACTTTTGATAGCAATGTTCCTCTTACCCAGCTTCTGGCCAAGCTGCTGGAAAATGTACCTTTGGTTCTTCCTGGGTGCCTTCATAAGATAAAGCAAGAGAAGTCATTACATTTTGTTAATTTTGCATTGCAGATTTCAATCCTTCATTCGCAGGGTGATAAATACTTTGGGAAGTTGTTTTTAAATTGTACCAATTTGTTTTTGAGTTTTTTTTTTTGTTGTTTGTTTGTTTGTTTTTGGCATTTTCATTTTCCATTTAGTAGAATGCAGATAAGAAACTATTATACAGATGGCATAATTCTTGCCTGCTTGCCTCTGACTTTATTCATAGAACCTATCATTTTAAAATACCCAGAAGCCAAGTGTTGTGGAAGTGAAGTATCTACTCCATCAAAAATCACATTAAGCTCTCATTGTCATTAATACTGCCAAACCTTAACCAAAATGCTTCTCAACAGTAATGAAAATGCAACAAACAAACTTCACATGCTAAATAATACAGGGGAATGTTTCCGTTTAGTTCAGTTGTTTTCATGCAGGTGTATGAGGAACCCCTTTAAATCAGAGGGATTACAGGGAGCAAATGCTTGCCAGCATTCTTCCTACTTCTTCAAACTTGTATTTCAGAGGAAAGTTCTGCTTGAACTAGGCCCACTTTGGTAACTTTTTTACAGGGAAAATCATAACGTATTGTATGTCAACTAGTATTTTTATGTTGTTCTGTTGCTCTTAATGGTTCTCTCTGCCTGAGACAGGAGGAACATCATCTTGCTGTCAGACATAGGAAATATTAATCTGTAAGAAATCCCTCTCAAATTACAAACTCTAGGTTTTCTAAGAGCAATGCTTTCATAATCACTTCCAGAGACTTGATGTGCATTCAGAAAATTTGGGGTTTTGTTTTTCCTTTTTCATTTCCACCACTCCTCTCCACCTTGAGAAATAAAAGTCTCACTAAATGATGCTAAAGACCAGAGACTGAAGCAAATCTGTCATTTTATCCACAAATATTCTTCATTTAGATTAGATATAATCTCAAATTAGTTTTAACGAGCTTGTCTGATAAAGCCAAGTATTTTTTATTAAAGTTATGCCATGGTTATACGTGTAAGGCTTAACCAAAGGAAGGACAGAATGTGACATATAATTTCAGTAATTTCTGCTTTCAGTGTTTTTAAACATTGTATTTTCAAAGTCCTTGAAATTTCAGTCAACTTTAAGGATTTAAATTTTTGGAAAATACTTATTTTTCAAAGATATTGTATAATTTGATTGGAAAATATAATTGTATAAAGTACTCATGAGAAGCACTTCTGTGTTGGGTTTATCCTTTGTTGAAGGGTGCTTTCATGTTATGCAAATACAATGTATAGAATAATAATGTATAATTTACTACCGGATTTCCTATTCCTCAGTTTTCTTAGGGCTCTCAGTAGTCTGCTACTAATTAGGACCTTCCCTACAGTTCTTTTACTGCTCTTCAAGATGTTACTCATCTCCTCACTTCTCATGTTTTTCTTTCTGATCTTTAGTTCCTGTTTGCTTATTATCACTGATGAGCTTGTTGCCTGACTAACAGATAAGTGCAGTTGCAAATCACATCTCTTCTGTAGTTTGTTCTTTTTGGAATACCAGCTTCTTAACATGGAAAAGAATTAAAGAGAGTTTCCTAATTGAAACAGATCAGTCCGGCAACACCATTCATTTGCACAAGATGCTGTTGAGAAGGCACCAGAGACTCTGAAACACAAGGCATATATATAATACTCATCTTGGAGCTAGGGTTTGGGGAACTTTATGTATCTAAAGCTAAAGTTTACTTGCATATTATATGTTTTGGTGTTGAGCTTAATTAGTGCCTTGACTAATTTGGGAAACAGAAGATAAATGTTATCACTACCACTGGGACCTACAGATCATTTCTTTAGCCAAGCCAGGTAATCATTGAGACAGGTGCCCTTCTCTTAAATTTGGAAAATTCACGCCATTGCAGTCCTGTTCTCTGCTATGTCTTCAACACCCAAATGCTACCCTGGAGAAACCTGGATGTTCTACAGTGCATTTTGTATTTCTAACAGTAGCATCATAGCTGTGCTAGTTTAAGCATAGATAAGGCAGAGCTTGCATGGAGGACTGATGTATTTCATTGTGACAAGTGATATAGCTGAGTAAAAAGGGAGTGCTGCAGGGGTTTATAATCCCTTTCAGTTACAGAAGAACAGAGTGCTAAAGAATGGCAAAAAATGTACTGAGCTTTTCTTTTTCTGGAGGGTGATGGTGAGGGAAGTCTTATATCTCCTTTTGTGGAATAGGATGGTACAGAGGCTAAACAGCTGGGTCTCCTGCCCACTGAAAATTTTGAATGGCTGACTATGAGCAGCTTGCCCACTGGCTTTTCCAAGAGAATTTTCACACCTGAAAATAATGACTTTGTAGAAAAACAGAGAAGTATATCCTCACCCAGACAGGTAAAAATCCTCAGCATAAAGGACTGTTGTGTGTATTCTATTTTGAGGGAAAGGAAAAGACAAAGGGAGTGAGAAAGGAGAGGTAAGGGATGGTAAAGGGTCCTAGGTCTTTTTGGAAGAGGAGAAGTATATTCTAAGGCTGAATGGATTTGGATGGGGCTTTGAGCAACCTGGTCTAGTGGAAGGTGTCTCTGCCCATGGTAGGGATTTGGTCCCTTTAAGGTCCCTTCCAACCCAAATCACTCTATTAATCTATGAAATAGGTAGTGATCCTTCCCATTTTCTCACTGGTCTGAATATATTACACAGTTGGTTAGGTAATTATGAAATGTATGAGTTGCACTGAATCTGTTTGACTTCTCAAATCTTTTAGCTGGATTTCACTGCTGTGTGGGTATGGTCTTTTGATATTACAATATCAAAAAACCCGTTCAAACTGCAAAGGGTTATTTGTAAAGCCTGGCTGATGAAACACTTTATCAAAGTGTATGGAGTGACAAAACTAAGAGAAATTTAAATTTTACTTTTCCTATAGAGAAAGCAAACTGCCAAAAGGAATAGAAAACAGACATGAGTACCTTCAGTATATTCTGTACAAGAATAATATAAAAGGTCTGATATTTTGATAGGCCTTTCTTGTGATCTTTGTCTTGATCTCAAATAATAGATCAATCTACTAAGAGTAACAGAGACCCTTAATTTACACAACTGAATATTCATGTGACATGCATTTAAGAAGCATTGAGCTCCAAAGGCTCCACTATGTGTCTCTGTAAATGCTAGCTAATACTTTGCATCTCTGCAAATGTTTCTGAATAAGGCAGACAGCACCTACTTCTAGCTTTCTGTTTTTTCGTAGTAAGAACTGTAAGAAATGTAAAAAAAAAAACACAAAACCAACCAACCAAAAAAAAAAAAAACCACCAAAAAAAACCCCACCAAATCCAACAAAAAATAAACAAAAAGCCACAGCTACCCACATAGCCTGAAACTGTTTTATAAAACCTCCAATTCTAAACACTCTGCTAAGATTAATCCTCTAAAAGAATAAAGAATTAAGTATTTTATCCTTTTATTTTTTTATTCAATCTCAGTTATTTCCATGTCACTCCATCTATAGTCTATTCTACATTTTCTCTAAACAAGAGAAAAATCTTGTCTTTTGTCTTGTTGAGTCTTTCAAACAAGGCTATGGTATTGAAAGCAAGCGGCTACAGTTCAAACTCAGTAAAGCTAACATTGTAGAGCTAAGATGAAATTGGGCAGCCATGTCTCAGAATATAGGTTATAGATATACACGAGTGTTGACTGCTATTTGTAAAGCTTTTTAATTTTACATAAATTTTACATAATTTTGTAGAGTTTAAGGCCAGAAAGGTGTATTTTATCTAATCTGACCTCTCTTGTATCACAAGTCATTATGGTTAACCCTATATGAAGCCCAGAAATCTTAAACTCTTAATTCCTCAGGACACTAGGGACAGCAGACCCCAGAGATTTGGTGCCATCGTGTCATCTCTTTTGGCAGAAAATTAGTTAGGGGAGATATACTTAGATGTTTTCAGCAAGGAATCAAAGCCTGTACTACAGAGGAAATTCTAAACCTCCAAGTTTTTTTCTGCTTTGGAAACACTTTTTCTGAGACATTTCTTCCTGACACCAAATCTGATATTTGGTGGTTATATGTAGATTGATGATAATCCCCTGATTGTCCACACAATGAGATCTGTTGGTGATCTGTCTGATTTACATGTCCACATCTTCTCTCTGTGGAAATAAGACTATAGGAGAGGGTGCTTATACCCCTACCTTGCAGGTGTTTGGAATATGTGTAAGGAATATTCCCTCAATTTAGGAGATTGGATTTTTTTTTTTTTTTTTTTTTTTCCCCACAGAAATCTGGCCATAGAGACTGTAACTATTTGAAAAGGTCAGATTAGATAGAAGAACTAGAGAAAACAACAAGAACAACAATGAAGCAACCTCACAGCCCTGGTTCATCCCTTTCAGTAACCTGCTTCCAGCTATGACCAATTTATTGTGCATCAGGCAAAACAAGTCCTATCCCACTTAGATAAAATCTAGCATTCAGATATAAAAGCTTCACCCAAGAAGATGACAATGTTAAACAGTGATGCACAGAACTGGCAATAATTGTTGTCTCTAATATGAAGTCACATGTTTGGCAACCTTCATTATATTAAAATCCATAGGTGGAAAGGATGAACACAGGACTCATCAGTTTGTAGACCACAAGGCCAGAACCAGCCCACTCTTTCTAACCATAGAAAGTAGAATATTTCCAGAAATAGGAATAAAGCTCTCTCTCTCTCTCTCTCTCTCTCTCTCCCCCAATCTCTCTCCCCCCTTTAACCATTCCACATGATAGCCAGTTCTGAAAACTTCCCAGCAAGGTTTCTTGCCCAACTGAAGAAAACAAATTTCAGTCAAGCAGCTGTGTGTTGCATGTCCACAGTGATGCAAGGAGCCAGAGGCATCAAACACTAGGAGAATGATGGAGGTGCTTGAGATGAATTCTAAGCCCTCAAAATATGTAAGCAGGTTGTGAATTTCCTTGTAAACTTGATCTGTACCAGTTTTCCTCTTAGCTAAGAAATTGGCACTTAATTCTCTAATTCCGAATGCTTGGTTTGTCTTCATCAGCAAGTATGTGAAATTCCTCATAACCAGATGTCTTCATATGTGCAGGTTTGTCTCCGCTGCCATCTATTAGTGTTGTCTTCAGTACATTGAATAATGATGAGTTTCTGAAAGTGTCACATCATAAGTCCTGTTTCCCAGATCTGCAAACAGCTAGGTGATCTTCCTTCAAGCCTTTTCTAATATTTTCACAGCCTTATGGAAGTATGAATGTAGAACCTGTGTTCTTTAACACAGTTGTCTTTCCAAGAATGTATATTATGTTCTTTCTCTTTTTTCTTCTTTATATTATAGACATGAACAAAGGCATTTTTCATTTTTCACCTGTGCTAAAAATTGTTTTATGAAAACTTCTGAATACTGTTACACTGCCTTCTGTGTAGTCTGTCATCTTTGAAGTATTATGTGTAATCTGTATTTTTCAGGCTTTTGTTGTATTACAACCATTTCAGTAGGTGATAGATTGCTAGAGAATGACAAGAAAGGCCATATCAAAGATCCCTCCAATTCAGTAACCTGTGTCTGGGCCAGAATCAAATATCTTATGCTTAAGGGATGAGTATAAGAAGGCAAATGGCTTTTTTTTTTTTTTTTTTTTTTTAATACTGTGTACATTTTCAGCAATTTGGAGATTAGAGAGCTGAAGATACCACTTCCATGAATAGTTTTATGAATACCACTTCTATGATACCACTTTTGAGCTTCTTGGGTTTTTCTTCGCTGAATTTGTTTACTTTTTTTGGACCCATTAATCTTACCACCCATAAAACCCTGTGTTGAGGAGTTATTTTACTTAACTACAGGTTTTGTTAAGACCTTTTTGTGTGTGTGTGTCAATCTCCCTCTTGCTAGTTTCATTTGGTGCCTCTAGTTCTTGATCTGAAAGACGTAGGCAATAGTTCATCTTGCTTCACCTTCTCTTTTCTTGTTTTATACACCTTAACTACATTCCATCCAGTCATCTGGTTAATTAGCTTATACTGACTTTAGCCTGTAATATTTTGGTATATACCAGTTCCACTAATTCATAGTGGATAGTCATAAGGATGATCTATCTGTAATTCCCTAGAGCAATCTCTTTTGTAAGGTGAATATATTAAGATGATGTTGACAGGAGTCTTCGACATACTTTTTAATATTCCAAGATTTTTTAAGAGTATCATTAATGATTTATCAGTCTCTTAAGCTACTTCATTTAATAGTCTTGGCTAAAAGTTTTTTCAAGCTATTTGAAGATACTTTCTTTTTAGCTGCAACTATATTCTCCTGTACTTTTCCTCAGCATCACCAGGATGGAAGTTTGCGCATCCGCTGTTCCAGTTGTAGAACAGAAGTATCTATTGAACATATTCCTCCTTCAGAAATTCTAGCAGCAGCATCAAAAAGTTGATCTATACAAGCCTGAAAATTTTCTTTGTTTCTGTTGCTACAAAACTTTTGTTCAGTGAAAAGGCAGTTTGTAAAAATCGGACCGTTTCAGTTCAGTTCTAAAATTCAGACATCTGAATTCCCAAGTCAACTTTAAAAAAGTGTGTTAATTAGTGCAGACTGACTTAAATTATCTCATGGACAGGGCATGTGGTTTTAATTAGAGTAGAAATAGACATGTTCTTTTATTCTCACATAAAATCTGAAACTTTTTTTCTCTCATATGCTGCAGAACTTTTCTGTAGTGTAGGTAACCTGCTGCTTGGGACCTGTTAGATGAAAACTTATCCTCAAGTACAGATTATAGCTAAAGAAACAGAGAAACAACTATCTTTTATTTTATTTATTTATTTATTTATTTATTTATTTATTTTCTGGAGAAGTGCCATAGAAATATGCTACTTCCATTTACTCTCCTAAAAAATACAAACAAGTTTTTGAACACAATGTAATTGCGCTACATTCTGCTGTATGGAAAAAATAAATAAATAAATAAATAATTCTTTCATCCACAAGATTCCTTAACTGGCCTAGGAGTCCTGGATGAAGTGATTGATCTTGCATAGCTGTTCGTAGCAATGCATGGCAAGTATGTTTACAATTGACAGAGACAGATGACACAGTAATTGACAGCTTACTTTTCTTCTCTCTATATACATTTTTTAAGTTAGAAGATCAGTCGGACATCTCCAAAGTTTGGAAGGGAAAAATAGGTCTGTTTCTACTTCCAATTATTTTTATTCTGCATGGCATGCTGAAACCTGTCACAGCTAAGACCAGATTGTCCAGTTTTAATTTGGTTCACTCCCTTTCATCGAAATAACTTCTATTACACTTTGTCAAAATAAGTGACACGGCTAGGGTGATTGGAGATAGGTATCTCAGCTTATTACAACCATGGAAAACAGCGTAGAGAAAAACCCAAGTAACTTATTTACCTCAAATTAATTATAGAAATACATTCTATAAAAGAGAGGAAGCTTTTATGGGCAAACAAATGCTTCTTTTCATAGAAGTCTGTCTAAAAATGGTAACAGTACTGGCAATTCCAGGACAAAAACTGGCAGTCACCTTCAGCATTGCAATTACTGGTCTTCTAGGCAACAGTCTCAATCATTGAATGGCAGCCTGTCTACACTTGATATAGAAGTGCTGATATTAATTGTGGATGGGGGCCATGGTGGTAGGATGCTGGAGTGCAAACATGCATGAACTCAGGAAGTAAGATATGAAAACATTTGCTGAAGTAGCAGCTGCTACTGTTTCTTTCACTTAGCCCTAGTGTTTTCTAAAATGTCTTCACTTTACTTGTTCCCCATGAATAGACAATTGTGCCTCTTCTCCCTAATTATCTAATTGTGGCTAACTTGTATGCCTCTGGTCCAACACCAACCAGTACATGAAGCTGAAAAGCAGAGTTAATGATTTTGCCTCTTCAGAGAAAGAATGAATAATCTCTGATTTTTCTCTCTATGCACCCTTTCTATATTTCTGGGAAGGAAAAGTACACAGGATGGAGAATCTGTGTGGTGAACGTAAATCGTTTTGTAGACATAAATGGTTATTGTGTCTTTCTGCTTCAGAGGAATCCCTGTGTTTTTGTATAATCTTGTGTGCACGTGTGTGCAAATGTGTGGGAAAGAGAGGTGAGCCTGAGAGGTTAACAGTGCGTGGGGGATGCATGGAGGTTGTGTGTTTAAGTCTGCACGGTCCTGACAGGAATTGGCAAAAATACAGAAGGGAGAAGGTGATTGATATGGAAGGCTAAAAGGAGCAGAAAAGAGACTGAAAGAAAGCTGTACAGGAAATGAGAGGAGAAAAAAAAAAAAAAAAAAAAAAAAAAAACAGAGAAGAGAAGTGGATTATATGGATAAAGATGGTGAGATAAATACTACAGAAATATAAATTCAAAGAGGAAATAGAATGATTTGAGAATATATTGAAAGAAAAAGCCAAAATGGGGAAGAAAAAAAAAAAAAAGCATGCAAAGAAAAATTGTGAGAGCTGAGAAAATGACTCCTTAATGAAAGCTGGAGGCAAATATGTTTTCTCTATTTTAGAATGTTAACAAGGAACAGATCAGTAAAATGGAGATAAGATGACTCATCTTGTAGCTTGCCTGAGGCAATAAAGAGCCCAAGGCTTAAACTGTGAATGAATATTATTTAGCAGAAATTGTTGTTCAGAAAGGAGTGCTTTTTTGTTTGTTTGTATTGTGAAGGAAATCAATTGTCAGGAAAAAAAAGTTTTTTTTCTGAGGTGGAAGATACTGCAAATCAGGTAAATGTTTTCAGTACTGCTCTTTGATTTCATCTACAGGATCTCAGATTAAATCAAGACATATTTTTCCGGGATGTGTAGCTGTAAAGCAGAGAGCTGGAAACAGCTGCAGTAGTTATGAATGACTGATGAAGGTCACAGTAAAAAGGAGATCATATTTTTTTTTTTCAATGCTTTTGATATAATTCATTGTTTTTTCCCAAGTCTGTCCTTGCAGCTTTCCAGGTTTAGGTTATAAAGATAAGGACACCCTTGCAGATGCAGGACTAACTTCAGGGTTGTAAGGTCTTGTATTTCTGAGCCAGTTATGGAGATCCACTGTCCATGTGAATTTTTGAATTCTCCTCCTGGCTATGTATTAATCATTGCATAAGGTGCATTGCATAGCATAGTGCTATGGAATGCAAGTGTGGCTGGTAGGAAAGTCACAAATGTACATCTGTAAAAATGTGAAAAAATTGCATGTCCTTAAGGTTAAAAAAAAAAAAAAAAGAGAGAGAGAGAGAGAGAGAGAGAAAGGATAGGTATAGCGTTGCTTTTCCTTGACCTTTGAGGAGAGGGGTGTGCTTTACTTCCATAAACACTCTTCCAGGCTATCAGTCATCAGCATATTCAATACCAGCAGAAACCAAATTCAAATCTCATGTAGTCCAATGAATTTTACTCTTACTTTCAGAGTTACTCCTTTCAACAGCTGTGTTTTGGATCCGGTAGCAAAGAATGCAAAATGAAAACTGTCCTTTGCTTTAGCCTCACCAGATTTTTTATGTTCAATAATTTCCTTAGACATTTTAGCATGTCAAGTATATATTCTCTTTCTATGCCCATTCCCTATTCGTTTATTTTCAACGGAAGCAGATGCACATTAGAACCACAGTTTTGGGTAATATGCTAGCACATGCCAAATTACAGTGATATCCTCAATGCTTTGTACAACACTCCAGCAGTGCAAAAAATGGTTAATTGCTACCTGTTGTCTTACTGAACGCTGGAGTAATTATTACAGTAATGCATATTGTTACCTTGAAATTGTTTGGAACAGATTTTACATGTGAGTATTCTTCACCTAACAGCAAAGTAAGCTAGATAGCTGTAAACTGCAGTCCTGAATCAATACTGTAACTAGCAACAGAGTACAAAAAAATAAATAGAAGAACATGCATGCCATATACTGACAAATGGCAATGAATATGTTGAACAAAAAGGAAAAGAATAAATTAGCACTTCTCTTTCTCTGCCTCAGTGTCCCAGAAAACTGTATATTGATGATGGCATTACATAGTACTGATTTGTTGCAGCTGCTTCTCTGTTTTCTGTCAGCAGAGCTAGTCCCATTTTATGCTCTATTTTAATTTCTCTTTTGTACAGCTCCAAAACCCAACATTACACTTTTTATTAACATTTCCATCAAATGTCTACACTTTTCAAAAAATATAGTGTAATTCCAAATTTATAATTCATCTTTAAAAAAAGAAAAGGAGTGTGCTATGGCAATAGAAAATTGCCTTTTTCTTATTAAGCCATTCAGGTGTCAGTACAGCTCTTATCACTAGGGCTGCAGTCATCACAGATCATGGTTGATATGTAAATGGATGTTATAAATGTGAATATGGTTACAGGATTGTATTCATTTTAAGAGTAAAAGCACATTAATAGTTCCTCTCAGTTTCAGATTTCTTTTAAAAGCAATAATCTTTAGCAGAGATTCCTTAGAGGCTTGGAGTTTTAGATTTGACTAGGTCAGTGGGCACTCATAAGTTCTGAGGCTTACCTCTGTGTTTAAAAAGAACTCTGTATTTAAAACTTCTGTGTTTGAAACTACGTAGGAGGTTTTCACCTTTTCTTAGGCCCATAAGGAAAAACAAAAAGAGATTTTCCCACTGGAAAGCTGTATTTCAGATACATTGAAATAATGTTATACTGCATTTTGTTTAACAGCTTGAATTAGCTTTTATTTGGTGTAAGACTGAGATTAGTTTTTGACATATGCAGATGTATTCAGACAGTACTAGGTCCCAGGAAAAAGACCCAGAATTAATCCATCATTTGTGTTAAGAACTCTCTCAGGAGTTTTAGGGTCAAGGTGCTCTCTACCCTCCATCCTGCTGCTAGCAGGCAGCTTTCCTGGAAAAAAAAAAAAAAAAAAAAGGGTTTGTGGAATACACTTTTACATAGATCTCAATGGCATGTGAGATGTCATTCTATAAACACAGGCAACTAATAGTAGCTTTAGTTCTCTATTGGAACGCTGGACATCACTGGTGTGTTTTATTACTGTATTATAGGGATCATGCCATTGGTATGCTTTTATGCATTCTAGCCTAATTCAAATGGTCATTAGCAAAAAATCCAGGTTAAAGAAAGCACGCAGAAATGTTTGGTTTTAATGCATGAGAACAGACAACTCAGTTACCAAGACTTATCCGGGTTTAGGTGCAAGGAGCATGAGCAGACCCTGTTTCACCTTGGTGTTTAAAACTAAGATGAATATATTACAGACTGTTCCATTTCCTACCAGTGGTCACAGGTGGCAGTCACATAACAGAGCCTTAGGAACGTACTATATCATGAAGATTGGTACCATATTGGTACTAGTGGTACCATATCATGAAGACTGTCTCCAAGATTTCATTTGGATTTAAATTTTCTTCAACCGTTTTCTCTTAATACTCCTCCACTACTGACGTTTCTGAACTATGCAGCGAAGAAGTTTGAAATCTACAGGTATATGAACAGGGAAGTAAAAGTCAAGATAAAGGGATGATGGAGTCTTGGCAGTACTTGCCAAAGAAGGCAAAGAGAAAGCAGAGGAAAAGGATAGGTTTTTGTAACTGTGGTTTTTTGTTTATACTTTGGTGAGACAGTAGCAGAAATATGATCCTTGTCATCATTAACCTTAATTACTGTAAATGCTGCTCCTTGGAGGCTGTCCTTTTTTAGAACAGGGAGATCATTCAGTGGCTTGAGATGTATGATGCTTATTGGATTCAATATTGACATACAATTTGTAAGGATTAACATCAGTGGTAGAAAATCAGATAAAATTTAGAACTCAAACTTTAAATCTTGGTTTGAATATTAAACACATATCAGTTTATTAAGTGGTTGGATACTAATAATAATCTAGGACTGCCATCATAAAATCTGATGTCCACAGCACTGTGTTTATGCTGGAGCTTGTTCTTGTGATACGGATAAACTCTAAATTTCCAATAATAAATATAATCATATAATTAATCTGTAGCAATTTTCTATTTTTATTTTTTAATTATTTATTCTGAGCATATTTTGTGACTGGTTCTGTATTCCTTTTCTCCCCATTCTATTTCTTCTACATGCCTCTATTTTTATTTCCTGAACATTTACATTATTACACTTTATTCTTACTTCTAAATTTGTGTTTATAATGAGGCTCAGCAGACCAAATTCTTCTAAAATTCACAAGAACCACTTATAAACTTTGCATGGTAGAGAGTTTTATGTGAGTAGACTTTGATATATATATTAGTACTTGTTTCAAATATATAATGCAAGTAAGCTATTAGGAAGACAATGGTAATATGTATCTTCTGCATCATGGTACTTTGTATTTTTTCCAAACCTTCTAAAAATAAGTCAATGCAAAAATTGTATTCATTCCATTCTGTAAATGTCCCTTCTAAAATGCAAAACAATGCTATTAAACCTCACAATCTCATTGCAAGACTGACCCCGTGAATTACGTACATTATGAGGTAGGCTTTCTCTCTTCTTGATGCCAAAATATAGAGCAAATTAATAATTAAAACCTCATTAGTATGTTTCATTTCATTGTTGGGTATGGAAACTTTAGTCTCACTCCATGGTGGATGTTCTGATTTATTTTTTATTTTCTTCAGATGTAAAGAGTGCATACTCAGAAATAATTCCTATATTCTGTGTTGTTGAAGTCTTAAGAAGTTACTTCTTAATGTGAAAATTTGGCTTATGTGTATTTAAAAATCTATTTTTTCTCTCAAAAGCTATTATTTTAGTGGAATAAACATGTTCAGCTTCAAAAAATTTTAATCCTAGATATTCATCTGCATATTACTCTATATAAATATACTTAAACAGCTGCTGCATAGCTAAAATGATCGAACATGATCATTTCATGTTCATGCTTTTCCCTGCCTTTTAGAAAATCACTTTTTTGTGTGTGTAACTCAAAATGACAAAACAAAATGTCAAATACTACAATGTGTCAGGGGAAAACAAGAATCATTTTTGGGCATTTTAAAACATAACTAATGAATTTCACTAACTGTATAGCTAGAAATGCTCTGTAGATTGAAGAGATATATAATTGCCTTTGGTCTGTCCTCTTTACTCAAAACCAGAAGTAGATTATCAAAGCTCTCAGCTATGTATTTAATCAACAAAGCAGTGGTGTGTAATATCCTCATTTACTCTTACTGGTGTTTTTTCAAGTATATAAAAAAAATATAAACACAGAGAAGGAAAGTCTGCAAGTAGAATGTGGAGAACATCAAGGAGGAGCTGTGCTTGTTTCAGAATGTGCTTTTTGGGATTTAGGCCCTATGCTAGGAAGAGTAGAAAAGTGTGCAGAGGTATTTTGAATGGTTATGGAAGATTCATTTTCTGTATTTTTGTATCTGTTAGAGCTCTGATGTTAGACGACTTGAATAAATACTAATTAGTCTCTTTACAGCATTGTGGAGCACTCTCAATCCCTAACATGTCTGGCGAATGGAATCTGAGATACCACCAAAAGCACAAAAAGCTTTAAAATTAATTGCACAAGGGATAAAATCCCTTATCTTAAATAAGAAACAACCATGGAGTGCCTAACTAACATCCCTTCACAGCAGAATTATGGCAAACCTGCTTTATTTCCATTCTTAAAACAGAGTCAGCTTTTAAGTGGTTCCTCAAGTACTGTGTCTTCAGCAGACTGGTTACATCTGTATTAGATCAATCTTTTCATTAGGTGTGTCCTAAATGTTGGGGCCAGTGTTGTGGGAACGTGCATGAGTTAGAGTTCAGGGGAATAATGATGAAAAAGACATTTATGGTAACTGCTGCAAGAATCACTGTGGTTTCCCAGCAAGGAGCTGCAATTCTGCATGGGATTGTTACCTCATGAGCAGCACAAAGTATCATTATTCTGGTTATAGTGATAGGAAAGGGGACAGAAAGAGACTGCCAATGAAGTCCCCTTCGCCACTGAAACAGCCTGAAGTGTAATATTTTTTCTATTTATGGTTGTCCCTGTGGTCTGTACTAATGACATTATTTCCCAGGAGATCATTATCTGATGATTGCATTCAGTCATGGATTGTTCTCAGTGACCTGAGTACTGTTGGAAAATATTTTTGTAACACCTGCTACATCCCTGTCTCCTGTTGGACATTTAGTTCCTCCTTTGGCTTGATGCCTTGCTACATTTTCCACAGTCTGTTCTTTGTTACAAAGACTGTTTTCCTGTGTTATAGCTGTACAGGGCTACTGCTCCTATCAATATTGTCTCATCTTTTCTATATCAGCGTTATCTTGTGTGGTGTCTTCTCTGTTGCTAGCATATAAATTACATTGTTGATTCTTTATGGTTTCTTGCACTTTGAATTGAGTTATAGCTTTTATAAGCATGTGATCTGGCTCCAAGAGAGAAATCTGACAGCTTGTCATTCCTGGAGTCTGCGCCAGTCTTTTATTGCTTTAATTCATCTTATAAGGCTCGCTCTTTCGGTGTTGAGTATGAGCTGAAGAGTATGAGTAAGAGTATGACCATATTAACATCCTCTACTGATACTTGATTACATATGTCAGTATTTTGCCAAAGGGACTTGATCTTACACACTTTTTCCCACCCATTTTTTTTTATTTTATTTTTTTTAATTTTTTTTTTTTTACTTCTGCTTTTTCCTTTGTTGTCTTCTGTCATTGCTATGGGAACTACTTAAGCAAATTGTTAAGCAAATTGTTTTGTTTCTTTTAAAATATTGCTGAGATGAAAATTGTAGTTATTTAAAAAATTTAAAAACCTGTATATCTTTATGTTTATATATATGTCATATATTTATAACAAAGTCACAGGGCTCCATTTGCGTGTGACTTGTATTAAGTTTTCAGTACCTCCTGGAGGCTTTCCCAGTACTTTATTAAAATCACACACATTATTTTTTCATAATTGGAAAGATATTTGAAATGTATTAAAATATTTAAATTGTGTAAAATAAGATAGGATATGGTTAATTTTACAGCCTCATTCTTGCTATTCCTCAGTTTTCTTTGTCCATATTCTTGAAGGATTAATCATTCTTATCCACAGAGGTGAGTTAGTTTTCTAACGTTTTATATTAAAAATGTGGAAAATGATACAGTTATATGCTATTATTTTTGTCCAAAACGCTACATATAGAAGACCCTATTTTAAAAGACTTTCAGGCTTCTGAAATGTAAGAAGAAACAGATTTTTTAAAAGAGAAAACATCTAAAGGCTAATTTTTGTCTGAGTCTTAAAGCAAAAAGCAGTCTTAAGAAAAG
The DNA here is from genome assembly GCA_011076525.1 of Nettapus auritus. NCBI lineage: Eukaryota > Metazoa > Chordata > Aves > Anseriformes > Anatidae > Nettapus > Nettapus auritus. The sequence goes on along the minus strand of CM021768.1, from coordinate 60,937,689 downwards.
CATCTTAGATGAACAGTGCACCTTAAATTGCAAATTGAGAACTCATGTTACAAAGCCCTTTCCTTTTCAGAACTGTATGCAGAAATTACTGTGAACCTTTACGTAGGTTTCCCTTTTTCATGACTTTTTGAAGTTCCCCTTTAACTGGGTGCTCTGCATCCTGATTGAGGTTCAGCACATTTATATCCAAAGGAAATCACATCATGGCTAAAAGTAAATGACATTGCTTCAGAAGAGTAGTACTTCTTACAGAAATCATTTTTCCAATCTCCTTTTGATCTTCAAAAAAAAAGTCTTTAAACCAGAAAAAAACCTTTACACTTTCAGCCATTACCATAGTCTATAAAAATATCCCTTTGTAATAAATTAATTACCTTTTCAGTTCATGCATTCATTAAAATCTGTATATGCAGAATCACAATGTTAACTATAAGTGATATCTTGAACAAGGATAGGTTAATTTTTTGCTTCTGAACATTTTAAACAAAATTACTGTTTTTCAGTAACCCTGCAGTGGAGAGGTATGAACTACTGGACCCAGCTATCAAGAGCAATAGAGCAATGACATATAACTCTATCTGAATCTGCCTGAGAAACCAGAGCATTAGTTTTCTCCAAAATTAATTTGCTGGTAAGATACAGTTAACAGCTTGGGAAAGGGAATTTAGGTAGGATCATTACTCTGCTTTTTTCTTTTTCATTTTAGTTTTTCTTTTTTTTTTTTTTTTTTTTTTAATCCTTAGCAAACGTGCTAATTTTCATGACAAATTGAAATTCTGGCCTGTCAGTCTGTATACACAATGGAGGTTGTGTATATTTTCTTCTTGATGATCTAATTAGCAAAATCTCATAATAACTGTCAAAAGGTCAAAAGGGTTCCATGTATATGCCTTTTTTTGTTGTTGTTGTTGTATTTATATTTACTACTGTAACATTGGAACTAGGGACAAGTAGCTGGAAACTTAAATGTGTCCCTAGAATTTTCTCCAAGGTAAGTCAACATGAGATGACTTTTGCTCTTCCTATTTCTAAAGAAATGCAAAATCATTCTTTGAGGCCAAGCTTTCACACAAATATTTTTGAACACTAATCTCACTATACTTTTAAATGAAATGACACTACATATGAAACCTTTTTCCTGCTCGCCAGTAACAAGACATATCTTTCTTATGTTACTGCATTGGGAAGGCTGTTAGATACTTTGCTGATGAGTATCCATCTAAAAACAAGGATAAATTGTTAGGGTCAACTGAGGTTGGAAGAAGTTATTTTAAGCTGGTTTCTCATTTGAGAGGTTGTATTTCAGTCGAGTGGTCCAATTCAGTCAAATGGGGGCCTAAAGACAACATGACAGTACAAAAACACAAATCAAACATTTCCTTTTAAGAACACTTTGTTCATCTGCCTCTGGCTAGCAGTACCTCAGGTTCATTTGTTACATTCAGCAGTTATCTTTGAAAAGTGTTTTTGTATTTAGATGCAGTTATTTGGCCTGAGATGAGTATCTCTCACATGTACAGTCAGAAGTTTTGGTTTCATCAAGATCATTTATTTTTTGTGAGCAGAAGTCTATCTGTCCTTCACTAAGTACTACACTTCCCATGAGAAGATGTCTTTTAAGAAATTTTTAGAGACTTTTTTTTTCCCTGATACAGTTCTGTGGTTTTTTTTTGTTTGTTTTTTGTTTCTTTTTAAAATGCAAACATTTTTTTAGCAACATGATTTTCATACCAAAATCTTAGTTATTGCAGTGCATCAGATTTGTTTCATTTTGGTTTTCCAACAAGAATAAAATGAAAGCATAGAACAAAGTTGCATTTTCTTACCTGAGATTTAGTTTTGAAAGCTAATAGCATTCTGCTTCTTCTGAAACTTCCCAAGTAAATTCCTTCTGATTTTTTGGGGCAGAAAGTAGAATTCCTTGCCACTAAACCTTACACTATTCATTGTTTCTCTATTTTAATACTTTCTGTAGTCATTCTTTCATTTGTCGTATACAATAGATATTGAATAGTGTTTTTTGTTGTTGTTGTTTGTTTTTAAAAAAGTAGAAACTGCAATATTTTATATCCCCTGTGAAATGTTATGTGAGACAGGTGGACAAACAAAAGACATTTTTCTTGTTTTTTTACCAGCAGGCTTCTCATTGCTAGCAGTCTTAGAATGCACATATTAGAAGTCATAATGACATAAATTAGCATATTTATGAATGCCATTCTGGCTCTTCAGGATTATTGATCTTTGAGAATTTCCTATATTTTTATGTTGTTGCATTTTTGTTGTATTTTCTGAGAAACAGTAAGTTTGGAGAAATGGTATATTTAAAATAATTAAAATTAAATGTTATGATAATAAGGCATTAATAATGCTGCACAAGAGAACTGTATGTGAGAATATAAATAACTACACCGTAGGCTGGAACATCAATGGCACTGCAGCATAAAAGAGAGTTCCCTGTAATGCATTATGAAGTAAAGCAGAGAGCCTTCCACCATAACCTTTGCTCAGTGCTATTAATGTTGAAGGGGGCTGAAAAATATCAGCTCATTAGCTATAGCCAGACGTTTTCTGCTCCAGACCACTGTTATTAAGTGGAAGGTATTGCCTGGTACAATTTACATCTACACAGATCTATGACACACAAAATGTACATACTTAAAATTCCATGTTCTAAACAATGCCTCTCTCCCTGATAGTGTTTTCAGTCCATGTCTTCACTGACAAACGATGGATGGGGAGGGTGGAGGAGATTAATTGCAATTAATCAAAACCTTGTTAACATGGCTATGTATTATATGGGAATAGAATAGAATATCTAATAGGTTAAGATAGCACTTCAATGTCAGTTTTTTTACAACTATCAATACTATTTACTGGAGTTAAATTCTTGATCAGAAATACTAACACTGGCAAATTTGGAGTTCATTTAGAGCCAAAATTTACCTTTGCCTTGCTGTGGTCTAAATCTCACTTCTTAGAGGCCAAATCTTTAGGGGAATTTGATTTCAAGTTGCTTTTTCAGCACTGAGTCCCTTCAATTTGGTCTTAGCACTCTTTATATGGCACTGGGATACATAGCTGTTGTTTTCATGGTCTACAGAGCCTGTAGGGTATTCCTGTAAGAGGCTTGTCAGAGAAGCTGTTAGAGAACATTTAAGCAAGGGCCATGCAGAAAACTCCTTTAGGTCCCTCAAAGATATGATTAGCTTCTGCAACGGTGCCTATGTCATATTAAAGAATTTTGTGCAATCTGGTTCAATGAGTTTAGCGTTGACCTCACTACAACAGATCCGTCTGAGACAATTTAGCATGGGAAAGAATGTGTATGTTGCAGAGAAGAGTTACGAACTTTTCAAGTTTGTAATGCAAGAAAAAAAAGGTTCCGTTGTTCCAGTCAGTTGCCAATCTGATTCTTAGGCAAGACAAGATGTAGAAATTCCCCATGGGTTAACAAACATCACATCACCCAATCCAATTTTCCAACAGCTGTTAACATTCAGCATCAGAGACCATGACTTTTGGCCTGCTACAGGAGGAAGATTATGTTAGTTAAATCTGAAATATATTTTAAATTAAGCCTGTTTTTCCAAAGATGCAGTCTGAAACAAAAGTCCCCAGGTTGTGGACCTCTTGACACTCTGGAAACTTTTTCTTCTTGGGTGTGTTCTCCCTAGGTGGGAATAACCTCCCTCTCCTTTTGGAGGGCTCTTTGTCATCCATACTAGAGGAATATGGTATAAAACTTGAGAGTTTTATATGAGACTATATGACGCTAGATTGTCTCATATTTTGATTTATTACAAAAGAGAAAAAATATCAACCAAGAAATGTTTAACTGTAGTTTTCTTGAATGATTTGAAATGGAAAAGAAAATAGCCTCCATACCAAAGGCATACATTTTAAACAAAGCATAACATTTAAATTAGTATATACACATTTAATTATTTAAATTTTCATTTCTCCATCTTTTCCAAAATTCTCCATCTTTTTCTCCATCTTTTCTAAATTAGTTTTAGAATCATTTCTATTCTAGATGTGAATTTATTAATGGAAATGTTAGGGCAAGAGTAATTTTGTGAAGCATGTTTATTTTTTAATAAATCATTAGTCCACTGGAATTTAAAAACTTAATCTTCTACAGAGAATTGCAGATATAGTTGGTGCCTGTGTTTATATGCTAATGGCTCTAAGGGAAGAAAGCAGAATTAACATATAATGCTTAATTAAGAGAAAAAATGGCAATAATCCTATAACTTGGAAGTAAAGCACAAACCATTTCTGGTGCATAATAGAGGCTTTAATTATGTACTTTCAATGTAGCAATTCTTAAATAATGGTTCTGGCACTAGCAATAACATAGAAGGGAAAAAAGTCCATTGAGAACTATTGAAATAAATTAATCCTGTTCAGTTATAATTTTCAAAAGTTCATTCCTTATGGTATGCTCTTTGCATTTCCTTCATTGAATAGCAGTTTTTATAATTAAGTATTCATTGGGGAGTATTTAATTTCGCAAGGTGCTTTCTATTACATTGTCTTTAAAAAGAACGGTATCAGTCCTCTGGAATCAAGGAGGGTTTTGGTAATTGGTTTAGGGGAGGTAGGATTAGATTTAAGGTGATTTCATACATAATTGTATATATCATTGTTTCCATTTGCAGTATTTTAGTGGTCCAGAAAGAACGAAAAAATCTTTGATAAAATCTTGTCTAGTACTGCCAGGAGTCATATCAATTTTTAGCTATGGAGGAGGATATGAGAATAACACTGTTGCATTGTGCTGTTACTGGTGGTTTCTTTTCAGTCAAATGGTCTTCGTAAGACATTTACCAAACAACTGTAATGCAACATTAAAAACCAAGTCCCTTTATTCCTACACTCATCAGTTATTAGCAGTGGTCTGTGTGGTTGATCCAAAATAATTATGTCTATTCCAAGTCAGATGGAAATTAATCTTAGAAAAACTGAACTCTACTATTACTCTGCAGAAAGTTTAAGTATGTGGCTTGCTATGCTTTTTACTTTCAGATTTAGAAAACCTAATGAGAACAAGCTTGATCAAATATTCTTTGTGATTTTTTATTGCTTGCTGATTTCTCAGGGAAAAAAAAAAAAAGTGTTTTTTCTTGTTGTTTTGTTTTTTCTTGTTGTTGTTTTTTCAATGTTTATTTCACAAAAGGGTGTTTTCTCAACTCTCTGACAAATCAATATATGAGGTAAAGAAATAATGAAAGGCAAAATGATTTGCAGCCATATGTCTCTTTACTCTTTGAACTATTCATAAAAAAGGCTGACTATTGAGTTTTCCTGAGGAGAACTCTAAATAGTGCACAAACACACTGAAATAGGATTAAGAAATAAAAACTTTTTAAAATTAAACAGTCAGGTTCTGCAGGTTCAGGACTGATATCTGATACCAGAAAGCAATTCAAAAGAAAGAGAAGCAATAGCTGACTCCCTGTGTGTGTGTGTGTATGTTCAACTTTTGCTCCATAGATTGTATACTTGAGCTTGAAGATAATTTCACATGCAGAGAGGTATGTTCTGGTGAATTGCAGCTCTCTGCTGGTTGTCAGCACTCAGTGCTGTGAAATATTTTTATATTTTTTCATGCTTTTCTACAAACAGTCCACTGCTATGATGTATGTATCCAGGAATTAGTATGCTCTTCAGTAAAATCTTCAGCTAATGATCTTAATCTCTGCTTTTACTGGAAGATGTGCATAAACCTACTCTACTTGCTGAGAGTAAAATCTGTCCTTAAAGGATACCACCTAAACCCCATGTTGAAAATGCACATGGGATGCCAACTGAGGGGTATGAAACATGCATCTTCTGTACTGAAAGTAAAAAGCTGAAGCCTTTTCTGGCCTGTAAAGTGTTCAATGACATCACAGCAGAACCCAAAGTTGTAAAATATGTGAATGTGTACTTTTTTTTTTTGTTGTTAAAACAAAAATGTCATTGGTAGCAGTAATGCAGCTAAAAAACAGAGTGCTTGCTTTCTTTTGAAAATACCGCTTCTGTCACTGCTCTCCCCAGTCTCTTGTCCCATTTCTCTGTTCCCCACAGTTGCTTCCCACTTACCGTGCTGGCGATGGATTTTCATCTGAGACCTACCTGCTCATTATGCTCATGATTTTCTACCTATGTTAACTTAATTCCCGTATTTTTCTTACAAAGATTGTGAACTTAATGTGAATGGAAACTTTTGTGCTAAGTGGCCTTCAACTGTGTAAGTCTTCAACACAAATGTCAGGAGTAATTCTAATGTTCATTGTATACATTTTAATATTCCATTGCAATTTTTTACTGCTGCTTTAACAGGGCCAAATTCAAAGAACTTCTGAAAGCTTTCAGTTGCTATCAGGTCAAGTTAAGTATCTAAATACTGCCTGACGTGCATAATGATAATAAGGATTTTTTTTTTATTTTTGGCATTGATGATGCCAATAAATATCCTTTCCTACACTTAGCTTTGAATTCTAATTTAGTGATATTTTAGTACCTGTATTTAAAAAAACAAAAACAAAAACAATATTAAACATGTGATTAAATACCAGGTTTATAAGAAGAAGCTTATCAGAAAGACTGAAGTCGTATCACCTGAAAAGGAATATGGGCCTTGAAAAGAAGCTAATGAAGGATTCTGATTATTTACTTTCAGAGAGAAAAAAAAAAAACAAAAAACAACAACAACAAAAAAAAACCACTCATCTACAATAACCAAAGGAAGGCGGGCGAAACCCTTCCTTTGGTCCCTTGATTCATACATGCAGTATACTAAAAGTGAATCATTATTGTGGGAAATATGTGAAATAATCTGTATTTGGATCTAAATGTAAATTAACATTTCCTTTTGGTAGAAGTCCTATGCAGCTACTTTCCATTCAGGTTCTCCATTGATATAGGAAGTTCCTTGACATTCAGAGCATTAATACCAGTTTTGCATTGAAGTGCTGATTAAATTTCAGAAAGTAGTAATACAGCTGCAAACCTTTAAAGGCTAATTTTTCTATACGAATAATGGCATTTACAGTTATACCAACTGTGATGAAAATTGTGAATCTTAGGACTCCTTGCAGTTCAGGACTCATACTGAGTACTAATTGATCAGCTAGAGCTGTAACATTGAGTAGTGAGCAACTTTCTGGGTAAGGGGTTTATGCATTCTATTACAGGAACCAAAAGTAGTTATTAGTGGAAATTAGTTGGAAGATTATGTGATAAACTGCTTAAGCAGCAACAACAAAAACAATAACAGATAGCAAGAGAAGGTATTTCTGTATTTAACTAAACTTAGCAACCAAGATCATTATGAAGGTTACACAAGACAAGCTAACATCTTTCTTCTGTTTTTATCAGGTCATTAAAAAACTAGGACTAACAGTAGGAGTCCTAAAAGCACATAAAAATTCAATCCTTTATGATATCAGTTTCTTCTACACAGTGTTTGATGTGATCTGCTGATCTGCTCCTAAACTTACAAAAGCTTCAGATGTTGATAATTTGAATGGGTGATGCAGTCTGATGAAATGTTGATGGCTACAGCTAAGGTAGTCACTCTATAGTCTCTTCAAATGTAGTCCAGTACAACAGTTTTTGCCACTTACTAGTGTGTCAAAACAGGATTTGAACCAACCTGATACTACCAGCTCTCATGGCTGTCTTGGCTTCCCATGGCTCCATTTAAACTTAGATGGGTTTTGGCTGGCATACCAATTGTCAAGGGGGCAAGCGATCATTCATTGCTTTCTCTGCTGTCTCTGGCTCTGGGGATGGCCTAGCACACCTCGGTGGTCCCTGCATAACAAGCAACCAAACCCTTTTTGTTCATTGCGCTGGTGAAAAATCTTTTGCAGGTTTCATGTTTTAGCTGGGCATTGCTAAGATGGAAGCAGACTGTGACAAGAAAAACATATACCAATAAACCTAAGTGAGCCCAGAACATAGAAGGAAGAAGCCCCCACCAGGGACATCAAAATCTTCCCAACAAAGACCTCAGGATGCTTTGTCACCTTCCTCCTCTCTTTCGGTGTAAGTCTGAAACTATCAACCTTAGGACCCAGAAGAGCACTGTAAAGGGTGTGTAGCAGTGCACTACGTGCATGGCAATTTAAACTATATTGTCAGTAAAGCTTCTTAATTAATTTGGAATTTCAGTCTGTTAAAATATTATCTGGACTAAAAAATAGTCTTCACCTACACTCATGATGTTTTCCATTTTTTAAATAACAAGATTATACATGTAGCAATAATAACGGTGAAAAACAGGTGTTTTCTGGAGGCTTATTCTGGAGATTCATCTCATCTGGAAGATCAGATAAGTTCACCAAGAACTTTTATTATTAACTAGAAAAGGACTCAATTCACTGGTTGAGCCCCTAGGGACATTTAACGGGTGTGGCTATAGCAGAATTTTTCAGATGGACCAGAACTTTCCCTCCCTGTGCTAAACAGACTAGACGCAAGCTGTCCCCCCTGCTGTTCCAGAGAGGGAGCAATACAAATTTGGAGGTATCTTCAGAAGACTGTGGGGATAGCCTCATAATCTTTCAGCTCAACATCAAATGACGCCAGATCATGTTTTTAGGAAACAAAAGGAGAAATCTAGGTTTATTTTAAACATTTAAAGTATGAGAGAAACCAGACACTCCCCTATTAAATTTCCCCACCAGTTAATAATTCTTACTGCTTAAAACATACCTTGTTTCTGATTTGCATTTGTTGAGCTTTGACTTCCAGCCAAAGCATACAGTTGTATCTTAGCCTACTATGTGGAAAAGCCCTCTGGTGTACGATATCCTCTTTCCATGTCTCTTCTTATAGATCCCTTAAGCTTGACTTTGATGAGCTAAATAGATTGAACCTCTTAAATCTTTCTGTAAGGCAGATTTTCCACCCTTTAAGTCATTCTTGCAGTTTGTTACGCTACTCTTTCAAATTTTGTTACATCATTTTAAATGTGTGGAGAATAGATTTGAGCATCTTATTCCAGTAAACATCTCAAATAATACCAGCACTTTACATTTTTTTCCAAATATCCACCTGTTTATACCTCTAAAGAAAGACTATATTAAATCCTACAGCTAGACAATCTTCCAAGTCAGTCTGAAATTCTAGTAGACAGACTGCTATTCATTTTTTTTTTTTTTTTTTTTTTTTTTTTTCCAGAATTGCTCCTAGGACAGTAATGTAATCATGACCTATAAACTTTGTTTTAGGAGTATAACATTAAGGTCAGAACATTTTTGAATGCATGGTGCTTACTGAGTCCTGCAATATATTTCACTCCATAATAATATTTCACTCCATTCCTGTCCATTACTGATTTCTAAAATCTTTTTTTTTTTTTTTTTTTTTCCATTATTTACCATATTGCCTTTAATCCAAGAAGCTTAGCATCAGTTCACACTTTCCAAAAATGAGTGGCACAGAGGCTGAATATGACTGGCACAATAAAGATTGTTGCTCAGGCTGCTGTTTGGATGTGACCATTGTGCGGTACCTGATTATGGTCTGCTGTAAAAATCCTCACAGCCTATTTCAAGCATTACTACCACATCTTGTAGATATAATAAGAACTCTATTCATTTCCCTACCCTTTACAGAATTTATAAACAAACCTTTCATCACCGTTTTCCTTTTGTAATAGTTTTTTTTTTTTTTTTTTTTTGCATATTCAACCTCATTTGGTATTGTTGCAAGTTCAATCTGTATAAGCTTCTGTAATACAACAAAACGTAGTGGGTTGCTTTATACCAGCCAGTATTTCTATGGGTGGAAAAGCAAATACCCTTGATCCTCTAGTAAATCACTTCCAGTTATGTGAAACTTAAACAATTGGCCATGCCTATTTAGTTGTTTTTGTGTTCTATTGACATGATAAGAGTATGTCATCTTGTATACAATATGGTCAGAATTTTTGCCATGAAATAACTCAGAAATAACTACTTGGAAATGTCAAATTGGAATTGTACTAGCCTTTATTATTGTAGCTGTGTATGAACAAATTGTCTCATGGTATTTAAAATGCCTGCATAAATTTGTCTCACAACATATAATGATTTTCATGTTTATGATGCATTTTTCTTGTGTTTATTAAGAAGAGCTTAGTGAAGGGTCTTTCTTATTAAAAAGGTGCCTCAATTAGACCGCATGGATTCCAGCATGCTGGCTTAGGTAAAGGATGATTTAACTTTAACTTCAGTCAAACTACTGCTAGAGTTGACAGATGAATTAAGGATGTCTGAGTCAACAGCAATTCTTTTAAGGTCAGATGGGTCCAGAGGGCTTGATCCATGAGGCACAAAACCAAATAGTTCCAGATCAAATAATTTAAATGCTCCGCTGGGTAAGACCCAGACACAATAGCTCAGGTTCAAAGAACTTATGTACGAATAGAGATTATGAAGGAACAGCTCAAATATTTTCTTTGAACATTTTTTTTCCTAAAGAAGAGAAGTGGAAAGTGAGCATTTAAATGTAAAAACTATTTTCTGTGCAAAGTATGATCAAATCCTCAGAAGTCTAGGTCTCTGAAAATTAGCATTGTTTCTCTAATACTAAAATACTTTAATCAGATTAAAAATCACAATATAGACTTTGATATGCCATACCTCCAGTTCTTAGTAATCACACACACAAGTATTCTAAAATTGATAAAATATCAGCTTGTTTTACTTTTCTGTATATTTGTATATGAACCCCTTGAAAATACTCTCTATTTGATTTCTATTCAAATTATATGTGATACAAATGATATTTAAATATTGACCTGGAAATGTTACAATTCTTTACAGTTTTGTCACTTTACTCATTTAAAATTGAGTTTTCCAAATGACAGACAGACCTGGCAAAATGAAAAAATTCTTCTCAGAGAACCCTCACCTCCCACCCCACCCCCAAAAACAAAATCAAACAAAATTATTTGGATCATTTTTTCCATTTTAAAACCTTCAGAAAGCTTTTTAGGTCTTAAGGCAAAGATCAGAAATTATGCCAAGGTTTTCCAAAAATTATCAAACTTTTGAAAAAAATTTGAAGAACTCATCTGAACAAGAGCTGTGCACAGAGCCAAAGATTCTGTTTTCATTAAGGGTATTCAAGACTCTTTTCTTAGCAGTGCTGAAAAACCAACAAATGGTGTCCCCTATCTTCCTTTTTATTGCCCTTTTTCACTGGGCAAGGATTTTAGTATTCGCTTCTCTCTAGTGAGACCATTATTTGGACTATTGCCTAAATAATAATTATTTATTTGTGGGATGGGACATCTCAAGGAGGAGAGCATGACTGCAATTTCTTTTAGAATAATTCATGTTCCTTTGCTTAGGGAATTCATGAGGTTTATGAGAAGATTAGGTTATAGTTGTTTGTATTGAAATGGAATAACAGAACCCTGGAACTAGCATTTCCTTATACAACTGTCTGCCCTAATTACTGTTTTTTTCACTGTTCTGGTAAAGTCAGACATGATTAGGGGCTTAGGTTTTTGGATTTTCAAACTTTGAACCAATGCAAACCAAGCTCAGCTCAAATTACCTTAAAGAAGTTATTTTGTCAAGTTCTGATGAAGTGGCCGGAAAAGAAAATCAGTCAAATTAGTTTCTTTTGTTTGTGCTAATTGCTAAAATGTAGGTCTCATACTTATCCTCCTTGCAGTTTAACTTAGACATGATTTTAAGACCTGCAGTGACTGAGTCATGAAATTTAAATTTCCCTATTTGTATTATCTCCAGTCCTTCACCTCTAAAACCTTATTGCTCTCTACAACTATGTGAAAGGAAGTTGTGGGGAGCTGTGGGTCAGCCTTTTCTCATGGGTAACTAGTGATAGGACTAGAGTGAATGGCCTAAAGTTGTGCCAGGGGAGGTTTAGGTTGGAAATTAGGAGCCTTTTCTTCTCAGAAAGAGTAGTCAGGCATTGGAGTGGGTTGCCCACTGGAGTAGGATGTAGTGGAGTCACCGTCTCTGGGGGTGTTCAAGGAAAGGTTGGACATGGTGCTTAGGGACATGGTTTAGTGGGTGACATTGATAGCAGGGTGATGGTTGGGCCAGGTGATCCTGGAGTCTTTTCCTACCTTAACAATTCTGTGATTCTATGTGTTTTCAGATTTTCTAACAGTATTTAAAGTTATTGTCTGCCTACTATGTGGCTGAATCTAGCAGGTTCTGAAGAACCAGAACCTTGGGTTATTTTGTTATATTTTGCTTCTACACAAGTGTTTTTACTATTAAACATAGGTTATTATGAGCTACGTCATTCTCCCTGTTAGTGCTCCACTCCTGTGTGTTAGCCAGTCATTGTCAAGCTAAACCTGTGCCAGGGCTAGTGGATATCTCTCTCTTAATTTAGTGTTTACACCAAGAACTGTAGGCATTTTAAAATGAGTTTATCACAGTCCTTTTCTCTTTCCTAGATACAAACAAACAAACAAACAAAACAACTTTGTCACAGTTCAGCAATCACAGAAACACTACTCTGCCTGCCTGTTTGATTTGTTTCCCATTTATAAATAGATTTATCCCTCCAAAAAGGTTCGTTTAGGAGGGAGATCAACTCTAACCAATAGCAGAAACTGAACAGATTGGAGAAACAAAGCTTTGGAGATAGGCTGAAATAAACCAAATTAACTGTGCTGTTTTCATTTGGTTTTCATAATTCCAAAGTAAGACAGCATTCTGTATATTTTTTAAAAAGGAAAAAACCACAAACAACCAGTCAACCAACCAACAACAACAACAAAAAACAACTACCACCACTGACAAACAAACAAACAAACAAACAAAAACAGTGGAATCCCAGTTATCCAGATATCCGCTATCAGAGTCACTGTTTCTGATGAACTTTTAGAATCCTTACTCCCTGACTGTTGACTTGTTATTACTCATATCCCATAATATTTTTGTGAACCTAACAGATCACATAATTGGCATCTTAAGAATAAGAGGATGCTTAGCAATAGTATTATGCTTTTGGCCTTATTTTGAGTATTCCCCTTTGAGCAGCAGATATTTTGGAACTTGAGGTTGGGAAGATATCATCCCATGGGCAGGATTTCACCTGATACAGTTTCTAGACGTGTTTGCATCTAATTTCCGATTCTCATCTACAATCTCTCTCTGATAATTCTTTTCCTTCAGAGAAAGAGATATCAATGTGTCTAGAGATACTGGTACATATCTGACCTTTATGTCTTCTAGTAAATGTTTAGAATTTAAATTGCTCGGCTGGTAGAATTTTTCAACCTTTCCTCATGAGGGCTGCTTTTCTCTGCTTGTGAGGCCTGCTATAAGTAATACATGGTCATACCCTAGCAGAAAAACTAATTTCGTTTTATTTGAACCATTGCTTAAATGCAATGTGCCTACTGTGCCTACTAATTTCCAAAGCTCCACTGGTTACATAACTGTAATAAATAGAATCCTTCTCAATATAAGATAGGATAAATCTACCCAAACAAAATATAACTCTTTTCTATGGCACTTTCTAGAAAAAGGCAAATCAACCTCCTGTATTCAAATTTCATCATTTTATGGATACTTTTATAGCAGAACCACAGAAGGTAAATACATATCATGTAGAGCTTAGAGCTTTTTTAATAATTTAAAAAGAAAATTATTATTAAATTGTCTTCACTAGTCGGCACAATGACTGCTTTTTTCTCTCCTCCAGGCAAATTTTAGTGAAAAAAATGTTCTGAAGAATATCCTGTAAGCAAATGGTTTACCAAAAATTAAGTAAATCTAAATAGGAGTCTATGAAGAGAATCTTGCAGAATTAAATGCTTAAGTGCATTGGGTTTATTCTTTCTTTCCCTGTGGCTATTCTTCCTCACAAGTAAAACAACAGATATTTAAACATTGGCAAACTTTATCCTTAGTTTTTAATCTGTTGCCTATAAAGAATACCTGTGCAGCACTTTTCCCAAGAAGCCAAGAAAGACTAGTTAGTTAGAAAATGAAGCTATGATGAACAGTTTACTCCAGCTTTTTAAGGACATCATAATGTAAATCAGCACAGCATTGTGAATATTCTTACAGAAAATAACAGCTTGTCTAATAATTTCAGTATGTTTGTCCATTCATCTAACAAAAATAAAGATGAAGTAATTTGGTAGCATACTTGACATAAAACAATTCTGATATTATTCACAAATTAAAGGTCTCAGTCCAGAAATGTTTAAGTGTTTTTTTATTATTATTATTTTTTCTATAGCCGTCAGGGCTGCTAGATGATCTTTGACCTAAGACAGAAGGGCACACAAAACCATAATTATGAGTAATGACATTTAAATCACTAATGCTAGCTATATGTTGAAAATTAAGCACATGACATGTCTAGCCTTGTGTAGTCTTTAGTAATTTGCAAAATCAAGCTTTAATATGAACAAAAGTAACAGGGCCAGTCTCTGAAACCAGATCATTTTTAAACAGTATAAATTACAGAGGAATAATTTTTAAACAAGAGGCATTCTAATACATGAGATGTTAAAATGACCAACCTTAATCTTGGGTCACATGATAGATTATTCAATACTTATTACTCTTTTCCAAAAATGTTGGATGCTTCAGGTATAGCTCAAGGAAGCTGCATTTGGAAGCAAAAAAAGATTTATTTTCCCTCTAGAAAGTAAGGAAAGGAAAAAAAAAAATCCTAAGCCTGAAAAGATCTGTTGCATACCTATTGCAGCCTTTTTTTTTTTTTTTTTTTTTTTTTTTAGCCAAGCAGAGGAAAATGGGAAATCTTGGGCTTGCCTACAGCAGGGTTTGAGGCCAAGGTGCTGCTATTGCTCTTTGTGTGGTTCAAGGGCATAGTGTTTAGTCAGTGTGGAGCACCAAGTCCTAGCACTTTTCGGTCTTGCTCAGAGTAAAGAAAGTTAGCTTCTGTCTCCTGACTCATGAAAGCAAATATACTCAGTTTCTAGCGTGTGTAAACACATAAATATATATAAAATTTCATTGTAAAATGAAGTGTTTCAAAAATGACTGCATATTTTTTTTCCTTTTATTTTTTTTTTTTCTTTTTGTTTTCTTGGCAAATATCATTTGATTGGAAGTCATCAGTAAGTTTGTCTCCTAAAACTGGTACATTTCAGTGATTAATCTTTGGCTATTTTCTTTCTCTAGAAATATGCCCATCTATCTGTGAAAAACCTTAAAATTATGTCCACTTTTTCAATTGCAGATAGAGATATCCCCCAAATCACAGCTGACTTCAAAGAAAGCCACCAGATTGGTCAGGCACGATTTGCCCTTGGTGAAACTGTACTGGCTGTCTCAGATTACATCCTTGTCTTGCATGTGCCTTAATGTTGCTTCCAAGAGGATTTGTTCCATGATCTTTCCAGGCACAAAGGTGAGGTTCACCAGGCTGTAGTTCCCTGAGTCCTCCTTTCTATCCTTTTTACAAATGGGAGTGATGTTTCCCTTTTTCCAGTCACCAGGGACTTTGCCTGACTGACATGACTTTTCAAATATGATGGAGAGAGGCTTGGCAACTCCATCAGCCAGTTCCCTCAGGACCCTGGGATGCATGGCATCAGGCCCCATAAACTTGTACCTGTTCAGTTTCATCAGGTAGTCTCCAACCTGCTCTTTGGTTATAGTGGCAGGGGCTTTGATCCCCCAGCCCCAGCCTAGAGGTTCAGGAAAACGAGAGACATGGAAGCTTGACTGGCAGTGAAGACTGAGGAAAAGAGCTTACCTCAGCCTTCTCCGTGTTTGTTGTGACTAGTTTTCCCTTCACATCTGTCAGAGGTGGTACACCTACTCTCAGGCTTTCTCTTCTGACCAATGTACCTATAGAATCCTTTCTTGTTGTTCTTTTCATCCTTTGCCAAGTTCGGTTCTACCTGTGCCTTGGCTTTCCTGATCCCCTCCCTGCACATCTGAATGGCATCCCTGTACTCTTTCCAGACCAAGTGTCAAAGATTTGGGCATATATAACTGAAAGAGAATACCTGTTTTACAGCAAGCTTTTTATTCAAAAATTTTATTCTCCTTGCAAGAGAGGCCTTAAGTGGCATTTCAAAACCTAAAAGAGAGGAGGATAGTTGATTGGTAATGTAAGAACTACCATGCACACAATAATGTTATTGAAAAATTAACCTTTGGGAATTTTTATTTTTTTTCTGTTTTATTTTGACAAGAATAATTTGTTCAAGTTTTCTGAATAGCAAGCTTTCCTGGTGTCACACATGAACTGAAGTTATGAAAATTACTTTTAAATATTTAGTTTTGTTTTTACTAGTAATTGACATGATACTCTATATCCTAAGTGCCACGCTTTTCTACTTTCTTAATCTCTTTCTACCTATATATATAGTAGTACATGTAACTCATATAGTTTTTAGCAAAGTGAGAATTAATATCTGTCAAGTTTAGGTGGCTAGTTTGTTTCCTTTCATAAATCAGTGCCCTGTTCTTTGAAAGGTTTAATAGCAGATGGCTACTTGAACACTGAACTGTTTAGTGGTGTTGGCACTTCAGTCAGATAATGCAGGATTAGAAAATACTGTCACCATGCAGCAATAAGATATTTGCTTTGTAGATAGTGGTGGAATTAGGAAATACACCAGATTTTTTTTCACTGATGAAATTGTGGTCTCTTACCATACCTGTGATTATGGCCAATGTGTTTCATTGTTCAGAATTAGTATAAACCTGCAGTGCCATGTTAGTCGTGATAAACATGCATATATAACAAAAATTTTAATTTACTTGATTAATTTGAGACTTTCTGATCCTATCCTGAGATGTGAAGTGTACTGTTTCATTTGATTTCAATCAAATCAACATTTCATGTTGATTTTAAAAGGAGTAAGCCCTTCATTGTGTTGTTTACTGTTTGACTTGTAATTCCAACAGGTTTTATGTGATTTAGACACTGGATTTCTATCTGAGAATTTAAACCTATGTAGTCAATATAACTGGGAGTTAAGGCTAATCTGAGAGCTCCATGGTGAGTTATCCAACATCGTTCTGATATCGGAACCATACTTAGTGTTTTAGCTAGCCCTATATGGCATAAGAGACTTACAGGCTATCACACGAACTTTTTTCTCCTGAGTTTTCTTGTTTTTTTGGGTAGGGCATGTATGATTAGGCACTCTGAAAAAAAACAGGGTGTCAGAGAAGATGGACATGCATCCGATATAGGGCAGCAATTTTTATGTTACAACAGTTAGTTTCTATGGGAAATAATAGTTATAATCTGGCTACTGCCGTTAAAGATAACAGAAAATGTTTTTATAAATACATCAATACAAAAAGGAGGACTAAGGAGAATCTCCATCCTTTACTGGATGCGGGGGGAAACTTAGTTACAAGAGATGAGGAAAAGGTGGAGGTGCTTAATGCCTTCTTTGCCTCAGTCTTTAGCGGCAATACCGGTTGTTCTCTGGATACCCAATTCCCTGAACTGGTAGAAGGGGATGGGGAGCAGGATGTGGCCCTCACTATACATGAAGAAGTGGTTGGTGACCTGGTACGGCACTTGGAAGTGCACAAGTCGATGGGGCCGGACGGGATCCACCCGAGGGTACCGAGAGAACTGGCAGAGGAGCTGGCCAAGCCGCTTACCATCATTTATCAACAGTCCTGGCTATCGGGGGAGATCCCTGTTGACTGGCGGCTAGCAAACGTGACGCCCGTCTACAAGAAGGGCCGGAGGACTGACCCGGGAAACTACAGGCCTGTCAGTTTGACCTCAGTGCCAGGGAAGCTCATGGAGCAGATTATCTTGAGAGTCATCACGCAGCTCTTGCGGGGCAAGCAGGCAATCAGGCCCAGTCAGCATGGGTTTATGAAGGGCAGGTCCTGCTTGACGAACCTGATCTCCTTCTATGACAAAGTGACGCGCTGGGTGGACGAGGGAAAGGCTGTGGATGTGGTCTACCTTGACTTCAGCAAGGCTTTTGACACCGTTTCCCACAGCATTCTCCTCAGGAAACTGGCTGCTCTTGGCTTGGACTGGCGCATGCTTCGTTGGGTTAGAAACTGGCTGGATGGCCGGGCCCAAAGAGTCGTGGTAAATGGAGTCAAATCCAGTTGGAGGCCGGTCGCTAGTGGCGTTCCCCAGGGCTCGGTGCTGGGGCCGGTCCTCTTTAATATCTTCATCAATGATCTGGATGAGGGGATCGAGTGCACCCTCAGTAAGTTTGCAGATGACACCAAGTTAGGTGCGTGTGTCGATCTGCTCGAGGGTAGGAAGACTCTGCAGGAGGATCTGGATAGGCTGCACCGATGGGCTGAGGTCAACTGCATGAAGTTCAACAAGGCCAAGTGCCGGGTCCTCCACCTGGGGCGCAATAACCCCAAGCAGAGCTACAGGCTGGGAGATGAGTGGTTGGAGAGCTGCCTGTCAGAGAAGGACCTGGGAGTGATGGTTGATAGTCGGCTGAATATGAGCCAGCAGTGTGCTCAGGTGGCCATGAAGGCCAACAGCATCCTGGCCTGTATAAGAAACAGTGTGACCAGCAGGGCTAGGGAGGTGATTGTCCCCCTGTACTCGGCTCTGGTGAGGCCGCACCTCGAATACTGTGTTCAGTTTTGGGCCCTTCGCTACAAGAAGGACATCGAGGTGCTTGAGCGAGTTCAGAGAAGAGCGACGAAGCTGGTGAGGGGCCTGGAGAACAAGTCCTACGAGGAGCGGCTGAGGGAGCTGGGATTGTTCAGCCTGGAGAAAAGGAGGCTCAGGGGTGACCTTATCGCTCTCTACAGGTACCTCAAAGGAGGCTGTAGCGAGGTGGGGGTTGGTCTGTTCTCCCACGTGCCTGGTGACAGGACGAGGGGGAATGGGCTTAAGTTGCGCCAGGGGAATTTTAGGTTGGATCTTAGGAAGAACTTCTTTACCGAAAGTGTTGTTAGACATTGGAACGGGCTGCCCAGGGAAGTGGTGGTGTCACCATCCCTGGAGGTCTTTAAAAGACGTTTAGATGTAGAGCTTAGGGATATGGTTTAGTGGGGACTGTTAGTGTTAGGTCAGAGGTTGGACTCGATGATCTTGAGGTCTCTTCCAACCTAGAAATTCTGTGATTCTGTGATTCTGTACTGTAATCCAATACAATTACTAGTAGGAGACAATCCAAGATTGGAATTTGAAAGTTTTGTTTCAAATGAAAAGCAAGTGTTAAAAGCCATATTGATTATTTTAATCCAGTCTCGCATAGCAATATTGTTAAGCAGTATGGTTCCTTTTTGTCTATAGTTTGCCTGGCAGGAGAGGAACAAAGCCATTGATCTGCTATTAACTAAATATACTGGAGAATACTTTGTACTAACTGTTTGAATAGGAAATAGAAGAATGTTTTAAAATAACATTTTCTATCATGCTTCATGATATCACCATAGTAACTAAGAGTTCAGTCTGAACGCTGTGCTTTTGTGCTTATATTTTCACACAGAAAAGAGACATTAGCTACTGGTCTTTAAATAACAAATCTGATCATTAATTTTTCACTTTGTAAAGTCCCATTAACCAAAGCATATTTGCAAAATGATATGCATCAAACAAAGAAAGTAGCAATTTTAAATTAAAGAAAATCATGATTCAATACACCATAAAAATGATTTATTTACATCCATGTTTTCAAAAATATTGCACAGTTTTTAAAGCTCAAGTGAAAAATAGTGGCTAGATAGCTTAGAGGCTTTGACAAGGATGTTGAAGCACATGTGTATTTATGTCCTTTCAAATACAGCTCTGGTTGGTGGTAAAAAGGAAGCTGTTTCAAGATCATGAGTTGGTTGCACTCATGATTTTCAGGAAGCAGTAGATATTTAGGTACCATGACATTTATTTCTAGGTGACAATGAATTGGTTTCTTTAGTAATGGTGACAGAAAGTTGCTAGCCGTAAAGATAATAAAAATGGAACTGAAAGGCCCTGAACAAGTCTCTCTTTCATGGATAAACCTGAAGACATATGTATACTGTGGTTCTGTGTTGGCAGAAGGATTCAGTTTCCTGTTCTCTAATCAATATGTTTCATGTTCTAATCCCATTAAATGTGTGAAATGCAACCTACTTGCAATTATCATTCCCAAAGTCACTGGGACTTAAGTAATTAATGTTGGTGATAAAACTGATGGTAAACTTAAATTGTAACAATTTCTGTAAATTAAATTAGGATAGTATTTTTCCCCATCCTATGAAGGTCCTGAGTACTACAGTAAGAGAGAACTAAGGCCTTTAGCTATATTTCAGTGCTTGTGAAAGCAATACAATGCAAAAGTCTCATGCAGGCTTGCTTCTGTATTAGGGATGGAACTCAGCTCCACCAGATATGTGACAAAGCAGTATTTTGTTAGGATTAAAGGAAGGTTGAATTCATTGGATTCATAGGTTGCTCCTCAGTGAAGAGGAAAGTAAACATTTTCAAGGGGATATTTTGACTGAGTTATAGGTAAGTAAAAATTAACTGTCTGAAATTCTCAGAGAACTCTGTCTTTCCCCAGCAAGGACACGTTTCATCACAGTAGTTCAGCCTCTTGATGCATACAGTTAGAGGGATTAGATACACTATACCAAGTACAAAACTATTTATAGCCTCTTTGATGATCATGTGACTATTATGGTTGGTACACAGCATCAGCAACTTAAATATTGTCAGAGGAAGGATCTTTTGTACAACTTGTCACAGCTAAAATATTTAAGTTCTTGATTTTTACATAAAAACTGATTTTAAAATTTACTCATCATTCCTGTGCATTTCTTTTTTAAGCATATGTTTCATTAAATACATGAGTGATGATTACCACTCAGTCAAAAAGAAGCTTTTCATAATGAAATGCATGGAATTGTATTTTTAACACCCATATTGCTTGATTTGGAATCTGACATGATGCACATTTTAAAATACCTATATAGAATGCAATATATTTAGCACAAATGTTGTCATTAGTGTTATACCCTATACTGTAATAACCCTAATAACTGGTATTTTAGATTAGGAGAAAAAATATAATAGCAACTGGGTTATAACAGTTAACAGTTTTGATAAACTGTCTGCAATAAGTAGAAATCTGATACTACTACCATTCAAAGTACTACTGAGTATTAAGTGTAGCCACATATGCATCCCATTAGGAATCTTTAGTAGTACAATACACCGTGAAGTAATAAGGAAAAAATTATGTCATTTCAAAAAAAGATGTTGATCATATTCATTCATTATTGGCCAAACTTTTCTGGGTATTAGAGAAGTGAATTAACTATAAGTGCTTGTTTCAAACCAGATTTCACACTGGAAATAAGAAAAGACATTAGCTTTCCAGGTACTTACCGATTCCATTAGACATGATGGATTTTTTGTATTATAGAGATTCTTAGAAGATGAAAAATACTGATTGCCTCCCTTCTCTAATACAGCAATAGTTCATGTCTTGGAACTAGTTTTATTGTCAAAGTGAATAATATTTTAATATGTTTAGAGATGGCCTCATTCTTCTTGATGGAAAAATGAAATGACTTTTGACATTAGAGTGTTTTGTTATCTGTTACTTCAGAAGCATTAATATATATTAAAAAATGATGGTGTGTTTCAGGTGTGATTTCTGGAAATAAAACGTGAAAGAAAAAATGGCCTTATCATATTATAGTTTGATCTCTTCTTTGTAAATAGCAATTGTGTGTTAATACAAAAGTATTTGGGCTTCCTACAGAGTGAATGCATTCACTCTGTAGGAAGCCCAAATACTTAGTTAAGTTAAAGTTAAATTAAAGGTCTATATCAGAATGTTCTTTAGAATCATTTTTGAATGCATCCTTTGGCACCAAAATGTTTGCTACCTTAACATGCTGCAATATTTTTGATTTCTAAGCACCCCCCTGGAAGACACGATATGCAATAGTATTTTAAGGAAATTCCTGAGTGGGAGTAAGTCTGTCCACTTTAAAGGTAAGCCACATATAGTTTGATTTATTTTACCTGTCAGTGACTGGTAAAATTGTTGCAAATTGTAATTAAAATAGATCAACTTAATGCTTAATGATGCATTTAATCCATGCACATAAATGCAACACTTTTCCTCTTCTTGTCTCAATTCATTATTCTTACCAGTGCTAGCCAATCTAGTGCTCTCAGTAAAATTATTACAATCTTTACATTCTCTGTTTTTTCATCATGACATTTAAGATTTAAAAAATTGTTCATAAGACATTCTCAGTCTCAAAGCATTTCAATGATTACAGGATTAAATGCCAGTGAATACTTTACATTTCCTGTGCTCATTTACAACACTGCATAACTGTTTATAGCACTTTTGTTTTCTGTTTTTCCTTTACCTTATGAGCTCATGAGACTATTCATTGTTTTATGGCTATTTGTAGTGCTTATATATATGTGCAGTTTATAACTTTTGCTGAAAAATCTGAAATAAAAGCACACATGAAGTTATTGTTAGTCCCATTTTTACGGATCTGGTATTCTAGGCCCCAAAGGACTTGGACATTGGACTCCATCTGCTTCTATTTTTGAACTGAATAGAAAAATATAATCAGAGTTCTGTTAAAGTAAAAACACTTGGGGTCAAGTCTGTTCTTTGCAAAGGCGAACTATCAGGTGGAATTAAAACGGGGATAAACAAGAAGGTCTGTTTTATAGAGATTTTAGCAGAGATACTATGGTATTAATTGTTGAGGGGGGTTGTTTCTTTCTGTGTGTCTGTGTATTGCCAGGCTTTCAGACTCAGTACTACTCTTAATTGTACTGCTCTTAATGATAAGAGAAGCTATATGAACAAATAAAAAGATATATGCTGTAAAACATATACTAGAGATTTGCTCTAAAGAGCTGGATAGCATTACTTCTTCCCAATAACTTAGTTGTTCATCTCTCTGTTTGCTGGCTGAGGAAGCAATAGGTTGTGAGTGGTATGGACTTAGCTCCTGCCTAGGACTTGAAATTGCAATCTCCCTCAGAAGTGCAAAAAAATATCAGAAATGGGCTAAAGAATCCATTGCCTTTCTGGCTTTCCTTTACAGTAGCAGTTCACGTTAATATTTACATCACTTAAAGTGTTGGCAGCTGAACTGATAAAAAAGCTGGGCACTGATTTCAAAGTTAGAGACCCTTAGTAAATTACCTTGCTGTCAAATCCAGAATGCAGTTGCGCAGAATAATACTGAATGATAGAGTCCCAAAGGGTATTTAGTGCAACAGTATGCAGTGTCATCATGTCCCTCAGTTAGGGGTTTCGTCTGTAAGCAGACTCTGTCATGCTGACTCCGTGCAGTGCAAGAAAGATGAGTGACTAACACGTCCATGCAAGACACACATCCAGCTGAAAAGCTGTGTAACCAGACTGTAGGAAGTGGTGAGGACAGGGATGTGTCTGCCTCTCTTTGGGATTTATGCATCTGATACAGTGCTTCCTGGAGATTCCTTCCTTTAATTGGGATTTTTAGTACTGAGCTTACTATTTTCTTTTAAAAACAAGCATGTACCTTCTGAGGTATGTCAAGAAGACAAGGCAGGCAGGCATGGTTCTGTCTTCCTTCTATCTTTTCTTTTTCACTTTAAAACTTTAGATATCATGTTATGTGAAACAACAATAACAAAATCCTGAAAGATCCTGTGGAATACTTAGTTTGCAAATTACTGTAATAGAAGTCACACCCCTCTTACGGGAGGTTTTGTTTGTTATTGTGTAGGTTTTTGTTTGTTTGTTTGATGTCAACTTCTGTATCTGTTGATCAACATTTAGACTGATCTTCAAAAATGTGGTTGAAAGACACTTCATATGCATCATTTAAAAAACAAACAAACAAACAAACAAAAAAACATATTGTAACTCAGGGGGTTGTCCAGTTCAATGCAGGAAGGTAATAAATAACCTGTTTTTGTGTAAGCAGCAGATCCAGCAGACATGTCAATGAAAGCCATTTTGAAATATGTATTCAGTGCTATAGCAAAGAAAAACATTTGAGCTGGCAAAAAGAAAAAGATGAAAAAATATCCAAGGAAATCTGTGTTGTAATGAAAAGAAGGAATAAGAGGTAGAAAAAATTATTTCCCCAGAAAATCGATGTGGAGAAACTGCTTTACGCACAAGGCAGGGCATATGCAGAGCCTCTTTGGAATCTGATTTTTCAGCAACACTTATACAGCTCTGAACCGAAGCTCTTACTTAGATTAGGATAATGTTTACCATGGTTTGGAGAAAGCAAAGACTAGAATGCTAAAGACAACTTGCTGGAATGAAGGAAGGTATTTCTACATGGCAATTGCTGGAAAGGAAAACAAGTCTGATCATAAAGTAGATGGAGCAGCCTCTCAGGTAATGATTGCAAATGGAAGAGAAGAAAATAAAAAGTTGAATCTAAATTGTTGACAATAAAGTAATTGGTTAGCAGAAAATTGGATTTTAGGAGTGTATTTGACCATCTGTATCTAATTAAAATAATTTGTTTATTTATATTTTTGAGACTGTTTTAACAGGTTTACTTTTAGCACCTGATAAAAGGGAACATTTATTAGAGCTTTAGAAGTAGTAAAGTTGATGTTAATTTGGTAGTTACAGTCATCTTATTTGTATTTTTCTAGTACCTGTGAGCTGCAGTCAAAGAGGAAGGTCCCACTCTATCAAGGTTTTTACATACAAATAATATAAAAGCAGAAGCTGTCCTGGAGAATTTGTTGTCTCAGTTTATGATGGTTCCCCGTGAGTAGTGGGATGAACAGAGTGAGAGAGGACGCGTGCAGATAGGGACAGTGAGGTAACAGCAAAACAGTCACATTTTAATTTACTGTTTCTCTTTAATATTCTTGGTTTTACCCATTTTCACCTAGCAATTTACAATCCCTTCTATTCTAGTTCCATCAGAATTTTTAGATCCTTGCAAAATATCTCGGGTAAAATTCTGGAATCAAAGGCATCAACAGCAATGTTGGCTTTAGTGGGGCCAGGCGGACTGTACTATGCTTTAAGATTCCATTAATTCCTGTACAACTGGTGAGCTGCCTCTCAGTCATAAATAAAATACTAAATTCTAGTGATTACTTACAATGATAAATATTATTCAAAACAAATAAGAATGCAGGGTTGTTCAATAGAGTTCATTCTCATTTTCTCATTTTTTTTATTATATTCTGCCTTTTTTTTTTTTTTAATAAGTAATGTTTGTTTTTTTGTCTGTTCCTTTTTCTTCTTAGCTTTCTAAATGTGGATATGAAGATTCTTGACTGGATAAAGTTAAAGAAAACTGAACGTTCTTAACATGTTGCCTGTACACGTTAATATACTCTTAGATGTTTAGATGTCATTTCCATACGTGTCAGCCATAGGTAAGGAAGTGGATAGTTTCCTACTCACCCAATGGTACTGCCACTAGGTTCTTGGTTTGCAGATACATATATAGGACAGTAAAAACATTTTTAAAAATCATGTTTAGGTTGATTTAAGTATAATTAATCCTTTGGTTTGTTGGAAGAGTTGAGATTTGTAGTTATGTCTGTTATCAGATTATATTAGTATATCGTGACAACAATTCTGAGCAACTAATAAGAATCATTTATAATCTGACCCCCCTCCCTCCCCAGGAGTGTGTGTTTATTACAATCAGGGATTTGTGATTTAGACCAACATTGTGAACTTTTTCCAATAAAACCTGAAGCTGTAAGGCAATCAGGTAAATATATGTACAAATCTAGAACTAGATCATCTGACTTGTATGTCATAACTTCCTATGGCCTGCAAACTTCTCATCACACATAATGAAAAATAAAATAGCTTTTTTCTTTTTATTTTCTGGATGGATCTTAATTGTATATTCACAGCTTTATATGTATATTTTGGCTAAGAATGAAACTTATACAAGCTGTATGAAAAACATTTCTCAAGATTCAAGCTTTTTTAATGCTGATTATTGTGACAAGGTAGCTTTTCTTATAAAAACTAAACAAAGTAACACATTCATTTCTTATGTATTTTTTTCAGGAAGGTACATATTAAAAATGTTTTCAATAGTCAAACAATTCCATATATAAATAGTACTTCACAGTTTCCAGTTTTATACAGATTTATTAGACTAGGGCTTCACAAACTGGAATAGGCACTTACTATAGACCTTGTATTCTTCATAGTACATGCAGTCTTGGAAATATGCCTACATTTTAATTAAGATCAGAGAAAATTCAGAAGTGCAGTGTCTTCTCTTCCTCACAATGGCAGAGTGGCATCTTAGCCAATATCATACACTCTGTAAACAGAAAATAAAGAGTCATTATGAAAAATTTCTCATGGGGAAAGAGTAGACAAGCTGATGAGAATATCTCTAAGACGTCTTTACCTGAATGTAATTTTTGACTTTGTAGATAAAAAATAAAATAAAATAAAAAAGGTCTGTTAAAAGGAAAAGACCTCCAAAAATGATGGTTTGGGTTAGCAATAGATATTAAATGTTCCAACTTTTCTGTTTCTGAAGGATACATGTTAATGTCCAATTTTATTTATCTTAGAAAAAATCTCAACAATATTACAATTTTTATTACCTGCAATACTGCATACTACTTAGGAAAATATTATTTCCGGTTGCTTTGGAGAGATGTCTTTTTTTGAAAATGGGAAACTTCAGAGGTATAACAAAATCTTGGATGCTAGAGCTGGGATTATATTTTAATTTTCAATTGATTCTTATAACACAAGACTATTCAAGACATCACAGTGTCTAGTATTTTGCCCATTCCAATGTGCAAGGCTGCTGTCATTTTGTGAGATATTTGCAATGCTTACAATAATTCCTTTCCCTTCATTTTCTGCAAAAAAGTAATTACATTCCCATAGACAAAGCTGAATAATTTATGTGCAAAATTGTGTATACCTTCAGATATTTACAGATAATTGACATTACATTCTGTGACATTATATATGAAGTTTTACATACTTATCTACTTATTTTTCATATATAGAAGAGAAAAAAAGGACTTACACCGTAGTTTCCCAGTTTTTGGTTTTGTAACATTTCAATACACTGAAAGAGTGCGATTAATTGTTAAATAAACTTTTTTTTTTTTTTTTTTTTTTTTTTTTTTATCCATACTGAATTTTACTCAGTTCTTTTTCTCATTCTTGTTGTATATATTTCTCTCTTTTTAGAGCTAGAGTTGCAGCCCATGTTGATTTGGTTTTAACTGCTTACTCATTTTTTTTTATTTTTTTTTAAACTAGAAGACTTTGTAATAAAATTCTCAGTAGTTATGGGAGTGCTGAATTCTTTGAAATTGAGCCCAAATATTTGATTTTATTTTTAATGTTCTTTTCTTGATGGATAGATTCAGTGAATGATAATTAAAAAGATTACTCTCTTTTTATTTTAAGGTATCACTATTATCAACTGGTATTATTTTTTTTTCTCAAATCTCCTACTACCTCTTCCCACTTCCATGACTTTTCAGAAATTTTGAGTAGTACTGGGAGCTCATAAACTTATTGCTTTGCAATAAGAATATGTAGCAGGGATAGCTAATTTTTATAGGTTCATAAAGTATTGCCTGCTATGTTATTCAATGATAGTTTTCAAATGTTTATGGTATATTTAAAAGACTCAGTTATCTAATACTCAACTTTTCAATGTAGTTTCACTACAGCCAGACACTCTGGAACACGGAGCAAGAGAACAAGCAAAATGTGCATTAAGAAGTTTATTCTGTAGAGTTGATAATATTTATCCCAGTCTGAGAGCTTCTCTCACTATATTCTACATTATTTTGAGGGCACATCCAGTGGTCACCATAATGTGCAGCAGAGAAAATGAGAAATCATCAAGTCAGTTAAAAAATAATAATAATAATAATTGAAAAATGCTCCAAAATCACATAGGTAACACACGTTTCAAAAGTAATGTTAAATCTGACAAAAAGGCAATCAAATCTGGTAGGATGTTGATACAGTTCAATTCCACTGAGAATCCGAGTTGTTATAATCTGTGCATGTTGAAGCTTGTGAACAGCAAACAGGCTGTATCAAAGAGGCCTACAAACAGGGTATTACAATAATCCGGACTTGATGTTATAAGAAACATGAATCAAGAGCTCAGCACCCTGTGGAGACAGTAAGCTTTAATCTTTACCCACTACTAAATTCCTGAGATGGTATTAGGTGCTTATGACTCTCAAAGTCTTATCATGTGTACTGAGCTGAAAACAGTAACTTTTCTGTTGACATTATTTAAACCATGTAAGATTCTACTTACTCTACTTCAATTAAATGATCTTTAAAGCTCTCTTTATATCGATTAGGATTTCTCAAGCTGTCATTCATAGCTCACTCATATTTCCAGCAACAAATCAATACAATTAGTTATTTTCTTCACCTTTCTATAAATGATATTTTAAACTAGAAATGACAGTAGTGTTCTAAGAATAATTTTTTCAAAACAAGGTAAAAGGCCCTTTAGTGAATTTCAATGCTCCTTTTTGTGTTAAGATTATGGCAGAAGAAAAGGTTCCAACACTTTAACTCCTTCCATGATGCAACCTCCAGATCACAGACCTGGAGTAGCAACCAGAACTTAATGTAGTTAGGTCAATATTAAAGAGGAAGTAACTACAGACCTTAAAAGGATCTGTTTTCTTCCCTGAAATCATATAATCTCTTGCAGTGGGAATCTTAAATGGCATGTTTTTTTGTGTTGTATTACTTTATATAAAATTATTTTTTTATATAATATTATTCTGCAGGGGAAAAAGAAAACAAACAAACAAACAAAAAAAACATACATATAGAACATTTTTTCTTCTCTGTAGACATGCTGTATGTATAAGAGACATGCACAATTGTGCAATTGCCCAGTTCCAGACATGGAAATTTAATTTTCCCTGAGCATGAGCTAAAGGTTAATTCTTATCTTATTTAAGGGAGAAGTTCATGGAAAATATGACAGAGAAAAGATAGAAAAAAAATATTATATGAATAAATGACAAAGGAAAACCGTCACAGACACAGGTGATCCTAATGCTTGTGGAAAACATCCACATGTTCTGGTGTTAGAATTAAGGACTTCGATATCTTTCTAAACACTGATAGTGTACAGTTCTCTTCAGTTAAGTGAAAATTAAAGTAAATTTCCTGTGATACTCAAGTACCTTATCAGAGTGAGAGAAAAGTGCAGTGCTTTTATGCAGTCTTATTATGTAAACACTTTCCGTGTTGGAAAATGGGAGGTGGGGGGTGTTATTTTTTGTTTGTATTTTTTTACTGCGAGGAGCAGGAGGCCATTTTTCACAGCATTTCAGGATAGTTTTTGGCTTCTTTTTTTTTTTTTTTTTTTTTTTTATACATAGTTATGAAATTAGGAGGTTGCCTCATTGCTTATTTTGCAATTGTTTTAAAACATCGAGTGTTTGATCAGAATGACTTTTTTTTTTATTGCAATAATATTATTCTGTCTTCAATAAATATTGAAAACTCTTTGATCAGCTCTCAAGTCAGCTTTAAAGAATACACTTAATAATCTTCTGCTATGCAACCCAAATTATACATGCTATAACTTATATTAGATGAGATAATGACAATAGAGGGCAATGAAACCTCTCAGAAGTTGAGCTGAAGATATTTTTATTTTACATTATTTGTTCCTCAAAAATGCACTTTCAAAATGCTGAAGTGAGAATGCAGTGCTGAAACAGTAGTTTGAAATAGACATGTTTCAACAGGTGCAATAAAAGTCAAGGAAATGAAGGACTACATTCACAAAGTGCCAAAGAGTGAAAATGATAATTTATCCTCGTTTCCCTCAATATCTCATAGCTTAAGATATTCTCCTATGATACAGAGGACCACGTTTCAGATCTCTTTTCAGCAGTTTTTACCCATCATATGCCTCCTACCAGGAAAATTTCCTTGTCTCCTGACTATAGCATTTTCATTTTTGGGATACAGTAGAATTGCTATTTAAGCAGCTCATGCAAAGTAACATCAGTGCATTTGTGAATGATTCAGTCTAGCATAAAGTCTAGTTAACAAGCCCATCCTTCATCGCTATGGTAGGTCATCTCACATGGAGGAAGGATATGAATCTAAGTTTTTTGTATTTTTAAACCTTGGGTTAAAAGGAGAGAGAGGAAACAGAGGGCTCTATTCATCTTCCTTCTAGCAGCTTCATTTTTGTCATTTTTTTGGTACTTTTTTATTTTTAACATGCTCAAAGATTAAATGTGCAATTTCAGGACGAGTGAAATTAGACCAACAAATATTCCTGGTAGCCTTAATTAGCAAATCACATAAGCTGTTGGTAGGAGGAAAGGACTTTTTGTACTCTCAGTAGCTATTTTAGCATTTTGCAATGGCCTGAAACGCAGGTCTACACTTTTTTAAAGTTGTTACACCACGTAAAAGTTTGATGAGCAAGGGAACACTGCAAATGTTCCCATATGCAGGGGGAAATGTCAGCTAAGGTATTCCTTTATGTGGTGAAGGAAGGTATGGATTCCAGTCAGAGGTGGCTAGGAAGATGTTACTGTCCTTCATCCAGTGCATATTTACAATTCAAAATTCAGCTTGTTTGAACTCTGAAGTTAAAAGAAACCTCTGTGCAGTTGCAGTAGTTTTTGTTGTTATTGTTGTTGTTTAATCAAATGGAAAGTCAATTCAGATAAATAAAAACCAATTACTAGTTTTGGCAAAAGTAGCAAACACTGTTATATGACTTCTCAATGGAGACGGTCCAGGGATATGGGAATAGTTTTCTGACACTAGTCCTAATGTACCTGAATGTGTGTGTCTGAACCAATAATAGAAAACCAAACCAAACCAAAAACAAAACAATAACAAAAAAAAACACACCCACCCACACAACCAAAACAAAACAAAACAAAAACCCTAAACCTAAAAACTTTGAATGCATCTTGTAGTTGTTTTTTCAGCTGAATATAGCATTATGCATAATAGATATTTTATAACAATAATGTAAATAACAGTGGAAACCAAACAGACTGCATCTTTCTTAAGTACTTTTGTGCACAAGTAAAGATCATAATTACATATTGTATTTGACATTAAGCCAAATAAGAAGTACAGAGACATCCTCAGATTTAAAAAGATACCACATATCTGTTTTCTAATCCCTGATATTTGCAGGTGTAGGGAAGTGCTTATAAAATCTGACATTCTTACAGTATCCAGGAAGAAGGTGCCATAATACATACAAAAATTGTACAAAGAACACACAATTTTTGAACAGACTTACAATATTTCTCAGCTAATTTTCAGAGAGTTTATTTAAATTAAAACAGATTTTTACTGTTCTCTTAAAAGCAGAGTCTACAGGAAGTCGTAATTATAATATTAGTAAGTGATAATGGTTTTAATCTGTTATTTTCAGTTTGACTCTACATAATGTGAGGATAACCAGCAAGGGTCTTTTTATGGATGGTCCTGGAAGGATATTAAGCCCTGTAAGTTATGATACCTTCACACAGTTCTGGTAATCAGTGAGAGTCCATGTCTTTCATTCACTCCAGTGAAAGCTGAGGGACTAGAGGACTGCATCTTGCTTTGAAAATGTCTGAATGCACTTCTCATGTTATGCACTAGAATAATTAGCTTTCAACTAAATACGTAGCTCTGTTACATTAACTATTGTCTCTCCATGATTTAATTGTGTTGTAGGAATTAGGCTGTACAAAGATGGTTTCTTAGTTTATAACAGAGCTGAAGGGCATTATTATCCATTGTCAGTGATGTGAGATACTAACGGTCTGTGGTGAAAAAATGGAATTGGTAATATCTATTTACTGAAAAAAATGATTAGATTAATGCTGTAACAGCTTCTATTCATTTTCCTTTGTTGCAAATGTATGCTGAATAAGAGAAAGAGAGCATAAAAGACCCCAGAACATTAAATGCTGGGTATTTATAATGACTGTCAGTACACAGAAGCAATCAATAGGTTCTGCTGCAGCCACTCCCAGTTTCTCTGTGTTCAGGGCCTGCCCCTCTACCTGTCCTCCAGAGAAGGGGACTAGGAAACCTACACCCAGGCTTTGCCACTGGCTGTGGCAGTCTGGATTCTGGGTGCATTAGAAGCACATAGAGACATGATAGGGGAACTGATGCCTCGGGACCCACTGGAAGGTTTGCTTAATGCTAGGCACGCCTAAGAAAAAGTATGCAGATTTTCCTTTTGGGGGAGGAGGAGTTTCATTTCTTTCCCTAGACTAAGATTCTTGAAGAGAAGCTCATTTCTGATGGAGAGCAATTTCCTCATCCTCTCTCTAATGAACATACAATTTTTTGCATGTCCAGAGTAGATCCAAACAATAGATTTAATATTCAGCCATTAATGTATTTTTATTTTTTGTCATCTTCCAATTGGGAGCACTGAGGTCAGAATTCAAACGGTGTGTATTTAAATACAGTTCAGCCCTGCAAGAGCTACTGGTGCTGTAATACTTCAGTTGCATGGAGTATAATTATTTTCCTGGTGATTTTGTCTTTAAAATGAAATGATGGCCTGTAAAAAATGCAACAATACACACACATTTGTTCCATGTGGTTACTGGTTTTGCTGCATAGCTGTGAAATAAATATATAAACAATTCACTGAGTTAGGAAGGGCTATCCTTAAATATGGAAAATGATTGTAGATTGTTATTTCCAACCAGATCATTATTGTGCATTTATTCTTAACTGCCCTCTTTTATAGGTTTCATTATGCTGTCTGTTAGAAATGACAGCCTGACAGCTCTGTTGTTTCTCTGGGTTAGTTTTATCTCAGTTATTGAATACTCAAACCTCATTAACTTGCTGTGAGGCCTCCAGAACTGCATGGATTGCTGTCTGCAAATATAAGTGTTTAGTAACAAGTACTTTTACATGAGTTTCATTATTCTGATGGGTATTAGGGAATAAAAAAGCATTTTAGCATGGAAAAAAAAGGGGCTGTTAGTCCAGGTAATGCAATGACTACTTGATATATGTATAATATTTGTGAGCGATTTTTGACATATAACATAGGTTTTGATCCACTAAAGGAACAAATACCTTTTCAAATCATCTCCAAAATCTGGGCCTGAAGCTAGTTTACTCTTCTTTTTGTTGCTTTACTTTAGGGCAGCTGGATTATTAGAGCACTAATCACGTCTACTGTTACTTAACAGTACCTCATGTATGTGTCAGTAAAAATGATCTAACCTGGCAAGAAATGTTCTGTAGTGCAATACACCTCATTCCAGAATGTATCATATGCCCAGACTGGTCTGTGTTTATGCTCAAGGGGATCCCAATCACCATTCTATACTCTCTTGCAATTGCTCCTAATAGTCAGCTCAACTCAGGTTTTTGAGCAATCAAAAATGTCTAGCCAAAAAGCAGTTTTCTTATTTTTGCACACTAATTTCAGGTTATGAAGAGAAATGTATGTATGCAAGGGCCGCTAGCAGTCTAGCAGTTCACAGAATGTTCAATAAATATTCCTGTATTATTATTATTATTTTTTAAAACAACTAGAAATGCCACTGATGGCACTATTTAAACACTGAAGACTTCATATGTCCTCTACCGTCTTAAATATTTATGAAGGCAATATACTCTGTTGTGAGCTGAGTCTTTAAAAGACAATTCACTGATCTATATGCAAAAGGTTTTTTTAGTTAATCTTTGTGCTTCTTTTAGCCTCTTACTATTTCTATAAAGGCTGATCTAGCACTCCATTTCAGAGCTTAAGGCTGTTATACGTTTCAGATTGTTTACTGCAAGTTACTGAAAACATGTCCAAGGCTGGCAAAGGATGAATCTGACAGTGCCTTGTTTTCACTGCTGCATCAACAGAACGAAGAAGTGAAAAATCTCCAGTAAAAGCTCTGAGGTGAGACTTCCCAGGCTATTTGGTGAGCCCTTAGGTTCAGCCTATCCAGTTGCACAGCACAAAATCTTGTGGGATGACTCCTCTCCTTTCTGCATGTCTGTATTTACCTCTCCTGCTATATACTGTAGAGAAGATATAAAAGCAAACCTTGCAGACATCTCCCTGTTAAATACTATTTGCCATTAAAGTGATTTCAAAATAAAATGCTTGAATTTTGGGGACTGAATATATCTTAAAATGTGGTTGTCAGTCTGAATCTAATGATGATGTGCATAATTACCAGATATATTTTTTTTCTGTTACCATCATACTTGATGGTGAAAACAGAGCCATATATGAAATTTTGATATGCCAGCATTAGAAGATTTATTCTAGCACATTTAATTTACAGCAAATATAATAGTCTTTATAGCAGAACTCCTAAACTTACATTTTGACCAATTACTTTAACAATTCTGAACTAGTGGTCTTACACCTACGTCACAAAAGCTACAATAAAAGAACACAGATAGTATCACTCTCCTTAGAAAGAAATTATGGTGTGTGGGGGGAGATCTGTATGTCACTGTCTGTAATTTCTTTCCAGATCAGGAGTGAGGTGTCTTGTCAGGACAGTAAAAGAAAACTCCAGCATTTTACTGATGAACTGTACATGTCAATGACTGTGAACAGCATGTCAGCCTTCAAGGCTATAAATCCAGCACTTCTGTTTTATAGGGAACAACCACCCGTTCACATTTTGTTTCCAAGGTGATATAAAAATAGTATCAAAGCTTTCAGCTAAACAAATCAAGGTATCATTGTGTGATGCTATGTAAGTGGCTCAGGTAAGTAACACTAAATCTTTTAGTGGCATTCAAAAGATGTTTATCAGAGACAAGCCTGTAGTCTCATGAGTTCAGATTTCTGCATTGCTTGAGTTTCACAGGTTAAAATGATCTAATTAATTGCTTAAAGTAGTCCAGATGTAGCACTAAGGAGACATTGAGGGTGAACACTGAGGGTGCTTGCTGCTTGTATGGCAGCACAAACTCGATGCCTGTCTCCTATAAAGTTTTGGCCTTGTGAATGAACAGGAATTTTTCATAGGTAAGGAATTATTTGCCTATGGCTTGGTCTTGTTTCATGTCATTAGGTAAAATTAGGACTAAGTAGTATAAACACATGATGTGGTCAGATATTTCCAGCTTCTACATCTGATTATGGTGTAATCATTCAAAATTATAACAGCTACTCCTTTATTTATATATCTTTAAATAGCACTGCTGTCATGTAAAAATATCTTCAATATTTTAGCGCAGTTATAGATGTAACATTACAGGTGAAGTAGAAAAGTTTTCTTAACCCCATTATGCACCCAAAGAAACTGAAGCACAAACTTGTTGAAACCCCTATTTTCAAATACAACACCTTTATATTAGGCACTGCAGGGTCAGATTTTTTCAGATCAGAAGACCATCAACAGCTTTTATTGAATAATAAGTGCCTTCATTTGACTGAGACTATCCAGTAAAGCCATTTTGAAGTACTTCATTTATTCAAGAGCACATACATTTTTAGGGTACTTTTTGTGACACTTTGGAATGTATGCCAGCTTTCTGATAAGAGTACACCTCTGTGTAAATAGAATGCTAATTAAGTACCTAAACATGTCCTAATATCCATTTTATACATATGTCTCAAGAAATGAAATAAAGACGGAAATGCCTTGATAAATATATGTAGTAAAAGACATAGACACAGCAGGACAGAAAGACATATGGCAATATGTATGAATAATCTTACTTGACTAAAAGAAATAAATGGCATATGTAGTTTAGATGCCTGAGTAGGGACAGTTTAGATGAAGATGAAAGATAAGCAAATTAAAACCTAAAAATGACTGAAAACTGGTATAGGCCTCCTAGGCAAGACTTAGAAAGAAGAAGAAGATAAGAAAAGCCTATAAAAAGGATAGATCATTAATCATTGGAAATTCAATTAGTTAATATTGACTAGGCTGGCAATTATGGAATTGATAAGAAAGGGTATCGCTTCCTGGAGGTAATACAACACTCTGTTCTGATACATTTTGTGGACTATCCAGTAAAAGTACAGGCTATTTTATACTTACTCCTAATATTGCTGGGAAATAAGACAAGGATGATAAATAAGATAAAAGTTGAGAGTCATCTAAAGTCTAGTGATCACAATGTCATCAGAACTTCAAATGCCCTTGAGGTTATAAATGTGAAAGGCAATATCTCAAAACCAATGGACTTTAAAATATAAATAAATAAAAATAGAGAGTGAGTGAATGTGGAATGAGTTGAAAAAAAGTTGATTAAAATCAATTTCAGTTTCAGGAATTTAGTATGAAAAACTAGCTAGATAGCAGAGAGGCAGCCCTGAGAGCTGGCCCTCAAGAGACCTTGTTTCATGAGAAACTGCTCGATTTTTATTCTCCTTGATGGTGGATACCAGGTGTATTTTAGAAATAATTTGTGTGGTCTCTT
The DNA here is from genome assembly GCA_011076525.1 of Nettapus auritus. NCBI lineage: Eukaryota > Metazoa > Chordata > Aves > Anseriformes > Anatidae > Nettapus > Nettapus auritus. Next base: position 60,901,388 of record CM021768.1, on the reverse strand, counting down.
GGGAAATATACCAGCCATACAATTCTTTCTCATGAAAAACCTTGTCTGTTGCTTCAGAAGATCCTGTTTACTTACATGGATGCCTGAAAATGAGATGTTTTAATAATATTTCAGAGGGAGGAGATTACAATAAAGAATATTACTTCTAGAAAAGAAGCAAAAAGAAAGATGTGTTTGCTGAAAACGCTAATTACTTTGCATACATTCCTGTTAGAATATGATTAATTTCGTGGTCACAAAAACAGCACTGCAACTGTCTTGAGTTACATGACATGAACGGGTTCTTAAAAGGAAAGTAGTAAGCTAAGTGTATCACTGATAATTCACAGTGTTACAATCTGCATATGATCAATAGCTTGGTGGCTAAAGTACTGTCATGAAACACAGGAGAATTGGGCTCCAATTCACTACTGTGGATGAAGGAATTGAACTCTAAAGCCTCTTGTTCTGAGTGAATGAATTCTTGGATCAATGGGCTATTGAACAGAAATAGCAAGGATTCATTTTCAGAGATTCAATAAATTCTTTATCTTTCTTACAAAGTGAAATGAAAATTAACTTTAAAACAAAATTTATTTTTATATAACATGCATTTTTTCCCATTTATGTTTGGTACTTATATTTAGGAAATGGTAAATACACAGCATTTCATTAAAATCTCTGTACCTTTTTTTCTTAATTTTTTTTTGCTTTATTTTTTTATTTTATTTTTTTGACTCAGCAGTTGAAGGAAAGAATCCATTAATCCTCTAAATTTGTGCCAAATTCTTGAAACACCAGTATCATAATTGACATAATTAATTTAATTTCAGATTAGACTGAAATATGATTTTTCCTGTTTATTGTATTTGCTCCAAAGATGTTAGTTTTAAAAACAAAGAGCAAGTAGGTGGTACATTGTAAGTGCATTGCAAGAGAACCAGACGTTTTATATTGTAGTCATTGTGGATTACTGAATTCAAGCAAATGACTAATCCTTCTCATTAAATAAGCCAAATCCAGAAAGTCCCATAACATCTGGGAACCGTGGATGCTCAAACTGCTCCCTATTTGGCTTGCTCTCCTTTGGGTCCTTTGCTGGGTGTCCCCAGTCTCAAGCGAAGCAATCAATTGATGATGCTCAGGAGCAGCACTGAGGTTCCCAATAGATGATTTTATAGCTTAGGCAATGTTCACACAGAGTATATGAATGATTAGACAGCATTTGGAAAGTTCAGTGCCATTTTATATTTAGTGTTAGAGGCGGCATCATTGCAAAAGCCCCATTTACTGAATGAAGGAAGCCTGGCTCTAATAATGACAAATAAAGCATTCGCTACTTAGCTTACATCTAGGTTAAATCAAATTTTTAACATCAGCTTTCTAGAATAATACTGTATGGCCTACAATAAATATAGCAAGAGAAAGTTATGCAATTATAAGTATCTATATATTTGTATATTGTTTGAACCACTACAACAACTCTTCATGTTCATGCTAATAACATTCAATTAGCTCTAATGAGTGTAAGTTTTAATGCTTAACTCAATGCCTCTCTAAGGATAAGCTTGCAAGGAGGTGTAGCTACTAGCTGGTAATATATAACGCCATCTGATTAGGAGAAATTATTTTCAAAACATATCTGCCATAAAAAGCTAAAATGAAGGGTAAAGTGACAGAACAACTGCTGCTAAATTCTATTTTCAGCATTGTAATTGGGATAATATACCATAATTTATTTTAATTAGTTACAATTAAGAAATGGTTTCTAGGGTTGCATGTAATTTCTTTCAATTATTAGTTATTAGTTGTTCATGCATAAATGTGTTCTAATACTGGCTTATCTGAGCTATAGTAGGTGATTAAAGCTGTTCAGTATATTAATTTTTCGTTTGTAGAGTTGTACGTATTGCAGGGGCAATTCTAGCACAAGACATTTATAAGAAAGAGATCACAGTGACACTTGGGAGAAATATTTCTTAAGTATTATGAAAAAATATGTAAAGCAATATGGGAAAGGTGTCAAAGAAAATTCTGATATGGTTAACACTGAATTTTGCTTTATCTAACTGCAGCTACAGTCTAATGGCCCCTGTCTTAATAAAATATTTAAGTTAACCTGGTTGCAGAGTGAGTTATTATACTACATATTCTTTCACTTTATTAGGATAAAGAAATATTATCATGGGAGGCTATGCTAACAAGCGTAGACATTGCTTGTATTGTTAAAGAACAGGTTTACATCTCAGAGGAGTTTAAAGATCTAGAGAAACTGGAACATTTTTAACTGAAAAAGCATTCTACTTATCTTATAGAAAGCAGTCTATTTTGTGCTAAGAAGAATGGCTTATAACAACAAACAGCCTCTCTGTTATCAGTCATTCTCATATAACACAATATTTATTGTGCTTGCTGTTAACCAAGTGAGGGAAAAAAAAAAAAAAAAAAAGGCACTGAACAGTTCTTTTCAGAAGACAAACATTAACCTGACCTTAGAACAGTGCATTTTAACCTCATCAGTACAACTCTTATGAGAACTAATGCATCTACTTACATATTCATTCACAGAAAAGTTCATAACTAGGCTATAATGAGAGATCATGGCATAGAGAAAATTAATTAATTTATTTTTTTTTTGATTTGCACTATTCTGTCAATATTTATGTTCTTTAGGCCTCTATGCATCCAGAAACTTAAGAATAATGAATAAGTCTTTGAAGATTTGCTTTGTAGTTCATTAAGATTAAGTTAAACTACTTTAAGAAAAGGTTGGTATTCCTAACCACTGTGCGTATGTTGTTTTTGTTGAATTTTAAACCACATTTCTCATCCCAGTCATGTTTAGCCATCACAACAATAATACCTAACTATAATTAATAATTCTGTCAACTATCTCTCAGGACATTAAATAATGCATCATGATTTACACACCCCTCTTAATTTCAAATAGGCTTTATGGCAGTTGGTTAATAAATAAATGTCACACAGTCTTAAATAATTATAAACTGTAGATTTCTTTAATTAGTAGAGGCTAGACAAAAAAAAAAAAATGGAAGTGTGGGGAAGGCTTAAATAACCAATTGTTCAGTCAAAAAATATGGGGGGCAAACTTTACTATGATCATTGGACTCCGTTCGACCAATGTAATAGTGTTCCTTATTTGTTAGATTCAGTAGCCTCTCAAGTAGAACTTTTTGAGCTTTGAACTCTTAAAGGTTTTGAATTCTTTGAATTCCTTATAACAGTTTAGCATTTTTGCCTAGGACAATCTTCCTGGTGATAGATTATGTGAAACAATAGCTACTCTGTTGCCTTTAGAGTAGAAAGGCACTGAAAAAGTACATAAAATTTCGTTTGCTGCAGCATACCGCCATTTTCTCTTGTAGAAATGCATTCACTCTTTACACTCTCTAGGAAGGAAGGCCTTTTTTTTTATCATACTGTTGGAGATTGATTTGAACCCTAACCATACATCAGACCGTAAAAAAAGGAGAGCACTTCGTGAATGGGAATGAGAGCCGTGAGATCATGTAGGGAAAGGAACAAGGGGCCCTTTCCCTATAAGATCTTTTTTTTCTAGAAGATTCTCAGACATTACTTTTGGTTTGCTGGAAGATCTCCCTCCACCCAGGAAGCTAGTTGAACCATTACCCCATTTCATTAGATCCTGACCACACTGCTCCTTTAAGCTCCACTAAAAGGCTTGGTACTTAAATCATTTTTAACTATCAGATGAATTGAACAAAAAAAAAGAAGCTAGGGCATATTTCATTTTACTGTCTCTAAACAAATTAAGTTTTGTCTGGAAAAGACTGCTGTGATCAGCACAAACGTTTTATGCTTGCTATTTCTCAGGATGTCGAGGATGGGTTTCCATGAGGATTCGTTACTTGTTTTTTTCTTGCAATCAAGCAAAGCCTATTTTGTACAGATACAAGGTTGACTAAATCCCTCTTAGACAGCAACACAGAGTACATGAGCAACACAGCACAAGGAGTATTACAGTCTGCATAATAAATTTATTGAGGCCTTTATTTTCCTGTACATTTTAAATCTTTTCTTCTCCCGCTTGAAGATTATATTCATCCTGAAACATTACCCTTCAAGTGTTAAAATGACAAGTGCTGATGAAGGTAAAGCTGATCAGCTGGAAGACTCCCACTGCTGAACATTATAAAGTTTCTGTTGTTCAAACAGCTCAATTAATTATCCAAATGTGAAGTATATCAGGAGGGGACCTGCTGAGCTTTACTGCTGACTTCCAGGGAATTATCCATAATAGAGCTGTTATAAGAAAATTGTGACAGACCCAACGTACAGGGACCTCTGCTTACCTCTCTTGAGGATTTGTGCAGGACCTTCTAATCAAACAGGGAGTTAGGAATTTCCTCAGAATCAAAGGGAAGGTACATTTTGTGAGGGAAAAGCAGTGCAATCAGCCTCTCAGTGTTTTATCACATACACCCAGAGAGGATTCCAGAGTCACACATTTTAATTGCCTGCCGTAAAGATGACTACTATTCCTCTGGTGCCAGTGACTACTTTCTCAAATGTAGGTTCTTAAAATTACTATCATGCTCTGACCATAGTTAAAAATACAGTTCTGGCTGCCTCTATGCACATTTTTTTGAAAAGCTGTATGATCTTTTTCAATAAGCACTCATAATGGGTGTTCAACTGCCTGTAAATATTTTAAGCTGTTATAGTAAACATTTGGGCACCTGGGACAAACAATCCCACAGCAAACAGTCAGGGTGAGGAAGCTTCAGTGAATACTGAAGAGTATGAAAGAATGAGTAATATTGAGGTGAATTGGGTAAACATGGAATCTGCTAGAAACAGTCTCTAAAAAACTCAAACCTTTGATAAATCCACACACGCTTGCTGATATTACAACAGCTATTACTCTTGACTCTCTTTCATGACTGTAGTCAGTTGGTCTAAAACAAAAGATCTCTCTGTTCCCTCTCTTTTTCACTCTCCCCTCCCAGAAACCATAATTTGTGTACATAGCACAATGTTGTACAATGCTAGATAGCCCAGGGACTAGAAGCAGAATAGCAATATAATTTCATCTCACTTAGCAAGCACGATATGCCTTTTTATTTTTTATTGTTTCCAATAAGCACTCATCAGTATAGCTGCATGGTATTGCATTCACCTGTGTTGGCATTCCCTGGCTAGAAAAAATGGCATAGCCTTGTGATTAAGTTTTGCAAGAAGAAGCTGAAAGCATCAAGGAAGGTCCTAGTGAGGAGTGAATACTTGAAAACTAAGAGAGTCAGATTATCCAAAGTAAATAGTTAATATTCCATGCCATGCAGAGGGAACTAATACTATTATCATTTCTTACACCAAAGCTCAGTGTTACAATTAAACCCTTATGAGAGGCCTATCATCATAGTATCTAGACACCATCAATTCATAATTTCTACACATTCATTTTTTTTTTTTTTTTCCAGAAATGAAGTATCTCTCTCTGAAATATTATTTAACTTTAGTATAAGTTCTAAGTAGGTGCACCTAACAGCTTCTATAAAATGATGTGGAGCAGAATGAGTGATTTTGGGTTTGATAATATCAGTGAAACTTATGCCCTGCACTTATTACTACAAAGTCTAAGTGGGATGATATAATAATGGAATACTAATGAAAACCACATTTCTATAATTGAGATAATCCATATTCTGTAGTATCACAGGTTAATTTGCAAAATTAATTTGATGTGATAAATGGGTATAAAGTTGTAAGGCAACTATTCAAAGCCAAAATCACTGAGAAGTTTCTCTGCTATAACCACTCATTTTATTATTTTTCTTTCTGTCAATACTTCTTTCTGTCTATACTTTTTTTTTTTTTTTTTTTTTTTCGGACTAAGAGATTGAAAACTATATAGATTTTGTTACCTTCAGTGGTAAGATTAGAAAAAGGATATCATTATCCTAGCCACAAGCTCGTTTAGCTATGCTAATTCCAGCATGGCCCCTTGTGTCAGGCACATCATCTTTCACTGAATCTTGGGTCATGAACCTTGACTCAAGAATAAGCACAAGGTTCAACAGACTAAGCATTGATGGTGTTGCCTTTGGAAGTCTTGTACAGGCCTGTAGAAGACAGTAGAAATGCTAAATCTAAGAATTTAGTGAAGTTCTGAATTTGAAAAATTCTTCCCAGTCTGCTGTCCCATTCTAATTTTACTGCTTTCATTTACTGTATTCTGTGTACTTCTGCTTCTCCTGACAAAAATTCAATCATGGAAATGAACATATTCCCCACCAGGACAGAGAATTACCTCCAGATGACCTCCAGAAAAAGTCTCAGATTTAGCCACACCCAAGCATCAGCAGTGAAATGTATCAGAAGTTGCCAGGCTGTGCTGAATACTGCAAACCTCAGAAGCCACGGTACCACAATTCCCTTACAGTATTCCATAGACATATGCTTACATCTACTTTTGAGCACAATTTGGTAAAATAGCATAACATGAATAGGATAGTGACACATCAAAACACACACACAAGAGTTTTGCTCAACTCTTTCTGTTTCTAAGACAGTTTAATCTGACTCAAAACTCTGCCTCTACCTCAGAGCAACAGATTCACTAACCTACTTGATATGGCTACTCCTCCCTTATCTGTGGTCTTACCACAGATCAATGAAGAGAAGGAGACATAGGTCTCCAGCCAAGCCATTGCTGAACATACCTCTATTACCATGCATCGGAATCCTCCAAATGATAGGCCCAATGTATTTATCTTATTTTCATAAATTAAGTTGTTGAGAGCAGGTCTAGCTCTTTCAGCCCAGAGCTTGACTGTCAGCTTGACTGACTGCAAATTCTCTTCTTACAGAAAGCCCCTCAAGAATAATTGCAACAGCATGGCAGACAGTTTTAAAGCAGTGACTTGTCTAGCAATAATTCCCCTTGTGCTCATATTTATATTCTTATGGGAGTCCTTTCCTCTGCTTACAGCAGTCTCTTAAAGGCTTCAGTACTGCTTAACCTTAAAAAGTTCCTGGCTGCTTGTCTCTTCTGACTGTAACAATTTCACTCACTACTTTACTCATCCTTCTGTTATTACACAGTGTTTCATAAACAGTATTTGCATATAGCATTACTGAGGCATTGTATATACAACTGTTAAAATAGCTGTTGGTAAAAATCAATATTTTCTGGGTGGAACTGCTTATTTCATGACTTTTGCAGCATTTTGCAATTTAATTGAAACTGTAGAAATATATATATATATATTTAAAAAAGCAAGCTATCATTCTGGAAGAAAAAAAAAAAAAAAAAAAAAAAAAAAAAAAATTTTAACAAATAATCCTGGGTGATTCATTACCCAAGCCACTCAAGAAATGCAAAATTATTTTCAGATTTTCTGTTACAAGCTTGAGACAAAGAGTTTAATGGTATTGTTCGCTAGACATAAAGCCTAAAATGCTTTTAATGCTATTAAGAATATCTTGGCTGTTTTGACAATGTCTTATTACAGTTGAAGTTGCTTTAAACTTCAGTCTACCCTAAATAAATGTGATTAGCTGTTTGCTCCTTGAGCTTTATACCTGAATTACTCTTCCTCAATAACTTTTTATTTCATTAGTATGCACAGACTTCCGTAAAGAACATTGTAAAAGCAAACTTTTTGAAAAATGCGTATGTTAAAGTCCTGTCAAACGTAGGATCTGAAGTTGATGTAATTTGCAAAATCACTGTAGATTAAAAGGCTAAAGTTCCAGTTCCAGCATTACGAAATACAAACAGGGCTCACAGCAGGAAGCTTTGGTATATCAACAAGATGAGCAAGAGTTATTAGCCTGGGAAACCATATAACCAAGACTTGCTGTGTTACTGGTAAAGAACATGTTTAAAATACTTGGAATATAAAGCCACAACTAAAAACTTTGTCATACTTTCATTCCATTCCACATTCTCCACAGCAGTGGCTTGGCATTCCAATTTTTGGCACTATTGATTTTAATGTTATTTTCTAATCCTCATGGCTTCGTTCTTGCCTTATAATAATTCTGCTATCCCAAGCTGACTCTGTAAAGGATAAATGTAGCTTAAGGTTTGGGGAGGTCTATAGTGTGCAGTGGAATTAGTGAATTTTCTGAAGTAACATCAGAAAATGACCTGACAGAAAATATGACTGAAAATCTAAAAGAGTTTATGGACAACCATCTTCTTCAATAAACTTATTTACATTTATTAAATAGCATTTGGCACCTACAGAAAAGGCTATAAAATTGTTACAATGGGTTTCCAGAACAGCTGCTAGGTGGGTGGATTTGGGGATTTTGGCAGATTGCTGTCCTCTGTTCCCTTTTGCCGTGATCTCTGCTTATTATCAGCATAATTGCATTACTGACTCTGGCCTTTCAAGTGCTCTGGGGCTAATAACCTAAATGTTTTTCTCCTCTCACCCCAGACTGAAATACATGTCTCCCTTCAGCTGTTAAAAGAATGTGTGTCCTTCAGGAATGTGTGAAATACAAACAATTAGTGCTTGTCAAGGGAAGGAAAAGCAGAAAAGGGACTGATCCAGTGCACATTACAAATGAAATTGGAAGTTAGAGATATTTGGTTAGGCCTAGGAAACATAAAAGCTACAAAATAATTTATATTTTCAGTGACATTATTGTAAACTAGGAGCTGTCTTGTCTTGTTTCTGCTTTCTCCGGAGGAGTGCTGTACTACATAACTGAACAAGTGTTTTTTGTAAGTTGAACTTTAGAGATTTTGTAGAACAAAATCTCTATATTTTTGCCTCACTTATTGTTTCTCTGAGGGGTTGCTACAAAATGAAGAAAAAGGCTTTGTATCAGGAGCTCTCTGACATTTTACTTATCTCCTTCCATCCATAATACTGTTTTATAGACTGAAATAAAAAGTAGATAAAAAGAACTGGTACTATTAGATGAACTCCCTCAATCTCTGGTTTACTTGTGTTTTCCTGGAAGGAAAAAAAAAAAAAAAAAAAGCCACCGAGCCACCGTGGTTGTTTATTTTAAAAGTGATTCCATTTTTGTTTTACTTGTGTTCACTGCAGATTACTGGGACTGAAAAGTGAAAGCCTGGGAAAAAGAGGAGGAGCCTGGAAAAACACTGGAAAGAAAGAGAAGAAATTAGAAGAAATCAAGAGCGGCGTATGCTAAGAAGCTGAGGTAACCAGAAGCATCATGAGTACATCAATATGGATGTGAAGCATTAAAATAGCTCCTTTCCCTCTCAGAAATATCCCCAAACATTCTGCTAAATGAATACATTCAACCACTGAAATATTAGAAATTATCATAATTAAGAATTAAAGTTGCTCTCCAGCTGCATCATCTCTGGTGTCTAAGCTGTATGGTATGCTCTTTAATTATGCTATATCTTGCTAACTTTTACTACAAATTCAGTATCTCATGTAATGGAATAAAGATCACAGGATGGTTGCAGTTCAGTCTTTTCATTCAGGATGATGAAGATACTAAATTATATTTTGCTCTGATTTTCCATGATTTCTGTAGCTCTACATGTTCCATATCTATTCATTATTATGTTGCTATTCACATTCTTGAATGAGAGTCTGAGGCTCAGAGTGATTGAGGCTTGAACTGTAAGATTTCCACTGCTGCTAGAAACCTGGTCTGAGGCTTGCAGGATCTGAATTTTTAGACATGCCAGGTCTTGCTTATGAGCTTTCAGCCAAATCTGGCCTTCTGGACAGTCAAGTCACCTGTCTCTTCTGTAGGAGAGACAACAGTTGTTTGAGTACAAAATGCAATATAAATAACCAATATATCATTTCTCCACATCTGGTTATAGTCTAGTTAGTAGGGGGAAAACAGCTGCTGAGCACATAAACCTTTCCTAACTGTAAATGCTGCCCTCCATTTCACCTTGTATACATGCAAAAGGATGACTTTGACTCCACATTCCCTCAGTTGTTGGTGTTGTTGCTTGCCCAAGCAGTCAGACACAAGTTACTGTAAATAAAGCTTTTGCTGAGAGGTAGTCTTCTCTATTTTTCCTCCCTTTTTTTGAGAATTTCCATGCTTTTCCAAGAGAAGTGGCTGTTATGTCCTCAGATCTAAAATAACTGGCTGCTGAGTTTGACTCATGCCATTTTAGCAAAATCAGAATTTTAGGCCATAATTTATGCATTCAGAATGCGAATACTTTTGACTTAGTTGTATCTACTGGTCTTCAGTCCATTAAAAAGCCAGTCCACAAATCTCTGGAGATCCAAGTGGCCCCTAGAGGAACAGTGTCATTTAAATTAATTCTCTGAACCTCAGAATAATGGTATGATGAAGAGAACACAAACATGAAAAAAATATATTTTTTCGATATGGTGCTTAGTTGCTGGTTAACCAGAAGTTAATTATTTCTTTGTCATGACAACTACGCTCAATGTACTAGTCCAATACTGAATTCCTCTAGCACATCACATTCGCATATGCTGTTCATTCAGGTCAGAGACTAAATACAAAGAACTGTTTCTCATTTCATTTAAGAATTGTTACATATTGCTGTGATGGGGGGGTGGGGGGGGGGGGGGGAGAGGAGATGGAAGTGTGATGCCAGTTTAATGGGTAAGGAATCATTTATGTTTCTAGTATTGCTAATTGAATATATTAATTGACATATTCTATTCTAGTACAAATGAAAACTGGATTCCAGCTCAGAAGATTTAGAATAAAATATATGGAACAGGTTGTCCAGGGAAGCAGTGGAGTCACCATCCCTAGAGTTGTTTAAGAAAAGGTTGGACCTGGAACTTAGGGACTTGACTTAGTTGTTGACATTGGTAGTAGGGTGAGGTTGGACCAGGTGATCTTGAAGGTCTCTTCCAACCTTAATGATTCTATGATTCTATATTTCAAAATTACTTGATACTTATACCCAGATTGAATTGCTGCAGAAATTAGATTGAAGAGTTATCTGCAAATATGTCTTCACCTGTATCTTCATATAGCCTGTATAGGATGAAATCAACCATTCAGAATACCAGTTTTAAAGCTAGAATTTGCTTTATTACTATGGGTTGCAAGTAGCATGTTTTATAGCAGACAAATACAAGCCACAGCAGGTACTGGTCCTTGTGTTTATAGCCCTTGCATTTGAAGAGAAGAAAAAGAAAGACCTCTGTGACTTTAATTGCTGTTAGAATAATGTCATCTCTATTAGATAATTTCATTGGTTTAGATAGAAAAACTGAGAAAGTAAAATACCTTTTTTTTTTTTTTTTTTTTTTTTTTTTTTTCCCCTCTCCTTTTTAACATAACTCCTTGTACAGTTACTTTATAACCAATAGATATTTGGCCAGATTAGGATGAAGTAAACAAGATTCTGTGGGACTGAAAAGCAAGAGTTTATCAAAGCAAGAACTTTAATAGTACTCACTGAAAGAATTGCATAGTCTTACTAATACAAAGGTATTGTGAAAAGAGACAAGGATCCATACTGAAAATATCTGTTTGCATTAATAAAAAAGGACAGTCATTTGGGGCAGTGGAAACACTGGAAGCATGTTACAGTGTAACTCAAATTGCACTGTGGGTTTAAGTTAGTATTAAAGCAAATGCAAATTGTATTCTCTGTAAATTCTCCTACTCTGTGTCCAAGAAAACCACAATGCACTGTTGATCTTACACTAGAGCCACTCTTTCCTCTTTATCACTGGAGCTAGCAGAGATTGTGATTTTACACTGCTGCCATCAAGAGACTTTTCCCCTTCAATAATAGTGAAATTCTAGTTGTTCAAAATACACAGAGTTCATATTATCAGTATCTCTGTAGGTAAGTTCTGTAATCTTCCACAGAGCAAGAGTGTAGCTTGCCTTCTTTTACCACACATTCCTTTTGTACAAGAGCTTTGCCACACACAAATTTTCCTGCTGCTGCTGTTTAGCAGAGATTATTTCAAAAACAACAACAAAAAAGACAAAAAAAAAATATTCCAAATGTCTCAAATGAAACATAAAAAGCATAAAAAGTAAGCATAAAAAAAGAAAGTCCAACTCCTTTCTAATCTTTCTGCAATAGACTTATAATGGCTTTTATCATTTTAATACCTGAAAACAAATGTTACTATTACAGTAACCTGAATTCAACCTTGTGACACTGCTCTAAGGGATAAATATATCATTATTTCCATTTACCAGTGGTAGCCTGAAGCATAGATGGATTTTTGTGTTTGGCCCAAGGTCATGTAGAAATGCTGTAGTAGAAGTATAATTAGAGGCAAGATCTGAGTGCTAGTCTAATAATTATTAGCTATCCTTTCTACACCATTAATGGTAATGTGAAGCATTTATACTCACCTAGGAGAACACTAGCCTGAAGAAATGAGAAATGTTTTTTTCCAACCATGATAGGAAAGAATCTGGTGCATTCTGTGAGGAATCCTTTTGGCCTTAGCTAAACTTGTCTGGGTTTAACCTCGGTAATAAAAAAATCAAAGAGGTTGCTAAGTGAAATTCTGCTCTGCATAGCACCTGTACAATTAGCATTGTGAGGTACCATCTTTCTCGCACGTCAGTATTCTGGGCCAAATATCTTCTGTTTAAAAATAGAGAGGTACTGGCTTCACCTGGCCTTCCAAGTCTGTTCTAGACACAAAAAGTCTGTCTGGTTACCAGTGGTCTATGCATCAACAATGACAGAGTTTATTTGTATGGTATTTGCTCTAGTCAGCTAATCTTTTCTTGGTCCACAAAAGGTAGAAGGACTTCTTGCTCTTTGGAAAGATAAGAACAAAGGAAAACAAGACAGCTGATTAGTCAGTGTCATAAAGATATGGCAGTAGATGAGGTCAAAGAAGGAGATATGACATTTTTTTGTTTTCTGTTTCTGTTTGTCTATTTTCTGTAGTGGAACAATGTTTTCAAGGCTTTAAATTGCCAGAACTGATAGAGTGCATGGGGACACTTTTCCAGTCTTGCTTAATTTATTCTAAAATATGCAGTTACTTCTATGAGGTCCTGCTAAGAAAAGGACTGAGCTACAACTATCAAAATGTGTAAGTTTTCAGTGCTTATACTTTTGACACCTGGATTCTCTATAAAAATATACATTTCATATGCCAAAGATACAGATAGATCACAGAATCACAGAATCACAGAAAGTCTAGGTTGGAAGAGATCTACAAGATCGCCGAGTCCAACCTCTGACCTAACACTAACAAATCATCCCCTAAACCATATCCCTAAGCTCTACATCTAAACGTCCTTTAAAGACCTCCAGGGGTGGTGACTCAACCACTTCCCTGGGCAGCCTATTCCAGTGCCTAACAACCCTTTCAGTAAAGAATTTTTTCCTAATATCCAACCTAAACCTCCCCTGGTGCAACTTTAGCCCATTCCCCCTCGTCCTGTCACCAGGCACGTGGGAGAACAGACCAACCGCCACCTCGCTACAGCCTCCTTTCAGGTACCTGTAGAGTGCGATAAGGTCACCCCTGAGCCTCCTTTTCTCCAGGCTGAATAGTCCCAGCTCCCTCAGCCGCTCCTCGTAGGACTTGTTCTCCAGACCCTTCACCAGATTCGTTGCCCTTCTCTGGACTCGCTCAAGCACCTCCATATCCTTCTGGTAGTGAGGGGCCCAAAACTGAACACAGTACTCGAGGTGTGGCCTCACCAGAGCCAAGTACGGGGGGACAATCACATCCTTGGACATGCTGTTTCTTATGCAAGCCAGGATGCTGTTAGCCTTCTTGGTCACCTGAGCACACTGCTGGCTTATATTCAGATGCAGCAGGGATGTCACAAAGAAATCAGAACTTCCATTAAAATTTTATAAGAAAATAAAAATCAGTCTTAGGTTGGCAAAATATTTATTTGAAGCTTCACTGTGTGAAGCTACTCACTACTTAAAAAAAAATAATAATAATAATAATATCTGTGAAGTCTCTATATATCACAGGAATCTCTTTGTATTGCAAACAATTGCCTCTTAAATGGAAATTAGGTCTTTTATTCCAATGCAGCAAGTGATGCAGTTCCACTAGCAGATACTGTGCGTGAAAACATCTATATGAGATCTTTGTAAGATGTGAGGGAGTATTAAGGGGTGGGGTTTGTGTGTGTGTGTTTTTCTGTTGTTCCAGTGACATGTCATTGAAGTTAAGTTTATCACTCTGCTAAAATGTCTCACTCTATGTAATTTGATAGTGGTAGCAAAGAGGGGACCAAGCTGTTTGTTTAGAGCATAACGTGTCTTACAAAAAGGTTTTTGTAATCTAACTGCTAACAAAGCTCCATGACTTGTTGACTCCAAATAAATATATATATATATTTCTATATATATTTATATACGTGTATAGTATAGTAATGCCACCCAATAGATGGCAGTATAATCTTTATAATAAAGGAGTTTTTTAGTGAGTACAGAGACATTTAGGATGAATTTCAATTTCTGGCTGCCAACTGACAGAAATATGGGAGCTTTTGTTTTAAAAAGTGGTACTATAGGAAAACATAGCAGAGTGCATCATTTTCTAATAGGACTTCTGTCCGTTCTACTTAATGCAATCACAGTTTTGTTCCTTGGGCATGTTGTTATTCTCACTAAACAGGATTAAAAAGTACAGCTTGAATGGTTCCAAATGATCATTGATACTTGACTATAAAGGACTTTGTTTCTTTTTATTGAACAAAAGCTTAGAAAGGGGAAATTTCAACTCTGCTATTAGAGTTAGAAATACATATGCAGATAATATAGATGCATGAGTACACATGTGTGTACACAACTATGCAGTCTTCAGGTTGTCAAATTATAAAAAATCCCTTCCTGTAGGAAAATTTGTTTCTAAATATACTGTTGCTGCATAGCTATTATTTTGAAAAGAATGATGAACAGAACTGCATAGGAAAACAAATTCTCTTGCTAGGAAAGATGAACCCATGTCAGTCTGCATTCTTGACATTAGGGGAATATGAACACTGGAAACATGAACACTAGAAATGGGAGCACTTCAAGATAAAAGATATCTCCATTCATGAATAATTTATAGCTTTGAGAACTATCATTTCCTAATTTGAGGGAAAACTGAATGATAAGTAATGGATTTGCAAATATTATTTGAAGAAAATATTTACTTCAAGCTTTTTGTTGATTCTGATCTCCAGTCCTATATTTATAGCAAGAAAGATATCCTATTTGGGAATAAAAAGAAAGGCAGTTCTGTGATCACTTTTTTGAATAATCCTCTTTCACTCAGAATGAAAAGGTTAATAGTTCACTAGGTGCTTTATCTTATTTAAATATTATGGGTGCTTCTAATTTTGGATTCAGAAAATAACTGAACATGATTACCAGAAATAACACACCATACACACAAACAGACCAGGGTAGGACTATTTTCTCAGTATTAACCACTGTACATAATACAGACTGTCAGTAAAATACTCTTGCCACATCTATTCTTCTGGATATACATATTACACTTCAAATAAATAACTCTATATGTGTATATCTGTACCTATACATGTTTCTTTATGGTTGCTAAAATAGAACTGAAGTTTTTAGATAGTAGAAAAATGAAACGTCAATTTTAAAATTTTATTACCTCTCTATCAGATGAGAAAAGCTTTCTTTCCAGCATATCTTGTAACATTTCATGTCCTTCTCACACTGAAATGCCTTGACTTTCATCAGGGCGTTTTGAATCAAGTAGAGAAACCCCTATGCACCCATAATTACAGACGAGTATTAAATATTGTAAGTAGTGCATGATTTTGGAATAGTTAAACCCACAGATTTCATTCTGCAATACTATTCTGATTTGAGGAAGAAATTTTCTGAAATATTCTCTTTGTAATAATTCAGATGAAAGTATAGCTTATATTACTTATAAATCATATGTAAATAAAGGAACAGTTGGATGGAGTTTTTTCTAAAGAATCAATTACCTGTAGTTCAAATTGTTGTTCAAATTGATGATTGATACTTAATTAGTCATGTATGGAATCACTATCTAATGATTTAGCAACGTGGAAACCAGTAATGCACGGTGTAATATTAAACTTATAGTATAAGCATAGGACATAAAACGGGCAATCAGAAACAAAATGAAATTAAGATGGTTCTGAAATTCTGCAAATACATGGTGAGGAAATGAATGACAGTTCAGTTTCAATCACTGTCTTCTAGGAAGGCTATAGTGAAAATACTAATGAGCAATTGCAATTGTGGAGCAACAGAAATACCTTACTGAAGGAGGAAACTACAGTTCTTTTACTAAAGGTGAAGGGAGGACATAAGTAGACACCAGAGACTATTTGTAAATCTGGTTGCCTAGTTGTATTAATTTTGGTTTTGAAAGGTGATTCTCTTTCCTTGCACTCTGTCACTGTGGTTTTATACAGAATCAATGAAAGACAGAATGGGGGTAAATCCTTCAGCAAAAGAGGAAAGGGAGGG